>BROG01000073.1:1242500-1766045 GCA_030159075.1 Atrina japonica | reverse complement strand
ATCAGATGTCATTGACTGGGATCAAGTGTTATGGATTGGGATCATGCTCCATGGAGTTGGATCAGGTGTCATGGTGTGATATCATGCAACATGGCGTATAATCAGTTGTCATGGAGTGGGATCAGGTGTCACAAAGTGATATTAGATGTCATGGAATTGGATTATGTGTCATGGAGCGGAATCAGGTGTCATGGAGTGATATAATGCTCCATTGATTGGACTGAGGTGTCTTGGGATCATGTGTCTTTGAGTGGAATCAGATGTCTTGAAGTGGGATCGCCACAGATCACGATAATGAAATCAGCCATACTTAAAACGAATGACGTACTTTCGATGAGCTATATCAAAGGCTTCTGGTCAAATCGCCATCCATTACTTGTTCAATAGTTGTTGCTGTATCGTCTAGAACACGAGTTATATCCCTTGTTTTTACCTCGACTTGACTGTAGAGTCACGGGAAAATATAACTCCTCTATAGCACCAGATCCCATCTCTGGATATACTTTTATCAATGGTACACGAAGTTTGCTTCTTTTCCATAAGGATTAAAGTTAAACTTTGATATGTATTATTATTTAGGTCGTCTTTCAAAGAAATGAATAATAATTTCCGCTTACAGTACATGAAATACAGTTTAATCGGTCGATATTTCCTTAGTTATCAATTCCAACTGATTTTTCACAAACATGTACATTTCAACTGAGGTCATGAGAAATCTGAAAAATATCCTTAGAGGTCACACTATGCTACGGCGCCCCTTAAGTGACTTAGAATATAGTATAATTTTATTATATTGTGAGCACAGTTTAACAAATATTATATTGTGCGCACAGTTTAACATTCATTATATTGTGCGCACAGTTTAGCTATATTGTGCCTGCAGTTTAACTATATTGTGCGCACAGTTTAGTTATATTGTGCGCACAGTTTAGGTATATTGTGCACACATTTTAGCAATATTGTGTGCAGTTTAGCTATATTGTGAGCACAGATTAGTTATATTGTGTGCACAGTATAGCTATATTGTGCGCACAGTTTAGGTATATTGTTCGCACATTTTAGCAATAATGTGCACAGTTTAGTTATATTGTGCGCACAGTTTAGTTATATTGTGAGCACAGTTTAACCATATCTGAATATTTAAGAAGAGGCAAAATGGTGCCTTAAGTCGCTCACCTGGAAAATTTGTTCAACATTGCATAAGAAGTCAAAATGTCTAAAAGATGATATTTTCTATTTTATTGAGTTGATTTTCAAAGATGTTCCCAGTTGTGACTCTTTTTGGAGCTTCTATATGTCTTAACCTCTTTTCATTTGCAATCACTGTGCAGCTTAATATTGGGATAGTTTCTACAAAATTTTGTTCATTTACTTACGTGCCTGTGACCTAAACATTCGACTCCATGACCTTAACATCCTGTCAAACTGGTTTAACTATATTGTGCACAAAGTTTGACTATATCTGAATATTTAAGGAGAGGCCCGACATACACCTTAATAATATATTTTTGGAAACAAAATGTCTAAAGTACAATCCATATAGCCTGGCGGTTGGAGTCTTGTGAAACCTCAGTTTCATTTAAAAGATTGTAGCTATGGATTTGACAATGATATATACCAAAGAAAGAAACCTTATCATCCATTCAGTTTATGAGAAGATTATCAAGTTTTGACACCTATTATGTCCCCTTTGGAGCCATATGGATCCTGGAAACAATGGTTCCTAACAATTTCCGTATATCTTCGTCGACAAAAGGTCAGTCAGTTTGGGGATAATAAACCATACCATGGGTCAATTGAAGGGCTTGCCATACGATCGTTTATGGTCAGATTTCAGTTTAGGATTCATAGTTTGACAAAATGTCAAGGTCATAAGGTAGATGGTTAAAGACACAGGCACAAAATAAACAGAAAATATCAGTTTTAATCAGCTTATAGACTTTTACATTGAAGAAATAATGGCTGAACAAAATTTTGCAGGAACTATTCCCATATAAAGCCGCGTTTTTTGCAAAGGGACTAGTACATGTACAGGCTTTAAAAGGGGTCTCAACTGGAAACATTTTTCAAAATCAGTTAATTAAACAGAAAATACCATTTTTAGACATTTTGATTTCTTATGCATTGTTGAACAAAATTACCAGGTGAGCGACATAAGGCCTCTGTTCTTATCTATTCAGATGAAGCTAAACTGTCGCACAATATAGTTATACTGTGCGTATAATATAGTTAAACTGTGCGCACAATATATCTAAACTGTGCGCACAATATAATAAACTGTTTGCACAATATAACTAAACTGCGCACAATGTAACTGAACTATGCGCACAATATAACTAAACTGTGCGCACAATATAGTTAAACTGTGCGCATAATATAATTAAATTGTGCGTACGATATAATTAAACTGTGCGCACAACATATGAATGTTAAATTGTGCGCAAATATAACTAAACTGTACGCACAATATAATATTTGTTAAACTGTGCGCACAATATAACTAAACTGTGCGCACAGTATAATAGAAATATACTTATTATATGTCACTAAAAGGGTAAATAAATATATCACCTTGTCTGAACCCTTCTGAACTTTCCTCATAATAAATTTCGTCTTGCTAACTTTGTTTACTTATACATTCAATTAAACTACTGTACGTTGCTGAGTACCTAGAACAACATTTTATCTTTTACTGTTCATTTATTGGTAAGAGAAACCCGTTTATTAAGAGCCTGTCAGTAATGTTTTCTAACTGACCTGAATTACGTCCAAAGATATGATAATTGATAACAAAATTACTTAATGTATTTTTATGATTAGAACTCCACTTATCTCACTTCTATTTAAGCTACTACAAATTGATCCTTCTATTACTTAGAGTACATGTTTTCTCTATATATGTTAACTTCAAGTATCAATTACTTGGGGTTGGAGTGTTTCCATAACGACTGTTTATTATCTATATTTAATTACTGAAATGACCGTAAAATGTAGACTGACATCGATGTGTTAAATTTGAAATAGTAATCATAATGGAAAATGACCCATTTCAGATATACTGAAATCTTTTTCATGACAGCAGTAGTTTTGTTTCTCAAAATATGAATATTATTTTTGTGATAGATCTAACAAACTGAAGAGTCATGTAAACACATTATCGCCATAGAATATTTGCCTCACGTGGGAAGGTAGGAATAACTACACTATTGAAATAAATATGTTTATCTTTTAATTTGTCACAGAATTTATTTATTTGTAAAGTTATTGTGATTCTAACAGGTCTTTTATACGTTTTGTTGTTCGTTTTTAATATTTTCTAAGGAAAGAATTTAAATTCCCCATTATGATGCTCTATTTCAGGATAAATAGCTCATCTGAAGTAAAAGGTCACTGAGCTTAGATCTATTCTACTATCACTTTAGTTCTATAAGATAAGCCTTCGTTGGTTCAAATCGTTTGCTTTCAACGCTTTTTATGGGATATTTGGTTTACTATTAATGCTGAACCAGGAAGATATCATGACAAACACATTCTTATTATAGGAATTAACTTGCCAAAACGGTAACCCGTTGTATCCGTTATCATTTGTTTTTATCCGCCATCGCAGAGTAACTTTCTGTCACAGAATCAAAATAACTGAATGTCTCCACCTTGGTTCCAACCCTGAACAGATTGGGACAAACAAAAACACCACTTGTAGTGGACCATAAATACATGTTCCTTATTCCTTACATCCTTTCATCAAAATCACGAAGATCAAGTCCAGTGCGAAAAATACTCCCTTTCATTTTCAAGTGTAGGAATAAATCATCAAAACTATAATAAAGGTACGACTTTCCTGAATTACAGGTAAAAATAAACCAAACGATCACAGTTACTTTCCCTAATTACAGGTAAAAATAAACCAAACGATCACAGTTCTCCATGGGGGAGAAAATCAAAGAATTCACATAAAGTCGAATGAAAATGATAAAATCTAAAAGACACAAGTAAAAACGCGTCAAAAATTTATTTTTCAAATTTCTGTGAAAAACACAATAATGAATCATACATTCTTATGGATCACTTTTTAAATTCATTTAGCAGTTCTAGAAGAGAAGATATTCAAAGAGGGGTAAGCTACCCTTTCGGACCTATTTCATCCCACCGTGGATACACCCCCGAGCCTGTCTGGCCAAGAAATACAAACTTGTGTGAGGTGCTTCAGTCCTTTCTTCCAGTAAAGTTCCGTCCTAATCACTTTAGAAGTTTCAAAGAAGCTGACAGTGTGAAAAAATTACCTTGTAGCATTCTTAAAAAACAAGAACAATTATAAAAAATTCGATTTCAGCAAAATTCTTTCATGGAAGGATTTTTCCACCTCATTACAGGTAAAATACATAGAATGGATGCATCACACTGAATCAAGGGTGAGGAAATCAAAAAAAATATACAAAATGACAAAATTATATCCATGTAAATCACTCAGGTATAGAAGCAACCAGTTTTTCGAGAGATTTTCAAAAACAGGGAGTTACCCTCTGGAACATATTTTGTCCACCTGTCATTTACTGGTTGGGTGTAAATACAAAATTTACAACATGACAACCAGTAAATTCAAAATTTACAACATGACACATCCTTGCCAAAAAATAAAAAAAATGGTGGAGGATCTTGATTGCATGCTTTCAGCAAAAATCCATTCAGCAGTTTAGGAGAGGAATTTGAAATTGTGATAAGTTTGCGATGATTGTAATTCAATGGAGCCTTTGGTTCTTGTGAGCTGTTCATCGAAGGGGTTCAAGAGAGATACAACTCCCAGGGGAGGGCTGGCTGCCATGAACGACCGTCTGTTCAAAAACTGGGGCTAACATAACTAATATTTTACAGTCTGTTAGATACCTGGGAAGAGAACTACTGAGACCATCATACATTGGTAATTACATCATGAACGTGTATCCAGTAACGACCTTGCATGCTACATGATACAAAAGTATAGATATTAAATCAGGGAGGTCAATGCTCTGTCAAAGAAACAGATTAGTTGAGTTTGAAAAAGTAAGCAATTTAATATAGTTAGGTATCGCTATTGATGCTGTAAATTTACTTTCTGGAAGCAAGCGGTTTTATTTACATCCATGAGCTTATTGGATGAGTTACTTAGATATCAGATTTTCATTTTGAAATAATTTTCAAAAATGTTTAAAACATTAAAAATTTCTCTAATGGACAGATTCAGGTTTTAACAAAATTAAATTACTGAAAACTTAACAGTAATTTTGATTTCCTAAATGAACAAGTTAGTTAAATTTTCATTAGCTGTGTTTTATTCAAAAAAGAATTCCCCCCTTTTACTTCATAGATTGATATACAATAACAAAAAGAGATATACACAGGCATAAAAAATCCTAAATTGTTATATATTTTGTGAAAATCCAGGTTTGGCACTTTTTCACTCGCAACTGAAAAACTCTATTTTACTATGTATATGAATACCACACTGGACCTTACCTTATTTTCACAATATATATAGGAATATAATGATTTTTTGTGCCTGTGTATAGCTCTTATTTGTAATTGTACATCAAGTACAAGTAGAAAAAATTTTAAAATATGAAATAGTTTTGGGGATAAATACAGCTAATGCCCCCTTAAATATCCTATCAGATCAGTGGACAAATTGTAAAGATTAGATAGACAGATATCAACAGGTAAACATTAGACAGCTGCCATGGAACAGCAAAAAACAAAAACAAAAAAAAAAACAAAACAAAGAAAACAATTCTAAATTTCTCAGATTTCTCAAAGCTAAGATATTCATTTTACACTGGATACTCTTAGACAGACTTGGCAATACATTTACATTTATTATCTGACACTGTATGATACCACTTTTTTCAGAAATATACCTTAATATCAAATTCGAGCTCCACTGATGAAGTCTTATTAACATAAACGATCGCTTTGAGCATTTGTTTTGGCCGAAATTAAAATCGCGTTTTAAACGCGAAAAAAAGTCGTTATAACGCCTTTTTCACGAAATAACGCCTTTCAAGTCGTTATAACGCCTTTGTTTTGCGTAATAACGCTTTTTCAAAAAGTCGTTATAACGCTTATTTGCGTAATATCGCCTTTCAAAAGTCGTAATAACGCCTATTTTCGCGTAATAATCTTTGCCCTTTCAAAAGTCGCAAATTGAAATATACAACGCATTTTTTCGCGTAATAGTTATCAATTTTATTATTATTATTATTATTTTTGGTTTTTGCTGGACAAAGCTGAGCCTTGTAGGCTTTCGCAGATTTGTATGTTTAAATCATATGTCAAATGTTTATCATGATATGAAAACATTTGTTTAACATGAAGACCATGTTTTTGTCATGTTTGAAAAAATATGAAAATGTACTAATATGATGACTATTGGGATAATCTTTGCCACATAATTTTCATATGACCTTATGACCTGAAAACAGGCAAATTGAAATGTTACAGGTCACTTCTCAGTATTTCTGTTCAAGCTCAAGATAGTTATCACCTGATGGTTATGCATATTATTAGAATACACTTACCTAACACTATCCATTGTAACTGTAATTTTTAACCAACATCACTCGGACCATTGCAATCTAATTTTTAGTAATATCTGTGAATATTAATCAGTGTCTAGGAAGCATGCTCTTTTATTATTTTAAATTTATCGAGATATAATTTTCCCTCTTTAGGTGCATCTAAAAGGCAGATTTAGGCTTAATATGCAGCTGCGATAATGGCACAAGATATGCCCATCATGTCAATTTTTTATTGAATTTTAACAAATGAAGTCTGATAATTCTATAATGACAAAAGTCAAATTCGTAAGAATTAAAAAGTGCCTCACTCCATAATGACAAGTCAAAGATATAAAAATGACATAGGGCAATTACCGAGACAGTCACTGGAATATAAAAATGAGGTAGGGCAATGATCAGGACAGTCACTGGAATATAAAAATGACGTAGGGCAATGATCAAGACAGTCACTGGAATATAAAAATGACGTAGGGCAATGACCAAGACAGTCACTGGAATATAAAAATGACGTAGGTTATTTGATCAAGACAGTCACTGGCAAATATAAAAATGACATAGGGCAATTATCAAAGACAGTCACTGGAATATAAAAATGGCGTAGGGAAACAATCAGGACAGTCACTGGAATATAAAAATGGCGTAGGGCAACAATCAGGACAGTCACTGGAATATAAAAATGATGTAGGACAATGATCAATACAGTCACTGGAATATAAAAATGACGTAGGGCAACAATCAGGACAGTCACTGGAATATAAAAATGACGTAGGACAATTATCAATACGGTCACTGGAATATAAAAATGACGTAGGGCAATTATCAAGACAGTCACTGGAATATAAAAATGACGTAGGGCAACGATCGGGACAGTCACAGGAATATAAAAATGACGTAGGGCAATTATCAAGACAGTCACTGGAATATAAAAATGACGTAGGGCAATTATCAAGACAGTCACTGGAATATAAAAATGGCGTAGGGCAACGATCGGGACAGTCACAGGAATATAAAAATGACGTAGGACAATGATCAAGACGTAGGGCAACGATCAGACAGACACTGGAATATAACAAGAGGCCCATGGGCCCTGACGCTCACATGATTTGCAGGAGGTAATGTCTGATCTTTTCACAGGCTAGAGCAGCATAAGTATAAGCACATGGTAGGGACTTGATGAGGATAATTTGTATCAAGTTAGAAATCAAATGCACATGTTTGGATAAAAAGTTAAATATTACTGAGCTAAAGAGAATTAAGAAATGGTGGTAATATTGGAATAAAATATGATCTGTGCAAACAGTGACACTTCTTATTAACGTAATGCTGATCAGAAGGCTTGGTGTCTATTGTGGATTTTCATATTTTCAAGACAATCTGTTAGTGAAATTATGGCAAAGTGCCATAACCCTGCAAACAAGGGGTTGCAGACCATAGATTGCGGGCATTGCACATTGTAATGTGATCAATACTGAATTACAAAAGTTAATGATGTTACGTCATAGAAAGGCCATCACAAAATTTTAACAGAGGGTTATAATTGTTTAAATAAGGAGTTCTACATCCTGAAGTTCATCCAGTTCACAGGATCTTCATGTGACTAATATACATTTCATCGTAAAGATGACAGTTTGGACAATCAACAATTTGGCAAAGAGCAATATGTCTTTAATTAAGGTGTTCTGGTTGAGTTGGTTCAGTGGTTCTTAAGATTTAGTTGAAAATATCACAGACAATTAGAGACCAGGACATCCAGCTTGTTTTTTCAGATCTGTCTGAAAAACAAAACTTGTTCAGGAATACAATATGTGTACCAAGTTTGGAGGCAATCAGTTCAGTGGCTCTTAAGAAGAAGTTGAAAATGTCTCAGCCAGGGTGGCCAGTTTGGATTTTCAGATTGGCCAAAAAAAAAAAACAAACTTGGTCAGGACATCATAAGGAGCATGTGTACCAAGTTTAAAGGCAATTCGTTCAGTGGTTCTTAATAAGAAATTGATAATGTCTCAGCTAATTATACGCCAGGTCGGCCATCTTGGATTTTCGGATCGGCCAAAAAACAAAAAACAACTCCACTTGGTCAGGACATCATAAGGAACATATGTACGAAGTTTGAAGGCGATTGGTTAAGTGGTTCTGTAGAAGAAGTTGAAAATGTTTCAGCCAATCAGATGCCAGGGCAGCCATCTTGGATTTCGAATCCGCCACAAAAAACAACAACACTTGGTCAGGACATCATAAGGAACATGTGTACAGGCCCGTTGAATTACCCCATACTACCACTCAGTACCAAATACTACCACATATTACTACTTAATAAGTCATTTTGACACAAATTATAAATTATTTACAGAAAAAAGTTTACTTTTAGCAATAAATCCAAGTCAGATACTAGTGAAACTGTAAAACAGAATTGTTTGTTTTTGTATACGTGTACTGATGTAGCCTACCACATGCTACCCCACATTATTGCATACATCCCCATAATACCAGATACTACCCTGTAATACTAGGTACTACTAATAAACTAAGTTATTCTGAAACAAATTAACAAATTATTTACAATTAAAAATTGATTTTTAGCATTAAATCCAAGCCCGACATTAGTGAAACCAAAATCCGGAATTGGTTAACCCAGCTTGAATGTTGCAAAAAATCTATCTTTTTATCTGAAATAATTTGATAGTTTGTATCAAAATGACTTATTTTTTTATAGTAAGCAGTAATATTAGGTAGAATGTGGTTTTATTTGGGTTGTATGTGGTAGTATGGGGTAAATCGATGTGTCTCATGTGTACCAAGTGTACACTAATTTCATCGACTTAATCACACAGCACAAAGAGAGGTAACTTGAATCTCAGCAAAACTAAAACAACACATACCATTATTCATATCAGTTAAACCTTTCACCCCTGACTATCTGAGTGGTATGCTCTTTTTTATAAGTAAAGAGTCCATTATGGTATGCAGGGTAGAAAGGGTTAACATTTTGTATATCACAGAGTTAAGGACAGGTATAGGTCTACCAAGGTAAAGTGTCATATCCAGGTTCAGTCAAAAACCAAAACAATATGGTCTATTTTCCAAAACAGGTTGTACAGATAAAAAATATTGCCTTGCACAGACTCCATGCATTACTGAATCTCTAACACTTCTGTGACTACAAGTAACTTGTCACCCCTGTTATTATTTGATTCAAACTAATTGTGTTTGTAATCATGTGCCAATTTACCTTGGTAGACATGTAACTGCATTGCAAGTATCACATCATATGTAATTGAAATTAAAAAAAAAAGTCCAACTGCCTTTTGTAAAAAATGAACTTTCTTAACATTAATTTTGAAAATGTTTGTATCAACAGAATTAAAAGGACCCACAATTTGTAAAGACATTCTAGATATGGACGATGTCCCGCTCTGCTCTGCTATATGCATGAGTATATTTCCATGTAGTTTAGATTTGACAAACAGTGATGTTGAAGTACAACTTGAAACTGTTGTGCTGTCTGTAAGACACAAATGATGCCCCCTAGTGACCATAAGAAATCATAAATTTAACACTATGTATGATGATCTATTTTTTATTCTAAATGTCTAAACTTGCTGGATTTAATGTCCAGCCAAAAGGTTTCAACTCTCCAGAAAACCATCAGCTTTAAGTAATTCTTTTAAAATATACTCACTGAATTACTGACCAACAACAGTAAGAATCTTGTGCAACTTTCAGTCCAACTTTCCAGTTTTAGTAGTCACCAAGTTCAACTTTTCATTTCCAAGGATCACCAACTTCCCAGAATTGATTAAATATTTCACGGTATTGATTAAATATTTGACAATACTAAAAACTATTATTTTTAATTACAATAAAGTTTTTGCATTAGGGACATTAAACTGTAGTAGAACAAAGCATGTTTTCAATTATATAGCAAGTCAGAAGGAAATAAAGTCCAACTACTGGTTTTTGTGGATATCTAACATCCCCCTTTCTTTTAGTACCAAAAAATACTATGTCCAACTATCTGGTATTTTAAGAATATTTGACAAAAATCTAAATGTGGACATGCACACCTCCATTATGTATACAAACAACCTACTAAATATTAAAGCTGTATTTCAAAAAATGTAGGGGGAAATAGCCGGATAAACCATGATCTCTTATGTAGCTACATGTAGTACCAAAAAAAAATGACTAAGTCCAAATACCTGGCATTTTGGGGATATTTGAAAAAAATCCAAATCCTGTGGACATGCACCTCTATTATATTTTCAAACAACTTACAAAAAAAAAATAAAACCAAACAAAAAAAAACAACAACAAATAAAAAAAAAAAAACGGGCATAAAAATTTGTTTTTGATGAATGCTATAATTTGATGTTTACAAAATTTTCACTACTATTCAATATTTAACCAAACAAGAACACAAAAGTGACAAATATGGTAAAACTTTTATTCTTTTGAGGAAAAACAATTTTCCCTCAATTTCAGCTATTTCAATGATTTTATCAAATTTACAACAAATTACAAAAAACACTCATACAAACATATACATTGTTATGAAGATAGGATTCACGAACTTACTCCTTGAGTACATAATTGTTAAATCTTACTAAAAATAAATCATAATTCTAACTCAATTCTGCACAAAATGATAGTAAGTAACAAGCTCACCACATGACTGATAATGATATCTAGATAATTCTAATGATATAAAAATCTACATAAAATAGAAAAATCTTGTTCTGTCCAACACTGATATTTATCCCTGATGCTTGTGCCTACAAAAAATTACCATATATTATAAAATAAATGTACATCATGACTTTGTTTTTTCAGTTTCATTGTTTGATGAGTTTGAATTTTGTTCACTATCTTTACTGTCATTATCCAGAACATCATCCAATTCATCGTCCAGATCATCATCTGTGTCGTTTTTCTTCAAGATTAAGTCATAAAGAGCCGAATGCTTTATCATGCACTCCCGTAATGCCATATTCTTTTCTTCACAATTTTCAGCTCTTGGATCATTTCTACTTGCATAAAAAAAACAAGAGATTGCTTCTCTAGTCTCTACACCACACGGTCCTGCAACAGAACCACCAATACATGGACAATTCCAATTGATATCCCCACTTGGCAATATTGCACCTGAAACAAACAATGAGGTATCATCAAATATGGATTAATTTGCTTTATGAAATTTTCATAAATTTGTGCATTTCATTAAAACCTGAGCTAGTTATTAAACAAAGGTGTGATGGATATATATATATATATATATATAAATATATATATATATACTTGCTTCCCAGAAAGTTTCATCAAAATCCCTTCAGCAGTTTTTAAGAAAACGCAAATAGAGTGAAAAATTACCCCCCCCCCCACCACATCTTTATTTTTGCAGTCTTAAAAAATTCATCAAAAATTCAAAATATGAAATTTCAGCAAAATTCTTTCAAGAAAGCCTTTATCTTGAAAAGCACAGGTAAAACACATAAAATGAATGCAACATATTGTATAAAAGGGGAGAAAATCAAAGAAATCATACAAAAATGAATGAAAATTACAAAGTCTAAAAAGATCTCAATAACACATAAAGTTTCATCAAAATCCCTTTAGTGGTTTTGGAGAAGAAGTCGAAAATGTGAAAAGTTTACAGACAGACAGACAGATAACAAGACAGACGGAAAGACGGACGGATGACGGACGACAGACAACAGGCCATCAGAAAAACCAAAACTAAACTACCAATGGAATGTGAACAGAACTAGATCGAAGTAAAAATAACAAGGAACTACAAAATTAATTGACCTTTTAAGTCAAAACACGTTAAATTCACATGTAATCAAATGCGAAGCAAAAATCAACCTGACAGAATAATAAACAAATGAAAGCATTTAGGTGGATTTGATGCATCACAAGTTTAATTCATCTTTCATGAACAACATACAAATTCCAGCATTGGGGTATATTTGTTACAGCATAAGTTCACACCAAAAGGATTAGAAATCTAAGAATTCTTAAATATATACAATGTATATATATATATATATATATATATATATATATATATATATATATATATATATATATATATCACTGCTTGCTGATAATCAGAGACTCAATTTATCATACCAACTCTGAAAGTAAATAGTGCCTGATAGAAGTTAGGGACTCAACTCTTGAGTGTAAATACATGTAGCTCCTGATTTAAAAGCCAGATTACGTCTTGTTGACATGGGCTGATCATAAAATTTGACGCTTCACATCTCGTTTGATCTGATGATCTGCCCCTGTACTTGAATGTCTTGATCCTAGGAGCCAGATCACATCGAGTTGACAGGGGCAGATCATCAGATCAAACAAGACGGAAAGTGATCCAGCTCTTAAGATCAAGTACACATATGGATTTGTTTACATTGAGCTAAGTAACTTCCAGCACTGTTGCTATGTGGGAAATAGGTTACACAATAAAATATCAAATGTATATATATGGAGTTTGTTCATTGATCATGGTAACTTTCGGTGTTGTTACCATAGTAAAAGTAGTCCTGCTTTGTTTACTACATCATAAGTTTCAGAGAAGGGTGATATGGATTCAGAAAAATGTGTGGTGATCCGGAAAATCAGATCACACTCTGTGAATTCAACAGTATCAAACTCAGAATATTGATAGGTATGTAATAAATTATATTAGCTGACTGTAAATAGCTCCTAATAATCAGACTCAATTTATAATATAAATTCTAAAAATAAATAGCTCCATTCAGGGACTCACTGTATCATATCATTTTTATTAACTCTGAGTAAATATCTCCAAATACTCAGGCATTCAATGTATCATACTAACTCTAGAGAGCAGATATCAGGGACTCAATGTATCATTAACACTTGAGAGTAAATAGCACCAAAGTGCCATTACATCGCCAAAGCTGAGGAAATGTAGATTTCATTATAATCATTTTTCTGCTAAGGTTATTATTATCATCATTCTATTATTGTCTGGTGCACCCAAAACAGATAATGTTTGACCAGAGTACCTTTCAAGTATGAAACTTCAGCATGAGGTGAGCAGTCATACTCATGAACAAGAAGTCACTCACCTGGCACAATTGGTCAACATTGCAGAAGACAAATGTGTGAAAGATAAATTGGCTCATAAACATGAAAAATGGTAGGCTCCTTGGGCCTTATTAATCACCGGAGTGAAATGTATTTTACTGACAATATACTGAAAAGCAACCAAAAGCATGACAAATTCATTGAAAAGGAGAATTAACTTGCATAAGGGTAGATTTGCCAACTTTTTATAGATCTTTCAAGATATGTGCAACAACAAGTAAATATTTAAAAGGGGAAATAACTCTCACAAGTATCACTCTAATAATTTTAGCACAATAATTGTTTTGTGGATTATTGCATGGTGATTACTCTATAATAGGAAAACAACAGACCAAAACATGAAAAAATTCACTTAAATGAGAAAATAACTCCCATAAGAGCCAACCTGACAATTTTATTCAAGTTGACTTTTTGGGTGCTGAACAATTTTGCTTATTTCACTTTCTCACTATCATACTTTTCAAGATAAAAGACAAAATTGTCAAAATCTTGAGAAACCCACTAAAAGGAGAAATAACTACCAAAAGGGTTGACTTGACAATTTTGGCCCTTTGACGTTTTTGTAGATTTTTGTGTGCTGCACATTTTTGCTTCTTTCACTTTCTCTCTATCTATTATAGTTTTCAATATAATAGGCCAAAACTGTCAAAAACATGAGAAATCCACTAAAAGGGGAAATTACTCCCAAGTGAGTTGATCTGACAAGTTTGGCCCTGTCAACTTTTTTTGTCGATAGATCTTTGCATGCTGAATGTTTTTGTTTCTTTCATTTTCTATATATCTATTATACTTTTCAAGATAATAGGACAAAACTGTCAAAAATATGAGAAATCCACTAAAAGGGGAAATAACTCCCATAAGGGTCAACTTGACAATTTTGACCCTATTGACTTGTTTGTAAATCTATATGTGTTGAACATTTTTTCTCCTTTTACTTTCTATCTGTCTATTATAATAATAGGAAAAAACTATCAAAAACATGTGAAATTTACCGAAAGGGGAAATAATTCCCAAAAGGGGTGACCTGACGATTTCGAGACTGTTGACTTTTTTTGTAGATCTTTCCAAGATAATGTCAAAAAACAACCAAAAACATGAAAAGTCCACAAAAAAGGGGAAATAACTCAGATAAGGGTCGACCCAACAATTTCCACCAAAATAAAATAATTGTAGATTTTTGCAAGCAGTTCATTTAAAGGTAACAGTTTTTTTTCTCTAGCTTTAATAATTTTGGAGATACATGTATTAAATAAAAAATATCTGCCGATTCATTCATTCTATATTTAGCCATGGAAGCCATGTTAGGTCCTAATGCCTTTTCATCTGCAAACTTTATGTGGCTTTACATGGTTATACTTCCTGCCGAGTTTGGTTTAAATTGGTCCCATGGTTCAGGAAAAGTAGTCAAAAATTTTACAAAACCCCCATATTTCCATTTACTTAGGTGCTTTTGACCTTGACCTTTTGACCTTAAACTTTTGTCAAAATGACCCTTAGATAATTCCTTACAACTTTCTAATTTATCTTTGTATACAAAAAGTTGATCAGTTTTTAGTTATTGAACAACTTGTAATACAAATGTACCTTGCATTACTGAAGTGCCCCTAGTGGCTTGATTATGGACAGATTTCATTATTTTTGTAGATAGTGACTTTACAATGACGCTTACAAAATTTGAAACTCATCTGATCGTTGAATCATAATACCGTATTCGGCCGTGTATAATCCGCACTCTTTTCACTCTAAAATTTGTCTCAGGCAGGGGGGTGCGGATAATACAGTACTACAGAATCTTAGGACATTTTTTCCGCAGGAACTACTGCATGAGATTCGATGTGGGTGGTAAGCCTGACAAAGTTTTTTCGTAATAACGATGTACGGGTCAATGTATATCATCATTTATGTCTACAGTGACGGTGAATAAATCAATAAATGAATCTTGTTGTCTTTTATTTTTGTGTGTTTTCAGTTTACAAATAGGCTAGACTACACAGGCACTTGTGTAATGCAATCCCTTGATTGAGGGTGTTGTGATCGGTGGATTGCATAACGCAAGTGCCTGTGCAAGGCTAGCCTAGTTGGGATGTTTGGCGAGGAAACAGAATAGTACAGTACAGTTGCTTATCTTCATCATGAAGTTTTGTTATTATTGAAAAATAGAACAATCTCAACAAGAATTCTAATAATTATTTCACGCTGGTGAACGACGAAGCAAACAGCCATGTTGTAACTGTAAATGAGGAGGCTAAATGGAAGAGCAAATATGTAGTATCTTGTAGTTTCGTATTTTCCCATTTATATCATATTATGTAGTTTTGCGTTGTTTGTTTTGAGACGATGACTATACATTAATAAATAAAACAATGTTTTCTGGGTGTGTTTGTTCTGTGGAGGAATGTTATTTTACACATTTCGTACAAAAGGTATATACCAGTAACTCTCTTACTACAGTACATCTACAGTGTAGTACTAAGTTATGGAACATGCCAATTATACAGGTAAGTACGATGAGTTTAATTTTAAATTGAAAATATGATAAAAAGGTGTAAAATAACACAATGCCACACCAAGGTAATTAATGTTTGTAGTATATGTCTCCATTCATAATCAATGATGCGTGTAACAGACAACAGTATACTTGGATCTGTATATATATCCCTTTGTTTCAATAATTACGCTATACACGCGTATTCTGGATATATAGATCGCTTGTGTACAAGTGCTCTCCGCTAATTAAATTTGTTACAAACTTTTATGTCGCCGATTTCCGCAAATAAAATATCTATTTCAAATGTTGTTCTAATACATACTATTAATTAAATATATAGGCTACCACATCAGCAAAAGCAAATGATTGCGCTGTAATTAACGGAATGTAATTTTACAAAGACTTCGACTGATGTTTTGATATTTCTTTTGTTGTTTATTTCAAATCATTAATTTGCTTATCATATCCCTTATCTAATATCTCGAATATATATATCTATAATAAATATTTATCTATTTCTTCCAAATACCGATCTGCAAATTTTGAAAATATTTCCGATCGTCATACTGCACTTATACACAATAATAATCAATCTCGCCGACGATTTTCGGCCATACGGCCGTGGAAAAAGTCAACGCGGATTATATGCACGAAGTCCTTTTTTCTCCGAGATCTGATGCTGAAATGGGGGGTGCGGATAATACGTAAATGCGGATTATACACGGCCGATTACAGTAATAAGATTTTAAAAGATGTACCAAGTTTTGGTGGGTTTTTTGGCCCCTTCTGAGGCCTCTATGGGTCCTAGCCCCTTTTCATTTGCAAACTTTATGTGGACTTACATGGTAATGCTATATGCCGAGTTTGGTTAAGATTGGTCCACTGGTTCTTGGGAGGTAGTAAACAATGTGTAAATGTTAAAGATGGATGACGCACGACGCATGGAGACAGACAAAAGACGATCACAATAGGTCTTCATGAGCCTTTGGCTCAGGTTGCCTTAAAATGTCAAAATCAGGTTGTAGTGAAATTTCAGAGGTCAAATGGGAACCCTGCTCTCAAACTTTATGCAGCTTCACATGGGGATGCTATATGCCAAGTTTGGTTAAAATTAGCCCACTGGTTCTTGAGAAGATGTTTAAATGCAAAAGTTAATAGACGGACAATGATGACAACGGACGACAAACATTTGGCCATAGCAATAGCTCATTTGGTCCTTCAGGCCAGGAGAGCTATTAAAACTATAGATATCGTTCATGAAAACTCAGCACTTCTCTACAGAGATGTTTGATTGTTCTTTTAACACTGGTTTCACTGAAATTACATTCAATATATGCTGTCACACACCTGCTTCCTCTTCATCCTCTTCATCATCATCATTTGCTGCTATCAATGCCTTACTTGGAGATGACATGTCCTCTTTTGTCATAAACATGATCTTATCTTTACCTGAAATAGTAACACATATATATATATATATCAATATCATACATGTACATGTAAATGCTTAAACACAAAACTTCTACTTCAATTTATTCATCAACAGAACCTTACTTTTAGTAAAGACATTTGCATCAGAGGTGAACGATTTAGGGTTCTCAGGGTTCAACAATAAGGTTTGTCCGGTTGTCCGGGACAAGTCCGATTTGCATTCGGATAGGTAGATGTTACTTCACACTTGTCCAAAATGATAAGTGATATTGTTGAAAACAAAAATTAATTCAATAAAGATTATACTTGTTTAAACACAAAGTATTAACTTTAGATGTTACACTTGATTTTCGGACAAGTCATTTTTGGATTCGGACAAGTAAGTTAAAAAACTATTTGTGCTGCAGGACAAGTGTAAATTTTCATTTTTGTTGACCCAAGCTTCTAGAACCTCATGACTGCAACTGAAAGATTTACATGTATGGTGCTATAGCCTCACGTAGTGAAAGATCAAGGAACATGTCAGGTCTATAGTCAAGCCTATAGTAGATAGTTTTATAGGTTAAAGTCAACAAACCAAGGTTCCATTTCACCAAAGGCTCAACATAACACAGAAACAATAAGATGTCATCATAGAATCCTGTCACACAAGTTCCTAATGCTGCAATATAATTTCTGTGGAAATGATGGGTAAAATCAGAGAATTTTATATGTCCCATGCATGTAAAATTCTCTGATTTTACCCAGCATTTCAACAGAAATTAGCCGCAATATTAAGTATTAAAGGGAGTAAAATAAGCACTTGCCCAGTCACATTTGCAACCATTTTTATGCCTGGGCGATCAAAATTTGCACCGCCAATCACCCAGATGGCGAATACGACCGTATCCCTAAATGCCCATTTTTCCTTCTCTGCCTGTGTAGTCCCGATCTATTTTGTTATGTAAATCTGGGTCTGTGAGATGTTTAAATGCTTTATGTGTCACAAAGTTTTGTTTAAGCGTAATACTTATACACAGTTAATACATGTTGACAAGGAGGTCAACTTTTGAGAAAGTTTCGTGATTTCTTTGAATCTTAGTTAGATCGGCACATGGTGAAATACACACTTAGTTCATGCACATCGACACCTAATGATTTCAGCACTTGTTTCTTTTATAACTGTATTTTTGGCAGTTGCTTGCAAATTATTTTGATATTAGCACTCGGGCCTAATCGATAAGTATTTTCACTCATTCAACATTTTCTGATAGGATCTCGTAATTATTGCCTTAATTATGCATCCATTAGCCCCTATGGCCCCTGGATCCTGCAGCCAATTTCACTCCCTGGTAATAGGCAGAATTTCTGCCCTGAATCTAAGTTACTTTTTTAAGTAAAGTCAGGTTCCAAAAATATAACTTAAAATTGGGCAAAACTTCGACCTGAGTATATGCTTATCAATAGGGCCCATTAGGGGTTAACATTGTACATTGTATTTTATTATGTGAAAAAGACCTTAACATGATTGCAGAATGAAATGAAGAGAAAATATATTCGTAGAAACATTGAGGATGACAGCAACTCGAATTATGCAATTACCAAATATCTCGTGGTATACATTACATGACGTAACACTTGTCGTTAATTTACCGGTATTTATGATTTATCAGTAGATCTAAATGATTACCATTTGTTGGAAATTATGAATATAACATAAAATTTCTGTGGTAATTCATCATATACCTTCTTCTCTGCAGTAAGACATAATGATAAAAAATGAATATATGTTAAACTATGCCTGTTAATACGTCCTATAATACACCCTTGAAGTTCGTTTTGTAGGAAGCACATGGGTTACAAAACACAATATTTTATAAATGTTACATACGTTCTTCGATCCCGATACATGAACAAATATATGTACTCAGTTGGGGTAAAAGTATACAATTACTTATTTTATTTTTATCAGTATGTCTGTAAGAAATCTAAAAATCACGGGAACGAAAAGAAATGATTAAAGATGATACCAAACTCTAAGATTAAAATAATTTCATCCTTATTAATTTAAGAGTTGTTCCCCGTATTGGAAATCTTCAAAGTTGGAAAGACATAATTAATGTTCATTTCCTGTTACAAAATTTGGTTCGGTTGCGGGAACTATTTGCTAGAGCAATGGTTTTTTACTTCATTAGTAATGGTAACACAATTTCAGATGCTGTGATATTCATACATTTTGTTGAGACATAGACAGTATTGACAAGTAGTTGTTTATGTAGTTACCGTAATACAGGGCATCGGCCAGAGACACTTCTATCACGGAGAGGGGGGGGGGGGGGTCGCGATTATAACTATCCCTTTGCCAATTTTGGGATAGGGAATTATCAGCAAGTTGCTGGGTATTTCGGTCAAGCACGAAGCTTGCCGAGTTCCTGGCTGAAAATATACAGCCCCCAGGGTCAGAATCCCCTATTCCACATGAATTATCATGGTGAATTATTTTTCACCTATTAATGATGATTTTTAAGCTCACCTGAACTGAAGGTTCTAGTGAGCTGTTGTAATCACTAATCACTCCCTGTCCTTCACCCGGCCATCCATAACCTTCATATTTTCAACTTCTCTGAAATCACTGAACGGATTCAGAAGGTACCTCTCTTTAAAATCTTCTTCTCCAGAACCACTGCATGAATTAAAAAAAAGATTGTTTCAGATTGTTTCTGAGTGATCTAAAATGGATGTATGATTTATGTTTGTATTTTTCATAGAAGTCGGAATATAAGTGTCTTTATAATACCCGGTTATAGTTTTAAACTATGGACTGAGGTGCTAAAACTTAAATCGAAGGCATTCATTAAATGCAACAGTTTTACATGTTCAGTTAATCCCTTTGTGGATTCCATCGTAATCACCAAAGGGATTAATATTCAGTGTTTTTATCACGTAAATGTCCCGGTCATTCACTCATTGTTTTAAATATGAATAATACATACGTAAACCTATGGAGAGGGCAAAGGTTCCAGTTAATCATTCATCAACACCAAAGTTAATTTCACATGTTCCCGTTTCACTCATCCCCTTGGGGGGCATTCAACATCGTAATCACCAAAGGGATTAATATTCAGTGTTTTTATCACGTAAATGTCCCGGTCATTCACTCATTGTTTTAAATATGAATAATACATAGGTAAACCTATGCAGAAGGCAAAGTCATTGATCAACAGTTTTACATGTTCATTTAATCCCTTTGGGGATTCCGTCATAATCACCAAAGGGATTAACATTTAGTGTTTTTATCACGTAAATGTCCCAGTCATTCACTCATTATTTCAAATAAAATATTGAATGGCTGACTGTTTCCTTGGTGCTAAAACTTAGATAGAATCTATGTGGTATTTGTTAGTCATGAATTAAATGCAAAAACATGTTTTTATGCTATATTTTTTTCTCTATCCCAGCGTATCCATCATTTCGTGCACTTCACATTACCAGAATAATGGAAGCGCTTCGCGATCGGGTTCGATGTACAACCCTAATCGTTATAGTATGGCAAAAGTCTAGTCTCGGTCTAAACTAAAAAAATTTCTACTTAGTGTGTGTCAAGGTTTAATCGACCCTTAACTTCGTTTGCAATGCGCTTTTCAAATAAGTAATGACTTTGCATTTCACGACAATTTTGTTTATGTAAACAGCGCAAAACTGTTGACGTAAAATGATGTGAGCAAAATTTCTATTGATATGGCCATTACAGTAGTTACGGGTCCCCGGATGTAGTAGGAATTCTTTGAAAACAATGTGAGCTTCTCTACATATATGTGAGGGATCTTTGCCCTCTAAAAAAGTATTGAGTGGACTGACTGTTTCCTTGGTGCTAAAACTTAATTATAATACATATATACAATCTATGTGGGCCTACATTTATTAGTCATGAATTAAATATAAGCACATACACCTCCATGTTTTCATCTATCATCTAACAGTATTGTTCATTTCCCTTTGTGGTTTCTCTATCCCAGCGTATCCATCATTTCGAGCTGAAGGCTCAAGTGAGCTATTGTGATCACTCCCCATTCAGACGTAAACTTTTCATACTTTCAAACTCTGAAACCACTGCAGGGATTTTGACAAAACTTGACAGTAAACAAGTGCACAATTTATTTTACCATGTTTGTAGTTTTCAGTCACATTGGCCCAGGAGTGGATCCAGGGTGGGTAGAATAGATCCCAAAAGGTATCCCTCTTTAAAAATCTTCTTCTCCAGAACAGCTGTATGAATTAAAAACAGATTAATTCTGAGTGATCTACATGATGTATGATTCAAGTTTGTATTTTTTCATAGAAATCGGAATTCAAATATGTCGATATTTTTGACAAGGATTTTCACCGAGGTCTTTTCAGACTTTGTCACGTTTTCATTCATTTTTGCACATTGCTTCCTCTATTAACGCCTCCCCTTGCATTCATTTTGATGCATTCATTTAATGTGTTTTACTTATAATTAGGTGAATAAGTTTTATATGAAATCAGTTTCATTATTTTGCATTTATTAAACATTGACTCAGCTGGCTAACATTGTTACATATGTACTCTCATATATTTCAAGATTTCAAGTTTTCAATGGTTTCCGGAGTTCACTGAGGGAACAGGTACAAGTTAATCGAAAATACAGTATGAATTTGACATTTGAGCCATAGTATAGTCTCGTCTGTAATTCTTTTTGCAATGCGCTTATTAATGACTTTGCATTTACCTCTTAATAAGTAATAAAAGATCATTTCAGTACACCTGTATGAATTTGTTGAATTTTAAAGATATCCCCAATGTTTTTCATAATTCTGCATTGACAAAACAATGTTTGTAAGTCACATTGGCCTAATCAGCTCTATATGAATATCTAAAGATGTATGATTCAAGTTTGTAATGCTGACATTTTCATTCATTTTTGCATTATTTCCTCTATTATTGTTGTGTTTTCAAAATTTAGTCTGTCAGTTTAATATAAAAATTAATAGTACAGTACACCTGTAATTTGTTGATTCAAAGTCTGCCCTTTCAGTATCATTTTAATTTCTATTCTAATTATTGTTGTATGTTTTTATTGTTGTGTTTCAAAGACAGTTGTAAAATTAGTACCACCATCTTACATTGTTATATATGGTTTCACCATCTTACATGTTATATATGGGAGAAGAAAAACATGAAAGTAAGTATAGTCAGTTTCACTTATTTGCATACCTCATTATTGCATATTACTGTTAATTGCATAACTCAAAACACAAAACCATTTCCTATCTCTTATATGTTAAATATTCTTTTTAATTGCATAGGATAAACCAAGAAGTGCTAATAATTGTATAAAATATTCCCCAAAATGGAGGAAAATGTATAGTAAAAGGTTATTTGTAGAAGTACTATTTTGATAGAGAACATGCCAAACTATGTTTTATGAAAATTTTGCTATTATGATAACATTTTACTGTAATGCTTAATTAAAATTGATTAATATTGTACTTCGGGTGTTTAATTTTAACTGTATTTTATACATAATAAATAGAAGGACTAGATAAACATGAATTGTCATTGTTCACTAAAATAACCTATTCCTGTTAATTGCATATTCCAGTTATTAGCATAATTTTTTCCAACATTTTGGCTCTGCCATTAAGAGGAATCCACTGTATATATCAAAGAGAAAGGGAACTTCCCTATTGTTATACAATATATGTGAAATGTTATCCGCCCCTAATGTTTAGGATGTTTATCATTAAATCACAATTTCCACTTCCATTTCTAGACCCACTTAGCATAGTTAAGCACTGTGTTGAATTTGGTAAATCAAAATGTCATGGAAAATCATATTATTAACTGTGCAATAACCCTGTTTGGTAGACAGTGAAATTAACAATCTTTGGTTGTCAGTAATATTATATTATACCTCTTTATAAATTCTAGCGATTTCATTGGACAATAGGCATTGAGTATTTTCCACTGTCTCTGTTGTTCCAGGGTGATATTCAATAAAAATATCACATGCGCAGAAATGGATGAGCGTACTGTTTGTTTGTTTTTCCTATGCCATAATTCGGTGTAACTTCTATCAATCTAAGAGTTGTGTAACATACAACTGGAACCGAAACAACAACTGAAATTAAATGATTTGACAGAATTGATATATCATTATCAAATATTATTTGCTGAAGTCAGCCAAACAGACATGCTCGCTTGAGGCTCAAGATTCAAAAGCCGACGCAAAGAACGGTTTGGGTATCAAAGGCAGTTTCAGCGCTCTACAATGCGACCAAATCACTCGCAAATGCGACCACTTTTTAGATTTTGGCGAGTGTTTATCCTCATTCAGTCGCCACATTGCGACGAGTTTTTTCTCATAATCGGAAATCAAAAGTTTGTCCGTTTTCACTGTGAAATTACATTATCAAAATCATGGTCTGTTATGCGCTTTACAACAACAAATTTGGTTATTCAGTTTCGATAAACAAGGGCATCTAACTCACGTGGATTACTGTATAAAAACACATGACATTTTCTTTTCTCGGTCGATTTCAACATAAGCATCATTTGACACTACTAAGTTTAAACGATCTTGGTTAAAGGAATACTGGAACCAAGTTATGGCTAGTGTTCCACTAGGCCGAACTTTCTGCCCCGATTTCGATTTTAATTTAAGTGATTTTTAAGTGGTAAAATCGGGGCAGAAAGTTCGGCCTACTGTTCAACGAGGACAGCAGGCAGACCACAGCCTAATTCGTTTGGGGATTCTATCGTGGCCGTTTTATCATGGGGCAACACAAAGGGATAAACCACAGTCTGACTTGGAAATTTTATCTGTAAATTAAAATTGAGAGTCAAACACCCGGACAAACACCTATAAATTAAAACTTTATAGGTGTTTGTCTGACGATCAAGTCACAGGTGTTGGACTCTAGATTTTAACTTACAGACAAAATTTACAATTCTTGTGGGCAGTCTCTGTTTTGTAAATTCTGTCGAAACGAAACTGGCGTTAAAAATTAAAAAAACAAGTTTAAGGCTGCCTCAATATTAGAGCAACAAATATGAAAAATATAGGCATATAAACACTCCTGGATTGATAAAAAATGCACAAAAAGTCAACATGCAGTTAATAACCTTGTTTTAAATGGATTGAAACAATAAAATGTTGCATAAACTTAGAAAATTAATATTTTATTTCATTTCTATATTTTCATCCAGTGGATTTTTTTAAGAACACATGAACACACACACACATTATATATATATATATATTATATATATATATATATATATATATATATATATATATATATATTGGCGAGTAAAAGTTCCTGGCTGGCTAGTAAAATTTCTGGTTCACTGGCCAAATGAAGAGTGAATTTTTTTAGAGTTGTAGAGCCCTGAGTTTGTATTACGAACGTGATGAACTTATGTACATGACGTGTCGATTTTTGCATGAATAAATTATAAAAATAATACTAGGCCTACTTTTATAGTTTAATTTGTGTTTTAAGTAATTCAATGGATAATATATGCTTCAATACAGTGGGTCGGTATAATAAAATAAATATAACATTCCTGAGAGGGTGGTAGTGGAAATTGTCACCCCTTGAAAATCAGTGTCAACCTCGACTTCGCCTGGGTTGACAATGTATTTCCTCAGGGTGACAATTTCCACTACCACCCTCTCAGGAATGTTATATTTATATAATATGGTATAACATGTGTGCTGGTATATAGACAAATATTTTAGGGATGAAAATTCTGTATTAAAGCCTGAAAGCAAATTTATCTAGAAAAAAAGACATTTATATTTAGTATCTGGAGTTCCGATTTTTACAACATTAATTTCATTACTTTTATGTTTATGGTGTTCTGTATTACAATTAACTTTGTAAGCTTGTCAGTTAATAAGCCGGTATATTGTAGTGGTTGTAAAATTATCTTCAATATTCACGTAGCTGATACATCAGGTCTGGTTGCCAAAAACTTCTGATTCCCTTCTTGCAATATTTGTGAATGCTAGTAAGTATTTGTAAAAAAAATTCAAATACATGTACTGTAAAATGAGGTATCTTAGCACAATTTAATGTTAGCTTTTTTTAGCTCACCTGAGCAGAAGCAATTGCTAAAGGTCCTTTACCAACTTTGTAAGTTTTCAATCAGATCAACCCAGGAGTTGAGCAATATAGATCACAGAAGGTACGCCTCTTTAAAAATCTTATTCTCCAGGACCACTGCATGAATTGAAAAACAGATTGTTTCTGAGTGGTTTACATGGATGTATGACTCAAGTTTGTATTTTTTATAGAAATCAGAATATTTATTTTTGATGCAGTTTTGAGGTCTTTTCAGATTTGTCATTTTCATTCATTTTTGCATGATTTCCTCAGTTATCTCCTGATGTATTCACTTTGATACATTTATTTAATGTATTTTACTTGTAATTAGGCGAAGAAATGTTTTTGCCAAAATTGAATTTTTAAGATTTTTATGAATTTGTAAGAAGAGGGGGTGGATAATTCTTTCACATGGTCAGCTTGTTCTTGGAAACCACTGAAAGGATTATGACAAAACTTTCAGGAAACAAAAACTCACTCTACTATTCTATATTCTTCTTTGTCTTCATTTGTAGATGGTTCTCAGGTGAATGAATTAGGCCCACTTGGACCTCTTGTTTCCACAAAGACATAAATTTGATAAATTTCAGTTCAGATGGTGATAGTTAAGTGTATAGTTTTCAGCCAGATCGGCCACAGGGCGGATCTGGGGTGGTGCAAAATAGGTCACATAAGGTTCCCCTCTTTAAAAATCTTCTTCAGATCTGCTGCATGAATTGAAAAACAGATTGTTTCTGAGTGATCTACATGGAGATATGATTCAAGTTTGTATTTTTCATAGAAATCAGAATATTAATTTTTGACGCATTATTGGGGTCTTTTCAGACATTTCTAAGACTGCAAAAAAGAGGGGTGTGCATTTTCATACTATCAACTTTTGTTTCAAAACCACTGGAGGAATTTTTAAGAAACTTTACAGGACACAAGAACTCAAGGTCCTCTACCATATTTGTAGTTTTCAGCCAGATCAGCCCTGGGATGGGGCAAAATAGGTCACATAAGGTACCCCTCTTTTAAAATCTTCTTCTCCAGAACTGCTATATAAATTGAAAAACAGATTGTTTCTGAGTGATCTACATGGATGTATGATTTAAAATTGATTTTTTTTACAAAGTTGAATATTAATATTTGACGCTTTTTTGAGGTCTTTTCATACTTTGTCATTTTCATTCATTTTTGCATGATTTCCTCTATTATCTCCCCTTGTATTCACTTTGATGCATTCATTTAATCCTCTACCCATTTTGTAGTTTTCAGCCAGATCAGCCCTAGGGTAAATCCGGGTTGGGCAAAATAGGTCACATGAGGTACCCTACTTTAAAAATCTACTTCTCCAGAACCACTACATGAATTGAAAAACAGATTGTTTTTTAGTGATCTACATGAATTTATGATGCAAGTTCGTATTTTTCATATAAATTGGAATATTAATTTTTGGCGTGTTCTTGAAGTAGTCTATAATTCATTTTTGCATGATTTCCTCAATTATCTCCCCTTGCATTCACAACGATGCATTCTTGGAATGTGTTTTACTTGCATATAGGTGAAGAAATGTTTTTGTACAAGAATTTTGCTGAAATGCAGTTTTTAGATATTTTTATGAATTTCTTAAAACTGCAATAATTTTTTTTGGCCAGATCAGCCTACATGTACATATTCTTTTTGATCTTCTTTCCACATTTGTAGGTGGTTCTCAGGTGAGTGATTGAGGCCCTCTTGGGCCTCTTGTTTCATACATTTATTTTAGGCAGTTTTTGCTGATATATGCTTAAAGCAACATTTCACATTAAGGCACTGACATTTGGTTATTATGTTAAATCAGAAATACATATAATCTTTCAGATGAAGAATTAATAAGATGGGGATTTCCAGAAGATGTATGGTAAGTTAGGACAAAAGTACAACCTGTTCATTATCTTAATACTTTAACTTGTATATTTATGTTTGTCACTAGGTACATACATCCATAACAGAACTGCAATTTCATATTTATATCTTCAATAGCTGTCATAGTTTTGACAACTCAAAAGTTTGATGAAATGATCATTTTACATTTCTATATAAATATAATACTGATACATTGTAATATAACAGCAAATTGGTTTAGACAATATTCAAATATCTTTTCTGTGTCAACTGCAATATTATTGATTAATTGACTTATATCGTTTTGCTGGTTTAAACAATATTTATCGATTCAGAGTCTGTAAATGCAACAATATACACATAAACTTTTACAATTGGGCTACAAGAACCATCTAATGTAATGCTCTTTCCTCATAGTGTTACTTGTGATTTTTTTCTGATGTAGTTAATATAATGTAATAATTTAGATGTCACTTGATGAAGAAAAAGAAGAAATAGACAAAATGTAGAAAGTGATATCTGGGTTTGTTCAATGAGTTATGAGTAACAAATTTGCAAAAATCTTAATAGAATAAAGTAGAAGAACAGTAATGAGAAGGGAGATTTTCCATGTTTAAGCTGTAATAATTGAGTAGAGATGAGAAAGTGAAACTAAGGTGTCTGGTTCACTCAAATTAACTACTTCATTTTATAAAGTCTTGGACTGCAGCCGATATCTTCCTAGTAACACTCACCATACAAAGGCCATCCTTTGAGCAAAAATGTCACTCAACTTTCACACTGAAATTATTCAGTTATTGAATTTATTGTTTGTATTCAAATTTGATGATACTGTCTACAGTACAGTAAAATGTGATGTGCAGTTTATGGTATATTGTATCCTGTGCACATTTTGTTACCATTAAGATGATTTTTATAAAGATCAGAACTCTGATAGTTGCATCCTAACAGCAGTTGAGTTTGCATGATTTGATATTTTCTCTGTCCAATAGTAATTAGGAATAGATTTTAAATGTTTTTGTAAGCTGTCTTCATTTTGTGGTATAATAATGACCCAGAACAACTCAGTAAAGTGATGAGCTAACTCATGGCTAAGTCTTAGATTACAGCCTACATGTACTTTTTGTTCTTCACAGGTTTCATGTAGATAAAGTATCATCAGCTCATGTGTATATGAGATTAAAGCCAGTAAGTAAGACTATATACTGTGTTGTTTGTTCATATAATTAATTGACAATGAATGCATAAAATTGATAAAAATCAGTCATTTATAGTACAGTAAGAAGGATATGTATTGTGGTTTGTGTGTATTATAGGCTTTATTTTAAACTATAAAAAGATACTGATATATCTTGTTACACTCTTATACTGATTTATAACTTTTGAGAAATTACATGGTGGATTTTATTAGGGCCCTGACACTAACTGTCAGGTGCCCTGTCAGTCTGTCCTTTTTGTCTGTCCTTTTGTCCATCTGTGACAGATCCTGTCCATGCTTTGCTGTTAATGCTTATTAGACCTCATTGAACCTTGATATGATTTTCGATGGCCATGTGACAGATCCTGTCCATGTTTTGCTGTTAATGCTTATTAGACCTCATTGAACCTTGATATGATTTTCGATGGCCATGTATAGTTGTACCATCCATTGTCAGTATTTTTACAATGATGGCTGCCAAAGCACATAAATTTTTGTAAATATTGTTCAGTATCTATTTTAATATAACAGGATGATTTTGACATGCTGACCAAGATTACAAATTTTGGGGGAATCTTTTAATGCAGCAGGGTCCATAGAGATGGTTGCCATCTCACTGATATCTAGTTAGCTCGCTGTTTGTTCTAAAGGATCATAATGCTGATCTCATCACTTTGTGTCTAGCTGTGGCATTGGTATTGGTGTCATCACTTTCAATTAACAATTCTTATCTGAAACAAGTTGACCACTAAGAGCCAAAGATTGCAGGAAAGTTGATTTGCAATCATCTGTCAGAATTCATTTAGTGCCAATCCAAAATCCAATACGGATGCCAAGGCCAAAAATCTCTATACATCTTTTTTTGTCAGAAATCACAAATTCAGTAAAATTATTTTACAAAAATGATCATCATTCTATAATGCTGTTTCAAAGTTGGTTTTTTGTGTGGATACAAAATCCTAAATGACCACCATCACATTACAAAGTGTAGTCTTAATTGGTTGAACTTTGAAAATCTTCTCAAAAACAACAAAAACCAGTTGACACCAGATATTGCAGATATTTTGTTTCTTATTGAATTATCCAATATTATAAATTTTATGCTAAATGTTTTTAAAAATGAGATTCCCATTGGAATTTTGGCCCTATGGAAAATACATACAAAAATCTTTGTCTTAAGAGCCACTGAACCAATTAACATTAATAACACAAAATATTGTAGATATGTTGCTTGTTATGTGCTCTAATAATGTTACACATTGGTGTAGAAAATGAGGTCCCAATTGGGTGACCTACTTGTATATGAGAGTCTGTAACTGGTCCTAATATAACTTTTATACCCATTCTTTTAAAAATGATATCTCCAATGGGTGACTTAGTTTCATATGGGACCCTGCTACTGATGGTAATATATTACATGAAAATCACCTTCAGGATATGTCAGTGTATACAGCTACAGGTACTGTTTTGATGATATCACAAGAGAATCATAATTAGCTGTAACTGGTACTTGTGCTATAATGTATATCTGATCAGAATCACCTGTAGGCTATATCTATTACAGCTACAGTTACTACTTTAAATACATCACACAAGAATCCTTAGCAGTGTTCTGTAACTGGTACTGGTGCTATAATGTATATCAGATCAGAATCACTGTTACCTTTCTTTTGATACTAGTACAGATGTGTCATCTATATTTTACACACACACATACATACACACCTACACACACACCTACACACACACACACCTACACACACACACCTTCACACACATACACACATACTTACACATACACACACCCACCAACACACACACCTACACACATACACACACACCTATTCACACATACACACACCTACACACACACCAGGGTTCGAAAAATCCACTTGCCCACTCGCATTGGCGAGTAAAAAAATTGTTTCGGGCTGACGCCCCACTGAAAATCTGTTTTCCCTTTTAAATTTCAAAACTGATCCATTTCCTTCAATTTTAAGTTCAAAATACAATAAAATAAACAATTAGAAAATTAAATAATTATTTTATTGACAATTAAACACGTTAATCTTTACCTCATGGCCGAAAATGTCACAGAACACATCGTGTGTTAACTGCTGTTACTTGCAGTTTGTGGAGGAAGTGGAAGTTGGATGTGTGTAAATAAAAGAACCAATACTGAACGGATCTGAATTCAGGATTTGGTAAAATAATCACAACACTATAATTTGTATAATAGTTGTAAAATCTGAATTAAATGTAAGTGAATGATAAAAGTAAAAATAGTTACTCAATACTGTAAATAAAAGTTTTAATGAAATTCAGAAATGGATAGCTGTTGTTTTCATCCAACAATAGTGAAAACTTACTTTTGAAATTTATATTGATTTAATTAAACACATAGCAGTAACATCACAAAATAGTAATTATAATAATAATAATTGATTATAGGAATAATAATGATGCATTTACAGTTAATTTAGATGTAAATGCATCATTCAGAGACAATATATATTGTATCTACATGTAAATTTATCTATTAAAATAACAATAACTTTAAAAAAACAAAATTAAATAAAATATTTTTTTTCTTTGTGGGCAAACAGATTTTTATTGTGGGCAACCAAAATTTCAGTCAAGAATTTGAATTCTAAAAATTTAAAATAATAGCATACAAAAGTTTTTCACACATTTTCCATCGTAATAAGTAGAAAAAAGACAATTCATCAAATAAAGAGTATCATATCTGTTAAGTCATGTAAGATCTTATTTACTTTGAAAAAAAATTATACGCTTATAACACATTTACTTTGAAATACCTTTTCATACTTGGACGAGTGCAAAATGAGTTCGGGCAAGTGGAAGTTATGTAATCACTCGCCCAAAGGGCGAGTTCTTTTATACAAATTTTTCGAGCCCTGCACACACACACACACACACACACACACACACACACACACACACACTAATATCTATATTTGTATTGATATTGATGTGTCATTTTCTTTCAGAATGAAACTCTTGATGATATCCCACAATCAGTTATTAATGACTGTGCACAACTGGTGAAAGCCAATAGTATACAAGGTATTATTCACTGTCAGTATTTGTTTTATACATATGCAGTCAGCTCCACTTACATCAAAGTTGCCTGTAGATAGATTCAAACCTTGCTATAAGCAGGATTACATTATTCAGATTTATATAGAATGATCCTAGAAATACACAGGAATATTGGTAGATATAATATTGTTATAAGATGTATCTCATTACCTATGGTCTCGTTGTTAGTTGAGTTGACTATATAGGTATAGCTTTACACTATAACTTTGGGATCAACACTTATATTCTGACTTTTGGATCACAAGTAGTTGACAATTTCTTAAGTACATTTATCAATGATGTCATGCTCAGCTTTTTGTATTATTTCCATTTCATTAATTCTTTGTCAGTCCGGCAGATCAAAGGTGAAATAGCTGTACAGTGTTACAGATAGCACATGCAACATTCTTTCTGCCAGTTTGAATTTTAAATACACTTATGCTGACATCATGACAGTATTCATTGGCATGACTTTTTGTTGCTTCTGAATGTTTTTTTTTTAATGCAGCTCCGTTCTAACCTTCCTTATTTCCAGAGATCGACATTAGTGTTGATCCGATTTTCTGTGTCCAGGTGAAAATCGGCTCGGACAAGTAATCTTCCTAAGCACTTGTCCAAGAGGACAAGTTAGAATAATCAACAATATTTATATATGTGATTTCAAACCTGTGATATACATTTAGAATGTCTGATTCAAAAGTGAAGATTGAATTACTCAGACAAACATCGTTGTAGTTTTTTCTTCATAAACATAGATAGATGTTGACTTCTGATGAAATCATAATAAAGTAGGTGTGGGTGTAGAGTCATGAGAAATAGGATAAAAATGTATAGCCTGAATTATGTGTGGTTGTAAATTTGGTGGGACTGAAGTTTTAGAAGTCCACAATGATTTCAGCTGAATTGCTTATGATTATTTCAAAATGTTATTGTTACTCTTTGATAGGAAATAAAATGAATAATATAGAGGTTGTTTACACCATGTGGGGAAACCTGAAAAAGACTGCTGGTATGGATGTTGGTCAAGTAGGATTCCATAATGATAAAGAGGTAATTTGTTCATTAAAAACTGCATGCTGTAATAGAATTATAGTTTCTCTTTCCAATTTTTGTCATGTCAATTTAAGATAGCATAATGACTTGTTATTGGTAATAAGCAGGTCAGATTTTAATTTATGCTTTGTCAGAGTAATTTGAGTGGCACAGGTGATCTATTGCATATGGCGACATCCAGTAACATGCAATTTTTCTGTTGTATCCTGAATTATAAAGGGTTTATTTATAGAGAAGCTTAAACATATGCAGAATGCAAAATCTCATGTCATTATACATGTTCATAGTTAATGTAATTTGAAATTTGTTTGACATTCATTATAAATGCAACTGATTGAAATGAGGCTCTGAAATATTACAAGACATCTAATTTAATAAAACATGAGATGAATTAAAATTCATTTTAGATTTTAAATACATTGTATATATAAATTTAAGTCTGACAAAGTAAGAAGTGCAAGCACAAATGGAATCATGCAAACAATGGAATCTGGAAAATAGGAAGTGCCTTGGACACTATTAGATTTGAGAGTTTTCAAATCCTTTACAGTTCCTCCAATTCAGTGTCTGATATGAATTGAAACTACCAATCAATTAAATTTTCCCTGTTGAATGTGGATGTGTAGCATCCAAATGTATCCTGTTCAAATTTATGTTAATTATTTTTTAAGGTGAGAAAAGTAAAAGTAGAGAAAAGAATAAATGAAATTGTGAATAGACTTAACAAAACAAAAGAAGAAAAACATCCTGATTTTCGGGAATTACGAGAAGAACGAGATAGAAAAGAGAGAGAAAACCAGAAAAAGATTCAAAGAGAACAAAGAAGAAAGGAAAAAGAAGAAGAAGAGCAAAGAAAGAAGGAATCTGAGTTAAGGTAATTTAAAACTGAAGTAAATATTGGTACCTTTGATTATATATAATCAAAACAACTCAATGTCACTATAGAACTACAATTAGAACTAATTATGTACCAGTTAAAGTCAGTTAAGTACACATTAGGATATATCTCATTTGATTAGAGGTTGACTCATACTTCTATGGTACACAATACCCTATAATCACTGTCTTTAGCATTTGAAAGGCAAATCTTTTGGCAGTCTGCATGAATCAGATGATTTTATCAAACAGTTTTTCATTTAAACAAATCAGATGATTTTATCAAACAATTGCAAAGCAATAACCTTTTTTACATTTGAATGGATCATATTTATTGCTGTGTTTATTATATATTATGGCTTGTTGTACTAGTATGTACAGTACACATGACAGTAATTTACTTCTTTTTGTTTTTTCCATGAGACCATGAAATCTAGAACAGTTACTGAATGTAGACTGTGATACTTCTATCTTACTCTGTTAAACTCGGGTAAAAACAAATTCACCACAAAATTGTCATCATCTCATAAATTTTATCATGACTATATATCAATACTTTCTTGACACAAGAACAATGTTGATAAGTTAAAGCTGTATGTCAATACTTAATTGATACAAGAGCAATGTTGATAAGTTAAAGCTGTATATCAGAACTTGCTTGACACAAGAACAATGTAGATAAGTTAAAGCTGTATATCAGAACTTGCTTGACACAAGAACAATGTAGATAAGTTAAAGCTGTATATCAGAACTTGTTTGACACAAGAACAATGTAGGGGAGTTAAAGCTGTATATCAGAACTTGCTTGACAGGAGAACAATGTAGATAAGTTAAAGCTGTATATCAGAACTTGCTTGACAGAAGAACAATGTAGATAAGTTAAAGCTGTATATCAGAACTTGCTTGACAGGAGAACAATGTAGATAAGTTAAAGCTGTATATCAGAACTTGCTTGACAGGAGAACAATGTAGATAAGTTAAAGCTGTATATCAGAACTTGCTTGACAGGAGAACAATGTAGATAAGTTAAAGCTGTATATCAGAACTTGCTTGACAGGAGAACAATGTAGATAAGTTAAAGCTGTATATCAGAACTTGTTTGACACAAGAACAATGTAGGGGAGTTAAAGCTGTATCGTAAAAGGCGACTAAAAATTAAACCAACTCGCTATTTTATCATATTGGAATCCGTATTTTGTATTCTGGTTGGTCCTGAACTGTTTTTAACTAATCTGAGTCATAAAACTCTTCTTTTCTGCTGATTGATGCATGTTAAGACTACCGATACGTGATTTAGGCTTATTTAAATGCTTATTTAACCTAAAATAAGGTTACACTAAAACTTGGTAAAATAATTTTCTACCCAATTGGCAAGGTAATGATATTCCCTCGTTTGTTTCATCGATACATCTCTAAGACAATTACTGTACATGTAAACATTCAAGTATTTGAATCAGTATAAGTTAGCTCTATAGTTTTAACAATTTATTTCATGATTTGTACCGTTTTAGTTGCAATTCCATTCTGGGAATTACAGGTTTTTCCCCAGATTTTCGCATGACCATATAAAATGACAACCAAGAGAACCTAGACTTGCTAACCGATTTTGGGCAAAGCGGCTAGTAATACCAGAAATATAACAGGCAGTGACCCAATAAATTAAATATTTTTAAACAGGATTTCTTAGTGGTTGAAAGAGTTGTTTTCATGACTGAATGTAAGCAAATACTTTCATAGGCCTACTCATATTCATAAACGATGTCCGTGACCATTTTTAAAAGTCTCCGTAAAATCGTAATTGAATAAGTATCTGGACAATAAATCTGGAAATAACAACATTGTTTTTTTCTTTCTGTTTTTCGTTTAATCTTTGCTTTGGTAAATAAGTTGATTGACACTCTTTCCCCATAGCTTTTCAGACTTTTTCTTTTAAGTAGTTAGGATAGCCTGACTCTTTTATTTGGTAAAATCTTGTATAATTTTGTGGAAACCTACTGCAGTATACATCTTCTTTCTACAGTTGAATGTTTACTTCTTTTAATGAAAACCAAGTATTTGTAACAGGCAGGCAAAATTCAGTGTACTTCATTCCTTCTTTAATTTGTTCATAATACAATGTAGGCCTAACTACCATCAACAAAATCAAAATAGTCACTGCCAAAAAAATTGTTGCTTCTCAGAAATAAAGGTTCAGAGAAATTTCAAAGATTATCAGATCAAAATGATTATATTAAAAATTTTAAAAAATGAATTTTGCAAAAATTTCATCGGACATAGAAAGAAATGGGCAGATGGCATTAGTTGACTTATTTATGACAATGTACAGTAGGCCAATAGGCCTAGCTACATGTATGATAAAATGTAAAATATTGATCATGGCGACCAAAAATTTCAAATGGCGGGTAAAATTCTGAGTAGGTCGCCATTTGGTGACTAGAAGTCAAGGTGTACTTAGAGCCCTGCTTGACTCAAGAACAATGAAGGGGAGTTAAAGTTGTATATCAATACTTGCTTGACACAGGAATAATGTAGATTAGTTATTTCTTAAGTAATAATTGGTTGATACTAGAACAGAGAAGGGGAGTTAAACTTTTTACAAGAACAATGTAGATAAGTTACATCTTTAGTAATAATTGGTTAATACCAGAACAGAGAAGGGGAGTTAAACACTATACAAGAACAATGTAGATAAGTTATATCTTTAGTAATAATTGGTTAATACCAGAACAGAGAAGGGGAGTTAAACACTATACAAGAACAATGTAGATAAGTTATATCTTTAGTAATAATTGGTTAATACCAGAACAGAGAAGGGGAGTTAAACACTATACAAGAACAATGTAGATAAGTTATATCTTTAGTAATAATTGGTTGATACCAGAACAGAGAAGGGGAGTTAAACACTATACAAGAACAATGTAGATAAGTTATATCTTTAGTAATAATTGGTTGATACCAGAACAGAGAAGGGGAGTTAAACACTATACAAGAACAATGTAGATAAGTTACATCTTTAGTAATAATTGGTTGAAATGTAAAGCTATCATAAGACAATTAAGACTGCTTGCTTGATCAGGTGGTAGAGCATGTGACTAGCAAGTGAAAGGTCTCTGGACCAATTCCTGTGACTGGGTCATACCAAAGTCAGTAAAATATAGTAGTGATTCTTTCTTTGCCATATGAAGTGAAAGTCACGTCTTTTGGATAAGACTTAAACCAAGGTCCTGTGTCTCGACAGGAATGGCGGCTAAATGAACCATCAATGTACTGTCATTGGCATCAGTCCATGGCACAGGTAAAGCAAAGTTATGGCTCTAAAGCTGGTGACACCTCAAAGAAGAGAAAAAATTCCTGGCAAATGTAAAACAACAATAAAACAGGGTCATAATAGTTTGTAGTTTTTGATGTTGTTTTTTGTACAGTTTGTTAGTTACCTGTATATACTGTTACTTAGTTACCTGTTTATACAGTTACTTAGTTACCTGTATATACTGTTACTTAGTTACCTGTTTATACAGTTACTTAGTTACCTTTTTATACAGTTACTTAGTTACCTGTTTATACAGTTACTTAGTCACCTGTTTATACAGTTACCTAGTTACCTGTTTATACAGTTACTTAGTTACCTTTTTATACAGTTACCTAGTTACCTGTTTATACAGTTACTTAGTTACCTGTTTATACAGTTACCTAGTTACCTTTTTATACAGTTACTTAGTTACCTGTTTATACAGTTACTTAGTCACTTGTTTATACAGTTACCTAGTTACCTGTTTATACAGTTACTTAGTTACCTTTTTATACAGTTACCTGTTATACAGTTACTTAGTCACCTGTTTATACAGTTACCTAGTTACCCGTTATACAGTTACTTAGTTACCTTTTTATACAGTTACTTAGTTACCTGTTTATACAGTTACTTAGTTACCTTTTTATACAGTTACCTAGTTACCTGTTATACAGTTACTTAGTTACCTGTTTATACAGTTACTTAGTTACTTTTTTATACAGTTACCTAGTTACCTGTTATACAGTTACTTAGTCATCTGTTTATACAGTTACTTGTTTATACAGTTACTTAGTTACCTGTTTATACAGTTACCTAGTTACCTGTTATACAGTTACTTAGTCACCTGTTTATACAGTTACCTAGTTACCTGTTTATACAGTTACTTAGTCACCTGTTTATACAGTTACTTAGTCACCTGTTTATACAGTTACTTAGTTACCTGTTTATACAGTTACTTATTTACATTTTTATACAGTTACTTGGTTACTTGTTTATACAGTTACTTGGTTACTTGTTTATACAGTTACTTGGTTACTTGTTTATACAGTTACTTAGTCACCTGTTTATACAGTTACTTAGTCACCTGTTTATACAGTTACCTGTTATACAGTTACTTAGTCACCTGTTTATACAGTTACTTGGTTACTTGTTTATGCAGTTACTTAGTCACCTGTTTATACAGTTACTTAGTTACCTGTTTATGCAGTTACCTAGTTACCTGTTTATACAGTTACCTAGTTACCTGTTTATACAGTTACCTAGTTACCTGTTTATACAGTTACCTAGTTACCTGTTTATGCAGTTACCTAGTTACCTGTTTATACAGTTACCTAGTTACCTGTTTATACAGTTACCTAGTTACCTGTTATACAGTTACTTAGTCACCTGTTTATACAGTTACTTAGTTACCTGTTTATACAGTTACCTAGTTACCTGTTTATACAGTTACCTAGTTACCTGTTTATACAGTTACCTAGTTACCTGTTTATACAGTTACCTAGTTACCTGTTTATACAGTTACCTAGTTACCTGTTTATACAGTTACTTAGTTACCTGTTTATACAGTTACCTAGTTACCTGTTATACAGTTACTTAGTCACCAGTTTATACAGTTACTTAGTCACCTGTTTATACAATTACCTAGTTACCTGTTATACAGTTACTTAGTCACTTGTTTATACAGTTACTTAGTCACATGTTTATACAGTTACTTAGTTACCTTTTTATACAGTTACTTAGTTACCTTTTTATACAGTTACTTAGTCACCTGTTTATACAGTTACTTGGTTACTTGTTTATGCAGTTACCTAGTTACCTGTTTATGCAGTTACTTAGTTACCTGTTTATGCAGTTACCTGGTTACCTGTTTATACAGTTACTTAGTTACCTTTTTATACAGTTACTTAGTCACCTGTTTATACAGTTACTTGGTTACTTGTTTATACAGTTACCTAGTTACCTGTTTATACAGTTACTTAGTTACCTGTTTATGCAGTTACTTAGTTTCCTGTTTATGCAGTTACTTAGTTACCTGTTTATACAGTTACCTAGTTACCTGTTTATACAGTTACCTAGTTACCTGTTTATGCAGTTATCTAGTTACCTGTTTATACAGTTACTTAGTTACCTGTTTATACAGTTACCTAGTTACCTGTTTATGCAGTTACCTAGTTACCTGTTTATACAGTTACCTAGTTACCTGTTATACAGTTACTTAGTCACCTGTTTATACAGTTACTTAGTTACCTGTTTATACAGTTACTTAGTCACCTGTTTATACAGTTACTTAGTCACCTGTTTATACAGTTACTTAGTTACCTGTTTATACAGTTACCTAGTTACCTGTTATACAGTTACTTAGTCACCTGTTTATACAGTTACTTAGTTACCTTTTTATACAGTTACTTAGTCACCTGTTTATACAGTTACTTGGTTACTTGTTTATACAGTTACCTAGTTACCTGTTTATACAGTTACTTAGTTACCTGTTTATACAGTTTCTTAGTTACCTGTTTATACTGTTACTTAGTCATAACAGTGTGTAGTTTTTGATATTGTATTCTATATAGTTTGTAAGTTACCACTAAGTTACAGGTCAGGCTAAATGCATATTTGTGTTTTATTTTGCTCCTTGAATTATTAAAAAATATTTTATAAAGGTAAGCAGCTGGCTGTATGATCACAAAGGTTAAAGTTCAAAATTAATTACTAGTACCGGTAATGTGAATAAAGCATTGGCAGGACTGTGACTTATTCTTATATCAAAACAACTTTGGAAACAAGATTTCATTTGGGATTTGATGTGCAATAAACAATCTTCTTCATAAATAACTTCCTCATTCAGCAAATTTATTTTTATATTTTTTTTCAGATCATATTCCATGTTAATGAAATCAGAAAATATGACTTCAAACAAGGTATGTATAACTACCAGTATGTCATATGTAGAAATATCATTGACATACTTTGCTGTATAGTTGTTGATACCAGCTACAAGTTATTTAGTTAACATAATGACACACATTGTTGACAAACTTTACTGTATAGTTGATACCAGTTACTAGTTTTCACCAATGCGACCCGGGTTCGATCCTCGGATTGGGCAGGGAAGTATGTGAAATGGTTACCAACCCAGATACGCTCCTGTCCTTCGGACTGAGACAGTAAAAACCGAGGTCCCGTGTCACAGTGAGTGTCTGCACGTTAAAGAACCCTCACTGCTCAATGGCCATAGGTGTCGAGCATAGGCCAAAATTTGAAGCCCTTCACCGGCATTGGTGACGTCTCCATATGAGTGAAAGATTCTTGAGTGGGACGTTAAACAACAATAAACAAACAAACAAAAACTAGTTATGTAGTTATCAAAGTAAATGTGTTGGTAGATGGACCAGAATTTGATTTTTGTTTTTTTATAATTACAGTAAAACCTGTATATAGGGCCCACCCAAGGGACCAGAAAATATTGGTCTTTATGTGCAGGTGACCCTTATACACAGGTTTAATTTAGTTGAAGTATGCAGTCATGGCACTTTTCAATACTGGCCTTTTTGGACAGGTGATCCTTATGTAGAGGTGACTGCTATAGAAGGTTTTACTGTACTTTATGAATTGAAAATACATTGACATACTTTATTATATAGTTGTTGATACCAGCTACAAATTATTTAGTTATCATAATGACACACATTATTGATCAACTTTACTGTATAGTTGATACCAGCTACAAATTACTTAGTTATCACAATGACACACATTATTGACATACCTTACTGTATAGTTGTTGATACCAGCTACAAGTAATTTAGTTATCATAATGACACTCATTATTTACATACTTTACATATAGTTGATACCAGGTACAAGTAATTTAGTTATCATAATGACACACATAATTGACATTAGTTATCACATTAACACACATTATTGACAAACTTTACCATATAGTTGATACCAGTTGCAAGTTATTTATTTAGTTATCATAATGACACACATTATTGACATACCTTACTGTATAGTTGTTGATACCAGCTACAAGTAATTTAGTTATCATAATGACACACATTATTTACATACTTTACATATAGTTGATACCAGGTACAAGTAATTTAGTTATCATAATGACACACATAATTGACATTAGTTATACATTAACACACATTATTGACAAACTTTACCATATAGTTGATACCAGTTGCAAGTTATTTATTTAGTTATCATAATGACACACATTATTGACATACCTTACTGTATAGTTGTTGATACCAGCTACAAGTAATTTAGTTATCATAATGACACACATAATTGACATTAGTTATCACATTAACACACATTATTGACAAACTTTACCATATAGTTGATACCAGTTGCAAGTTATTTATTTAGTTATCATAATGACACACATTATTGACATACTTTACATAAAGTTAAAACCTGCTACAAGTTATTTAGTTATCATTATGACACACATTTTGACAAACTTTACTGTATAGTTGATACCAGCTACAAATTATTTAGTTATCAAAGTAAATGTGTCGGTAGATGGGCCAGAATTTAATTTTTGTATAAACTTATTTTTTTATATAGTTACTTTATGAATTGAACATACATCGATGTAAAACAATATAGATGTCAAAGAAAACCTCAACTACATTAACATAAAAATATACATTACTCAAAAGCCTATAATCTGACCTTTGTGTGTGTGTGGGAGGGGGTTTAACACAGTAGAACTTCAATAAGTTTGATTTGAACTGTTAACAAAGTACCAAATAATGTAATAAATAGTAAGTTATGAAATCAGAGAAAGAGCACCTTATTTCTTTGCCACAAGTTTTTTATGTTCTATAATGATAAAAGGTTTATTCAATTTTTTCTTTATAATGATAAATGTGGGTTTTTAGTTTTTACAAATTTTGTTTACAAACTTTGTTTAGGGTTACAATAAAGGTCCAAAGTATTATAGAATAGTTAGAATGATGTAGATTCCATTTTTAAGCCAAGGCTTCCATCAGCTAATGCTGAACTATTTTTTAATTATTTTATACACTGTTATTCCTGTAGTACATTAATTCTGCAAGTACTGTTCGAATATTTTAATGACTTTTTAAAATATTGCGACTCATTGTTGTTTTTTTTATTTTTCAGGATACTGGATATGACTCGGATGATTTTATGTAATTTGTGGAGTTCTCTTCCCCAAGTCTTTCAGTTCTTATTCAGTCCACACGTGAAAAATTTGGAACATTTTACATGACCAGTCTGATCCAGGTGTTTAGAAGTTGCTGATATACTTATTTTAGTGTTGGATAAATTTACTTAACAGACCTTTGAATATGTCAACAGATATTACCTGGAAAAAAGGAATGTTTATATGAAAAGGAATTTGATAAGATCCTGTTTATTGTAGGTATTTGATAATTCCTTTTGATACATTCTGACAACCTTTTCCTTTTTCAAAGCTAAGCACAAAAACTTCTTTTTAAAAGAAATATTCCCTTTTCCAAGGGTAAATTTACACTTTGAATTAAAAAAAAATTGTGTAGGTAAACAAATGCAACTGTCCTAAAATAACTGATTTCTACACGAATCATTTCTGACATATTGTAGGTACGGGCTTGATGTTATATTGTCTAAAACACTTAAAACACAATGTATGTACAAAAATTCTTTTAAGTTTTACTAAAAGTGTAGAAACTTTTTAGACTTGAAAAAGGCTCTTACTCGAATCCATTTACAGGTATAAGTCACTTACTGCTTCCCCTTTACCTTGGCTGGGCCACACATTGTATCTTTCTTATTTCTTCAATTAGGCTTCCATATTTGGTGCAGACATATATTTTTAGTAGACAGTGTTGCATTCAAAAATTGCGTTCCAATCCCTCCAGTTTTTAAGAGTTATTTCCCTTTTTCGATTTTATTTGTCTTTGCCATATCTATTTCATTTCTACGACTAGACTCACCATATTTCAGGGGCAAATGAACCTTTTTTGGAAAGGGTCCTGTATCCTTTCAGTTGGAAATTCTCTGTCACAATGATTTTAAAAAATAGTATTAAATGTATTTTTTTGACTATTAATAAAATTAGAAATAAAGATATAAAACTTGTGGTTCATTTATCTCTTTATTTAACTGACAACATGGATTTTATCCGAAGACATGATGGTATGAATTCATTAATTCAGCATTTCTTTTTTGTCTTTGTATCAAAAGTTAGGTACATGATGGTGAACATAATTTGGAATTGTTTGCTCAAAATTGGGGAAAATATAGCTGATTTTGCATTGGGAATGGGTCCTTTTACCAGACCCACATGTTGATGATTTTAATCCCTGTACTTGGTCGGACATACATCTAAAGTAATTTAATTTTTAAAGTGTTTTTGTCAGTTAATACAATAGAACTCTAATGAGTCAAAGTTCAAGGAACCATCTGGAAGAGTTCGAAATCAGAACTTTGGCTCATGGATGGTAACCAAGAATCATATTTTTTAGTTTCAGAGTTTCTATAAGGTGTATATGACTGCTTCGAAACCATTTAAGACATATACGATCATTAGAATTAATAATTAGTGCTAAATTTAATTTAATTTTTGTGAAATTAAAAGATTGAAAGTTTATGTGAAGGAGAATAATTGTCATTGGACAATTCCGTACATATGGAAATATTGACTTTGAATTATATGTAGGAATTTTCGTTGTTTTTAAAGAAATGGGCCCAAAACATTGAGAAAATTGACTCATAAAAGTTAGAGTTATAAAATGTCTGTAAGTTGTGTTGAATACCACTAACAAAATTATTCGAGACTTTGACAATAGTTCGAAACATCAAGAAACTCATTGAAAAATTCAACTCATCAAAGTTATACTGTATTTATTTGTGTTACGCTAATACTATTGATTCTTTGAATTAGCCTTGCTTTAAAATGATCATCACTATTATACTATTGGCTACTTACTTCAGTGACAAAGTACGTTTATTTGTGTAAAATGAGCATATATCATTGCCCAAATGGTTTAGATGATGAGATGTCTGTTTTGTTTTACAGATTGGTTGTGTATTCATACTTAATAAAACTATAGTAAATTTCCTATTTTAAATCTAAATTTTGTACATGTACTAGTTATATCAGTACAGATGGCATATATCCACAAAATCAAGTTTACAATTTTTGGCACATATATTTAAAATGACACTTATATGCGGCAGTGGTATATAAAGGGTTAAAATCAAGTGAAAAAGATTGGTAGGAAGGACATTTGAATTATGATTTTTTGTGAAACTACAACAAATAGCTGCAAAAATGAAATGTTACAAACACAATAATGAAATGAAATGAACATTGGTGTACACAATAAAAGAAAATAAAGTGATATGTATCCTATTTTATATAAAGTGATATATATCAAGTCTTATATATGTGTTTCTGTCATGATTTCAGTTGCAGTAAGCTAAATTAAATACTGTCCGTGCGACTCACTTCAGAAATTGGAAAATTTGAGTCTTTTCTTATTTATTCTCAAAATATTGAAAAAGCAACAAGAACCAATCTTAAAAATATGTTTTTGCATAACTAAAACAGAAGTATAACGTTGATTCACTGAAGCATACCTTTGTGGCATCAGATTTTGATATCATATATCGGCTTTCCTATGTTACAACACTATTATTCATTTTTACAAATCATGATGCCATTATTTTAGAGCATTCCATTATAAAAATGTGATGGGTTGTAATGTAGCAGGTAAATGTAAATTACACATGTCCATGATTCATATCTTTAAGTTTTTCCAATTCTACTATGACATATCTTTATTTCAGTAATTTTCAGTTTTGTCTCACAGACACTTCTAAGAGTACTTCACTTTAATGTCTGATAGGCCTAGCCTACCTTTTTGAATACATGTATTTTGTACCTTTGACTTGTGATATCATTGTAAGCATAATATATTGTAAGCATTTATATAACATTGCAATCACCCATCTACATTGAATTTTTTGGATTTTCAAAACATTTAGAAAGATCATGAAAAAAAAAAGCCTACTGTTTAAAGCCATGCAAAAATCAATTTAGTTATTTTAGCATTAGTCAACCCAATGAATCAAACCAAAATTTAGTAATCATCTGTTTTCCAATTTCCAAAGTGAGTTGTGAGGATTAAGTAGTAGATGGAATATCATATTGTAATCAAGATCAAACCCCCCCCCCCCCCCCCCCCCCCCCCCCCCCCCCCCCCCCCCCCCCCCCCCCCCCCCCCCCCCCCCCCCCCCCCCCCCCCCCCCCCCCCCCCCCCCCCCCCCCCCCCCCCCCCCCCCCCCCCCCCCCCCCCCCCCCCCCCCCCCCCCCCCCCCCCCCCCCCCCCCCCCCCCCCCCCCCCCCCCCATTTTTTACATTTCTGATGTGCAAGCCTGAGTATATGTGTAACGGGAAAGAGCGGTGATTCCAACCAACAAACAACTAAGATTTAATTTACAAATAAATAAATTTATTAATAAACAACAAAATAAATGAAACTTAAACAACAAATATCAAAGATCCAAAAATAAAAATCATATAACCCAAAAAATGATATGATTATTCACAATGAATGATATAATAATACCCAATATAAACTACATGAAATTTTATAGATATTCTCAAAATAATTTCATATAAATATTCAAAATATAATTTTAAACTAGTAACCAAAACAAAAATTGTTACTACAAAAATCTTACTTATTCTAATCTAATGTCAGACTAGGCACAAAAATATAATAATGAAAAAAAAATTGTCTTTAGATTCAAATCTTGATAAACAATACCAAAGTCAAGAAAAGCACATTCACTTCCGGTTTGAACAGTTTTTTTCAGCTACTACTTCACGGTATACAAAATATATCAGTCGGTAATACAACTGTCAATACAAACACTCTACCGCACCGTTTGTTCTACGAAAACCCAGTTCAGTGACTTTAGTAAATCCAATGAAACATGAAAACCTCTTAGTTAAAATTCATTGATCCGCCACCAACATAATGTTGTAAATGAATGTCATAAAAGTTCCAGGCACTGTATTGCTTGGCTGGTACCTCACATGACTAAAAAAATCTGGGAACGCTCCTTACTCCGATTTAGTAGGATGTAGTTCCCCTCCATAAGAAGCACAGTCTGTATCAAAGTGCTTCTACATCAACAAAATTTTACAACGTTCTCCTATCATGGCGAGAGTGGAAATGCCACGCCGCTAAATTTAAAAGTCTGTGCAGGAAGTAAAGGTATTCATGGGTAATGATTGCATTGTTCGATTAGAATACTCGAACATATTTAGTTTTTCATTACAAAAGATTTAGGTTTAACCTCAGGTTTTAATACAGAAGAACACCAGTTTTATTTTAAAAGAATGTGTTTGTGACAATATGCCACCACAATCTGGGACTTATGCATCAGAAATGTCAAATTAAGTACAACTGATTACTGGTCCTGTCCATATAACATGTAAACAGACATAACTTCATGTTCTCAGGTAAGTGTGTGGATATTTAAAAGTGTCAAAGATTAAATAGTTGAACAGCTAGTACATTTATTAGAAAATAAAATTGACCTTACTATATTAAAGAGAAATTCTCCTATGTCGGACCTACCCTATCAGTGTTGATTAGTTATTATAAAATGATGCTACACTGCATAATATACAGGTACTAGACCATGTGACAGAATATTAAAATGGTAGTTTTATATTTAAATATTCAATTTTTGATTATCTACTTACAGATGATTCTAGGGCATACATTGTTCATTGTCATTTGTAGATTGGTTACAATTGATTTAGGAATGAAATGGTTACAAGATAGATTCTATAACTGAAACTTTTGTATTCCTTTTGTTGACCATTGATCCTAATACACATGGAATACAGGTATTTTTTTTATAGAAATGAAAAAGTATATGAGGCATACACATATGCAATTGAATCAGCATTTCCTTTCAAAGTGTTGGACCTTACTAAAAGCACCAGGTTCTACCCCAAAATGTATTGGTGGTTGTTCCTTTAACAAGCACTTGATGTGAAAAGTATAGGTCGGTGTCTGTGAGATATATCTCAGTATGATCTAATTTATTTTCAACAAAAAGAAAATTACTAGTAAACAAATAAAAAAGACTTGTCTAAAAAATAACCTGACAAATCTAAACAGAACAGAAAAATTTGAAAATGATGTATAAACCCCTTGCATTCATAAATTCATATTTGTTGAAAAAGATTTCAATGAAACTGCATACAGCATGAAAGCATGTATGCTGTCAAAGTGTCAAGTTTGCACATACTACTGTATAGTTGCTTTTATTCGTGGGGGATTTAATGTCGCTATATTCACGGTCAATAAAAATTCTGTGAAATTAAATACCTGTGAATAAAATACCTTACACTTATGAAGTATCAGAAAGACAATTCATAACCAACCTTGCGCGAAATTCAAAACCTTGCTTACAAAATATTTCAGATGGGAGTTATTTCCCCTTTCAGTGGCATAGCTGGGTCCAGAAAGGGGGGCACAAAAATATTGAGAAAGGATTACAGAGGTGGATGCTGGAATTTTCAAAGGGGGGTGACAAGATGCCATGCATGTGGAAATGGTGTGTTCTTTATGCAGTGGTGTATGAAGAAAATCAAAAGGTGGTTTTAAAAGGGGTTAGGTTTGAGGCTGGTGAAATTAATTAAACTTATTTATACTTTGGAAATTAAAATTTAAACTTATATTAAAACTTTATGCAATGCATACCTCATCAATAGCAGAGTGATGATTTCAAGTTGAAGTGTTGTAAATAAAGTAACGGAGCAAGGCACGAAAATTTGGGGAAATTTGTGTTTTATTTTTCAACTTTTTATAGAAAAATGAAATGTTTTACACCTATCTTATCAACTCTCACTCTCTACCTCATCACTGCACATATTTCTAAGTGTTGGATTAATTGTGAGGCAATATAGTATAGGGGTAGAGGTTTTTTTTTAATTTGGAATCCCTTTTTTCTGCATCCAGATGCAAAAATACACATGGCAGTCTGCTAATAAACCACTTTGATTGTCCTTCTCATAAGGAGGTTGGATCAGCAAAAAAAGTTACAAAATCGGGACAGATTTTTGGCCTGGTATCCTTCATACATTAAATTATTACCCCTTTATTGTCAAAATATCGTTGATGGATTAATTCGGAACTTCGGTGAAGCATCCTCTATCTTCCAGACACAAAAATTGCCATTTCCCCGTGGCCCAGGGTATGCTTCCCAGAAATGTTCAATTATTAAAGCCCAGAGAGTTAATTATCACATTGCGACTCGTTTTTATTCCGACCAAATATTGCATTAAATTGACATACGTATCATTTATCAAAAATAAATTGAGTATAAGCAAACACAAATGCGTGCAGAGTTGGATGAGGGAATCCAGAAAATTTTGATTTTTGGAAGTTCCCGTGAAGCCTGTCTCTGAATTTCAGATGTGTTGATAATGTAAAATCAAGTACAGTGAAACCTGTATATAAATGCCACCCAAGGGACCAGAAAATATTGACCTTTATGTGCAGGTGACCCTTATACACAGGTTCAATTTAGTTGAAGTATGCAGTCAAGAAACTTGAAAAAACTGGACTTTATAAACAGGTAATCCTTATATAGAGGTGGCTGCTATAGCAGGTTTTACTGAATTAAAAAAAATTGTGCTGCATGAATTAGGTCAAAAAGTGGGGGGAGGGGCACAAACATACTTCTGCCCCCTCTCTCCCACCCCCATAAAAAATGGCTTTTATTCCCTTTCAAGTGTTTTTTTTTCATGTTTTTGGCTACTATCTTTAAAAATTCGATAGATAAAGAGAAAGTGTAAATAGCAAAAGATGTAGCATAAAAATATTTACCAAAAATTTGTCTGATGTACAATTTATTTTTAACTTGATTTCCATAGGAAAAATCAGTTGTTTGTAGGTAGAGTGGGCGGGCAGATGGCTGCCAAATAGTGTTCATGCAATAAACTATGAACTGTACAACCCAAATTTTTCAAATTTTGATATATGTTTTTACTGATGACAAACTGGAGCTCAAGGTCAATATCGACGATTTTCACTTTACCAATCAGGAGTTATGGTTCTTGAAAGATTGAAAATTGGCATTTTCAAACTTGTCTGTGCATTAACTCGTGAAGCATTCAACTGAAGCTTTTAAAATTTTAATAAGTGTTACTGATGACAAAATGGGGGGCAATTTTGATATTGACAATTTTCACTTTCACTATTCAGGAGTTACAGTGCTTAAGATTGAATAATGACAGTTCCTGTAGTGTCTATGCTTAAATTATCTCATAAGCCATTTAACCTAACCTTTTAGATTTTTTTTACTTGATCCTGTTTGGGGATCAAGATTTTCAAACATCACTTTCATGCAGAGAAATCCAGTTTGCTGACAGCCTCTTAAAAATGTATATACATCATTAGACTCTGGTGACTGCCCCTTGGACATCTTGTTACTTGATTGTGTAGAGCACTTGTTACAGTTAGAGGGATTAACTTGATAACTCATATCTACAGATATCTCACTAGTCTTACTGTTATGTATGTATGTATATATATATATATATATATATATATATATATATATATATATATATATATATATATATATATATATATATATATATATATATATATATATATATATATATATATATATATATCTACAAGAAGCATTTGAGGGAGATAACTCTCATTAATCATATTATGTGCAGGTTCTCTTTTCTTTTGAATGACATATCAAAGTATTGGCTGGGACTTATCAGATTAAGAATCCAAATCTGTTGATAAGATCTATTTGATTTTATACTTTTCACTTCATGGTTTATTTCTTTATGTGGAGTTTCCAATGATATATATAACTAAGAGGCTATAACGTTATTATAATGTAATTTAGTCAAGAGCTATAGACTACTTTCTTATATTTTGGTTTATATTTATAAATGAGTATTTCAGTATCTAGTATGTTGATAATCAAATTCAGTCCTTGTTCCTATTGACCAGCTTATTTGATTTACCTGTGATACCAACTTTTCTCACTGAAATATTTATTACTTCTAATTTTGAATTTCAAACTTATTGGTCATACCTTAGTTTATTGACAGCCATTTCTCTGTTTCTTTATATAAATAATCTAGAGTGTTACAGCATATAACTGCTATCATGTTCTATGATTTTATCGCCTTCATTTTCTAGATCAATCTCCAAAAATTGTGTCAATTGTATATTCCAACAATTACAAAACCGATGCAATTTGTAATAAATCTCTAAAGTTTTGTTTTCTATGAATATGTATGTAACAAGGGTGGATCTAGTATTTTGAACAGTTTATAACCAAGATCAATAACATGAAATGATTTTATACCTTGAATATAAGTTTTAGAAGTTTATTACAAACTGCGTTGATGCGAACTTTCGCAAAATGCAAATCTGACACAAATTGTAATAAATTTCCAAACTTTCAATTTTATGAGCAAGTACCCAAGGTCCTCTGTCAAGTTTGTATATTTAGGCCAGATCAACCCTGGGGTGGATCCAGGGGTACCCCTCTGTAGAAATCTTCTCCTCCAGAACTGCTGCATGGATTGAAAAAATAGTAGTGTGATCTACATAGATGTATGATTCAAGTTGTAAATTTTGTAGAAATCAGAAAAAAAAATTTTGACATGTTTTTGACGTCTTTTTATACTTTGTCATTTTCATTTATTTTTGTATGATTTCTTTGATTCTCTCCCCTATTAGTCATTATGATGTATTCATTTTATGTGTTTAACATGGGTTTGGTAGATAAATGCTTTCCTGGAAGAATTTTGCTGAAATTTAAGTTTTTGAATTTTTTTAGACTGAGGTGAGGTGGGGGAAGGTAATTTTTACATTTTTGTCTTCTTCTCCAAAACCGCTCAAGAGATTTTGATGAAATTGTATAGGAAGCAAGTACTCATGGTCCTCTACCAAGTTTCTTCATTTCGGCCAGATTGGCCCTGGGGTGGATCCAGGTTGGGGCAAAAGAGGCCCCAGGGGGTATCCCTGTTTAGAAATCTTCTCCTCCAGAACCGCTGCATGGATTGAAAAAGTAATTGTATCTGAGTGATCTACATAGATGTATGATTCAAGTTTGTTAATTTCATAGAAATCGGAAAATAAAATTTTGATGTGTTTTTGACGACTTTTTACACATTTTCATTCTTTTTGTATGATATATTTTATTTTTTCCTCATTTATTCATGATGATGTATTAATTTAGTATGTTTTACATGTAATTAGGTAGAGAAATGGTATCCTGAAAGAATTTTGCTGAAATTTAATTTTTTGAATTTTTTTATGAATTTTTTATATTGCAAAAAGAAGGAAGGGGTATTTTTTCACACACTCTTTGAAAATCTTCTCCAGAATTGCTACATGGATTGAGAAACTAATTGCATCTGAGTGATTTACATGGATGCATGATCCAACTTCCTGTTTTGAAATAAACTGGAAAATTAATTTTTGACATGTTTTTGACATCTTTCCGGCTTTGTCATTTCCATTCATTAAGTCTCTTCCACTCCCAAGGAAAGTTAAAAAAATTTGTAAATTTGAGATTCCCATATTTGTAAGATACCAACACAGCTGTTCAGATGAGCGATGTGGCCCATGGGCCTCTGTTTACAAATTGTGTTGTTTTGCATTTTAAAACAATACGAAAACTGACACAATTTGTAATAAATCTCTAAAGTTTCTTTTCTCTTCAAAAATTGCATGACAAGGGCGGATCTAGTTTTTTCTAACACTTTATAACTGAGATTGATAACATGAAATGATATTATACTTTGAATATAAGTTTTAGAAGTTTATTACAAAGTGCGTTGATGCGATATTTCACAAAATACAAATCTGACGCAATTTGTAATAAATCTCCAAACCTTCCATTTTATCGTCAACACAATCTACAATCACTAGCTCTAGATATCTTAATACATATTCTGGCCTAAATACATAGTATTCTAGTAATCATTAACTTATCAATGGATTTTTAAAATGTATTACAAATTCTTGGTGATATGTCTATCTGACAATGAAGATATACTCTTTTCTGTTAAATATATCAAGAGTACAAAAATATTTTGTGTATAACAACCCTCTCTCGAGTTTATATTAGTAACATGTGTACAACTGCTCTGTGTGATATGCAGTGCAAAGAATACTGTAGGGAGAGAACTTAAATACTATTGTACAACTTATACGCAACCCCATTTTAAATAATTGGAAATGTAATATCTTTAAAAGAAACTTCAGAGAATTATAACAGATTGCGGCTGATTTGCATTTTGCATAAGATGTCATCAACGCAATTTGTAATAAATTTTCTAATTCTTTAATTAATTTTATATTATCAACTGAAGTTATGAAATATTGAAAAATTCTAGATCATCCCTTGTCACGTAGACTTTTATAAAGAGAATTGAAGTATTAAAGATTTATTACAAATTACGCCAGTTCTGTCGTTGTTGAAAAAAGCACATTGAAATAATTTTTTTACAAATCATCATTGTGGGTTCGAATCGATCTTTTTCATTAAATTGGTTACAATGCATCTTGAAGCAACCATCTGAAACGCTGCCCCCTAAATTTGTAATGAATCTTGGAGACTTTGAAATTTTATTAAAAATTGCGTCATTATTACAAATTGCGTGGGGACGTTATTCAAACTTAATGAAATAAGGGGAGTAAACTATAGCATTACATTATTTATACTCACCAGACAAGTTGCTTAACTACATCATATGTAGAATTTAGAATTTCTTTTTTAAAGAGAGTAAAAAATGTAATAAATTCCTATTTTGGAAGAATAGATTTATATAACTAGTAACTAGTAAAAGTCTCAAACTATTGAAAAATAACTCACCCATCTCATTTCATCTCCTATCCAATAGTTTTAGTCTATAACATCTCCTATCCAATAGTTTTAGTCTATAACATCTCCTATCCAATAGTTTTAGTCTATAACATCTCCTATCCAATAGTTTTAGTCTATAACATCTCATATCCAATAGTTTTAGTCTATAACATCTCCTATCCAATAGTTTTAGTCTATAACATCTCCTATCCAATAGTTTTAGTCTATAACATCTCCTATCCAATAGTTTTAGTCTATAACATCTCCTATCCAATAGTTTTAGTCTATAACATATCCTATCCAATAGTTTTAGTCTATAACATCTCCTATCCAATAGTTTTAGTCTATAACATCTATCCAATAGTTTTAGTCTATAACATCTCATATCCAATAGTTTTAGTCTATCATATCAGTACTTGTTTTCTCTAGGGAACTTGTCAATGTTAAATCAGAATTTTAGAATTTGTTTAATTCAAGTAAATCATGCACTAGCACTAGTGTCATATTTCCATTAAACTCTAAACCATAAATGTTCCAGAAGTTGTTCTTTAAACATTTTTATAACTACAGCCCCCAAACAGTCTGACTTAAAATTATTCTCAATAACCTTGCAGTGTATTAACTAATGAACATGTGAACAATTTTCAAGGACCACAGATGTATAAGAAGTATAAAAGGTGTATTTTATTTTTATATGGCATAAACTTAACAGTGTGAATCAAGCTCTCTTGATTGTTTCAAGCATTACTCAAGTCATAATTTTCAGAGCTTGCACTATCTGTTAATTCTAATGATTAGATCTATATTTAGATCTAATCATAAGAATTAATAGATAATAATGAAATAAATGATCAGCATACCATTGTTGTAATCTTTAAAATCTAACCAACTGGAAAAATAACAACTCTTGGTCAGGGTAAGGTATTGTACATTCCTGTAAAGTTTCATGTAAAATCCTTTTGCAGCACTGGAGTGCATTTTATGAATTTTGCTTACAAGTATATGATCTACAAAAAGAAAAGTTCTGCACAAGTGGAAAATTATATCCCCTTGTGTATGAGTTACTCCCCTTTAACTTATACATTTAAATAGGAATTCTTTTCCTGATATATTTGTACTGGTTAATATTCTACAACTCCTTGAGATCTAAAAGTGGACATGTAGCATTAAACATATATATATATTTTGAACTTACGAAATTTAATAAATTTATAAAACTTTGAATTGTGTTAATTTTATGTGAGTAATAAGACTCGGTCACATGAAGTTGGGGCAGTATGATCACCGGTAGTATTATTTACACAAGTTTTCAAGCCGGCCTGGCTTAGTCGGTAGCACCCTCGACTCTTGATCGTGAGGTCGTGAGTTCGAGTCCAGCTGGCGGCAGGTTGGTTTCCTGTCCTTTGGATGAGACAGTAAACTTGAGGTCCCGTGTCGCAGTAGATGTCAGCAGTTTAAGAACCCTATTTGCTCAATAGATAAACTAAATTAGATACACATGAAAACACAAATTGTCAGTGATGAGAAGCTAGGACCAATTTTTAAATGTGTAATCCTTATAATAAGCCTTTCAGATGGACAATCATGGTGCCATGACCTTCATTTGCAGATAATGCCTTGAATTACTTTTTTAAAACATCAGCATTGACTACTACTTTTGACAATAGGGAATATAGTTTTGATATTTTAGTAATTACATGTGTAATTCATATGATTATAGCCCTTGACTTCTGACTTTGTGACAAAGATAATCATTTGACCTAATTTTAAAAACTTTTATCTTGACTATAAAGTTTGATTTAAATTTTACACCACACACTCAACAACTTTCAAGTTATGTGGTGGCAGCCAGTTTGTAATGCTGGAGGAGAGAACCTGGTTACAATATATACCAGTCCACAAATAAACTGGCAAACTTTCTCACAAAAATCAGCTTGGGTTCAAACTTGCACTGACCAGAAGTGACTTCATGGTTCAAAGCATGATGCTCTAACCACTCAGCCCATAACTTTTGAAATATGAGGAGAAACAGTTTCATTTGACCTCCTCCTTAAAAACAATCAAAAATGTGCCAAGTTAAAAAAAAATCGAGATATAGTGCTGCATCGTCTTCTGACAACTCTTGTTGTTTTTTATAGCCTGCAATACTATATACTATTGTCGGATTCACATAAGATGGCAGGGCAGAGTAACCTTTCGATTATCATACGGATGATTCTACTAACTTTTCGGTTATGTCAAACTGCACGGGAAAAACGTTTTATTCCTCACTGGATACTCTCGTGTATGGTGACAAGTAGGGGCGATTACTCTAGTCAGTGTAATTTTAACTTTATACTTTATTTACCTAAAATTTAAACTTGTCCAGGTCAAAAATGGGTTCACAATACTCCACCCCACCAGGTTATATGGATTAATAATAATACAATGAAACATCAGGTAATATATATCACCGACAGTAGTTTAATTAAGTTATCAATTGAAAATAATCCTTGATCGATTAATTTAGAAATTAATATAGTTTATAGATTTCTAGATATACAGAGTTGCCAAAAGTTTACAGACATTATCATTATATTTTGCTATGTATTTCATATAAAACTGAGATTACAATTTTTATAATATTTTTACAATATATTTTAAAGCTATTTCATATCACATTTGAATAGAAAATTTTCACTGTCAGACAAAGATTTGAATTATATATTTTGATTTTAATTTTCTGAATTGGACAATAAAAGATTTATTTATTTAAACATGATGATCAATTTTTGTGATGAAAAATCCCTATTTGGGTAAGTGAAATTGTGATATCTTATTTGTTTTTTAATTGCCAAATTTTGTAGATTACAAATTAAAAAACTGCATCCAAATAAGAAATTAAACTGTGAAACAAAAGTTTAACGATGAAAATTCTATTCAAATGCAATTGGAAATGGCTTCACAATATTTTGGGGGGGCAAATGTGGTGGTTTCACATATATATGAAAAATATAGTAAATGTACATTGTATTACAGAATAATGAGCATGAAGTCTGTAGATTCTAAACTTTTGGCAAGATGATAGATGTAGATCTAGTAACAAAATGATTTTAAATACAGATCTATAGTCTATTGCGGAAAAAAAAACTGGTAATTAATAGCACTTGGTGTTCGGATTTAAAAGCATACAAGCAATGTTGGGTGGACACAGGACGGAGAGATGCAATTATGGCTCCAAACTGACATTCACCGTTCGTACAGAATTTCTGGTCAGTCAAAGTGATAGAATAGAATATGTTTTATTCCATTCATTTTTTATCAAAGGGCCATCATGCAGGAGACATACTTTAGATACATGTTAGATTTTAGATAACCTTTAAGGAAGATGATGTCAAAATTTACAGAAATAATATAAAATATCTTTGTCCTCATTGTTTATTATGTAGAAGAACTTTTCATCCTCATTTAAATGGTTAAAATTTTTCACTTTTTTGATATAAAAAAATTCTTTTCGCTCATTGTGGTATTTGTCACATTTGATTAAGAAATGGTCATTTTCTACCTCATTTTTTCACATTTACAACAAATTCTATTTTCTCTTCATAATCATATTTCTTCCAGTTTCTATGAACAATATGTGTGATGGTATTTTTAACCTGCAGAATGCTTTTCTATAATGAAAGTTTTTATTTCATTAAGATACTTCTTAATTAGCAGGCATAAGTATCTAATTTTCCAGACTTAGGTGTTTCACAATTATTTTTCCAATCGTTTATATATTTTTTGTGTATAGTTTGATTTAAAATGAAACCAAATGTTCTTTTATTAGATGACAGACACACAGTCTTCTTCAATATTAAAATTTTCAATAGTTTTATTATGGAAAAATACATGTACTTAGTTGTTTTACCTTGGTTATGTGAGTCTTTGGAATGCACAAAAGCATCAGATAATAATGGTAATTCTGTTAAATTCTGTAGACAATTACAATATTTCAGCATAGATTTTACAATGTTATAGTACAATGGAAACCTATCTGTAGTTCAGATAATGATGCAAAATTTACACTTTTTCTGTGCATACCTAGAATGCTATATCTAAATATAAATTTACAGAACTTGGCATGTAGTTGTTCATATGGTAATTCTTATAACAAAAATCCAGATTTAGTTCTCCTGGATGAGAAGAAGGAATCATCTGATTATTAACATTAAATGGGCCCAAATTTTCTGAAGCATATAAAAGTATAGCCATAGGTTTGATTGTGTGGTCAAAACATGTAGACTAGAGTCTATTCCAGGATTTAAACTTCAAAATTATTTTCTATATTTATAGGCCTAGATTTCTGATCTAAATTGCATAGTTTTCATTAAAAATATGATAAATCCCTACATTTTCTAAACTGTTAAACGTGTGTGTCGTGCTGACAACCATACTTCAAAGACGTAATCCTTTTGGGAGCCTCATCATAAACACATCTCGCACCGCAATCGAAACTAAACAAAACATCTCTTTATAAATAAGTCCTCTTTACTTATCAGTAATGACACTATAACAAAAAAAAAGTAAACACGAATGTTTTAATCGAAATGCAAAAGAGAAAAGACGTTTTCTCTTAATATAAAACGCTAATTCGAATACATGCCACAGTCGTCAAGACGCTACTCGCAGTCAATGTCGTACCGCCATTTTGTCTACCATCCTCGTTTACGGTCTCGTGACTGTTTACTGAAAACCGGAAATACTGGCATAAAGTATAATTCTAAAATATATTTTACTTATTAAGTAAACAGATTATGTTCTGTATGTTTTGATACAAACAAAGTGTTATTGCTTTGAGCAAAAGCAAGAATTTTAGAAAATGTTATTAACAAATCACGACAGACACTATAAAATATAACTTCCGGTAAATAGCGCGGAACAATATCATTTTCGTGCTGACGCGAGAGTCTGGCAACAGTTGCCGTAGGAATAAACGCCATAGCCACCGTAGCTGTGACGACTGTTACCCACCAACAAGTTTAAGGTGATTTTTCTTTTACATCATGGTCATTTAGTTGTAGTACATCAGTCTTCACTGATGATAAAGTGTTTCATGTCGTTTTTACTATTTTTGTTGTATTTAATTGTTTTATTTAGCGTGGTGGGGAGTGAGTCGGGAAAATTGAAAATGGCGATTCGTTTTAAAATCATAAAATTCCCCATGAGGTGATAGAGTTTTCAAGTTACAGCATAGCGACATGCAAACGGGTATTGTTGCCATGGTAACAGCGATCGTATTTCTGTTATTTTACATTTCTCTGAATATATTTTTATTGTACAACTTCTGATTTCTTATTTGTGAAGCCATGAGTTTAAGAAGCACATTTAGGAAATGCCATGGAGTATAATCTGTGTTGCGGGGGAATGTTCAGTTGCTAAGTAACACAAAAGCCTTAGAGATAACGTTGTTATTCGTGTTATCTTGGTCAAATATGGGTTTATTTCATTATTATCTGTATTGTTGCCAAGAACAGAACGAATTTATTGCCAAATTAATCAGCAAAATCCTTTTTATTAACTTTCAATGTAATTTTTATAGGATGCAGACAGGTCTTTACATGTAAAGGGACTTGTTATTATTATTTTTTTTTTTATTATAGTGTTCAATCTCTAAATACATGAAATAAAGTGTTGATTTTACAAGTGTTTGGGAATTTTGTTTTTGACTTTGTAAATATTTTACCCTTTCACATTAGTTTCAACTGAAATGAGGTTCCCAGAAGGGATTTTTTTTACTATTACTACTTTTATTCTTACGCTAGCTTGAAAACATTTATTGAACTCAACATGGAATTGTGAATTGCAAATTATTTTTAAATATTTTACTTTGAATTAAGCAGGGGTTGCACTTGTTGAAGAATTTGTGTCGCAAAAAAATGCCAGTTGTCAAAATCTGTTTCGAGTTTACAATTTTTGGAGCAAGATTCAAAGTCAATAAAAAAAGTATTCAGGTTACATAAATGTGTTAACTGTCATTACTATCAATTTATTTCATTCATTTCAATGAGTCATATATTAAGATATTAGTGTCTGTGTTTAAAATATTATGTATTTGAAATAAAACAATCGTTTTTTATATTGAAATCATCACAATTTTAATATGCATCCATAACACTGTATAGGTTAATGGTGTGAAGTGCGAATGACATAGAAAACACCACGATCTCGCTTCAATGTTTCTCAGTTAAATATTTTAATTAAAATAATTCAGGATTGATATACAAGCTGCAGGAATTTAGCATATAGCATTAATTATGTTGATATTATAAGTCTGCTTAGTGGACAAAACATATATAGATAGTGATTATAGGTGTGGAAGTCTAAATATACAGGTTTAATTTAATCACTTTATCTGTACAATCATTTACCTGACCACTACAGATCTTTGTGTAATACCCCTAGCACTCATCTGAATGATAATTACACCTCTGTGTGGTTTATTGGCATTAATCAATAAATAGGGGTTATTACTATCAGTCTGTGTTCCTGACCATTTTCATGGTATAAATGACTTATGTAACTTAGATGACTTAAACCTACCATCTAATGGAGGCACCAGAAATATTACCAGAGGCAAGTTTTTGTCGCCAGTTGATATAAAAAATTGTCATTTGCGACTTTGGCAAAGCCCAGCACAACCCCTGATAAAGTGACTTTTCTTGATAGAAAAAATGAGACAGTCATAGGTAACGCAGTACAAAGAAAATATAGATGATCTAGATCTATATCAGGACCATTTCTTTCTTCTACTTTTTTGTTTTGTCATTATCTTGGCAGAGATTTCCAGGCCTTTTTCTGTCTATTTTGGGAAAATGCCGTTGGCAACACAATTGGGAAATTTAACGTGTATTTGTAGCATATTGGAAAAAATTTGGTGAGCACATGGAAATCTAAATGCATTTCCCCTTACATTATTGTTTTTCATTACTGTCAAGAGCTCAACAAATTTTTCATCAAATTGGGGAATAATACATGCATTTTGCATTGAGAATGGGTTAAAAATTTCAGCCCTGTGGATAATATATAGAAAAAGTCCAGAATACATACATGCCATCAGTGTTGAATCTATGATCTGAAAAGAGCACACAAAATCAGTGTGAAAGGGCACACAATTTCAGTTTGAAATGGCACATTAAACACATAAATTGGTTTTGAAGGCACCTGCACTAGAACGTGTGCATTTAAAAATGTTTTTTAAAAAAACAAGAGTTATTCTAGAAATAGAATTATTTTTTTCAATGAAAAAAGGGACACAAAGGCTAGCCTTGGACTGACATTTTTTTTTTTGCCAATCCAGAAATATATATATTATATAGGAATCTAAAAAAAATAATTGTGAAATTAGTCTAATTAAAGCAAACTAGTAAATGTCTCAAGTTAAATATTTGATACATAATTTACACTTTCGTTTGTGACAAAAATTATTTCCTAAATTGGTAATCAATTGTCATGCTTAAATTATCTTAATAAATTCAACAAATTTGTTAGATTTAGTCCTATTTGAATTTTTCCTCACTGTATCACATAGGAAAGGAAAAGTCATGAGAATTCCGGGAGTAGTGTGACATAAAGTCGGAGAACAAATTTGCGTTTGGATTTGGCAGAAGACTTGGCGGTTTATTCCCATTTTCGGTATTTTCACAGCGATTATGGCTTAAAAAAGTCCTTGGTGAATTCCTACATATGTACATGTATATTAGTACTTCGTACAACAGGCAACTATAAGCAATTTGCGTGAATCGGTTTAAAATCAACGTGTCCATTGACACAATTTATTTTCCCACTCGGGAACTAGAGCTTGCTTCAAACGACAAATTCAAGCATGTAACCTTCTTTAATGGGATATTTTTGAAATAAAACATTTGCTTGTACATATATTTTTACAAACATTTTACGTATATACATTCAATTTTCTAGCCATTTGAAAATAGCGGAAATTCAGCGAGTTTGTCGATATTCCCAACCACATGAGTTGTTTGACTGCCCTATATCGGGTGATAACCTGAGGCTATTTAAACTGATTAACCATGAAATATACAGTCTTGACACGGGTATTTTGTGAAATTAACAGATAACAGAGTAAACAATGAATTGATGGGGGGGGGGGGCGTTATTTGCGATTGACATCATGAAAAAGGGCATGGCGTTTCAAAAAAAGGGCATGGCGCACCGCCATGCTATGTTGCTCTAGATTCAACACTATGCCTTATTTTTCGGAGGTCATTCTGGAATTTTTTCTTGGACAAATATTCGCTAAATTTTGGGACACTTTTAAGTTCACTTTTCAATTTCAGGTATTAAATTAATACAGAATTGTTTTTAATTCTTTATTTTACATTTTGCAAGCTTTTTTTGCAGTTACAATTACACTTTTTGTTTGAATTTACATGACATTATGCCATGTATAATATCATTGTTGAGTCTTCCGAGCCAGTCTTTTTACATGTGTATTAAGGCATACATGTGACAGAAATCGGTTTAACTACTATGCCACAACTGGAGATTTTTAATTTTGTAGCAAGAGGTTTTTAATCAAAGTTTTTATGACTTCTGAATGTTTAATTACTTAGCCAAGCCAGCCCAACTCGGTCGGTAGCTCTTGATTGTTATGTCGTGAGTTCCAAGTCCAGCCGACGGCAGGTCAGTTTCCTGAGGTCCTGTGTTACAGTAGGAGTTGGCATGTTAAAGAAACCTCACTGCTCAATGGCCCTAAGTGCCGAGCATAGGCCAAAATTTAAAGCCGTTCACAGGCATTTGGTGAAGTCTCAAAGAAAAATTCTTGAGTGGGATGTTAAACAACAATAAACAAACAAATAATTACTTAGCCAACTGCTTGTCTTTTTAATATATATTGTATAAATTTTGCAAGTTTATACACAAACCAGTTGAATAATACGTAACAATTTCGTTTATGATTAAAAAAAATTAAGTTTCCATTATTTAAATACCAGTCCGGTCTGGTTCCTTTACACTACCTCTGGCAGTATGTCTGCCATTACATGTGCTTTGTGACAATTTAGACCCTGAGGTAAATGCCTTACATGTTTAATTATCATTCTAAATAAAATAATAATAATTTGTTGTTGTTGTTGTTGAAGTACATTACAATATATTTTGAGACCAAGATGTAATAACATTTCTGATGACAGAAGCAAATTTTACGAGAAAATTTGTGTTTTAGGAGGTTGATTTTCAGGGACATTAAGCTTCCCACCAGGACGTATAAAGAAAAAAAATTATTCACAATTTTTAATGTTTAATGAGAAAGTTGAAAATAATACTATATAAATATTGCACTATTTTTGGTTTGATATGATAATTTATGGAGTACGAAAACAATATTGACTGAGGCCAAAGGAGGAGTAGACAATGACAGCGAAACTGTTTGAAATTTGATGGACCTTGATCTGAAAAATCTATATTTATAAATATGAGAACAAGAAAAAAAATGTTGTCATCAAATATCTTTTTTTTTTTTAGATCCTATAAAGCATGGCAACACAGACTTTTGTTACAGACTTGCAAGCAATGAATCCAACAGTGGTTCAAGTTCAGGTATAGTTGATCACATATTTATTAGTCATTTTATTTTAGAATTCATATGACAGTTTAATTTTGAAAATGCATTGCTGTATAGGGATACAGATGTGAAATTAAACGTAATACAGTGTAAGGTAGAGATATGAACTAGAACCCACATACTGCTGTGTTACACCACAGGGTCTCATATTTGGGTTAGAAATATGTGCCATTTGACTGACATACATTATAGATTGTGTTTATACTTCTGTGGTTGCATTTGGAGTCCAAAAGTCAACTGTTAGAGGAATCGAACTGAAAAAATCCTGAACTGTCCCATCCCTATTATGTATTCTATAATAATGTTTTCTGGGTGTTTCCTTTGTAAGATGTTGATATGTTGTTTTTTTATAAATTTCTCAAACAAAATGCATGAATTCGTTCACAGCTGGATTTGGATTGAATAAAAAAAATTCACAAACTGGTTAAAATTTACTAAAGTAAATATGAAGGGCCCTAAGCTTAAATGTGGGCTCGCAGGATTTAAAACTTAGGAACCCATTTGGCTCCTGGGGAATTTTTCTTAATTTCCACCCTGCATATTTTGAAAGTGCAGTTGGAATCTGAAGCATTATTTTCAATCATTTGAGATTTAATTGATTGTGACATAAGAGACCCTGTAAAGGGTGGATGTTATTGACACTTGATATATCAGCACCAACGATAGAGCCAGTGATTTTCCATTTCAGATTTGCTTCAATTTTGTTTTTAGTTTTGGTGAATTCCATTTTTTTTTCTGTTTTCATAGAAAAAAATTAACAACATACTTAAGATGAAAAATATTTAACAATACAGACTCATAATAACACTTTAGATATTCTGCCACACCAATTTAATGATAGATTTGAATAGGGAATTAAATAAAACATATACATGTATATGCAACACTATGTTTTTTATGATTTTAAAATATTTGTTAAATAATTTGTAAGTCTGTAGGCCTATACTCATATACATGTACAAAATGTAGGTAACAAGTTTTGTTGGAAATTGTACTGGTAATTTCTAATTACTTAGTTTTGCTTGAATTTATCACGTAACTTAGAACAAGTCTGTGATGTTTTATTTGGTGTTTTTTTTTTTTTTTACTTTAAATAAACTTATAAAGTAGATTTACATGTACATGTATTTAATTTTTAGTCTTTTAATTTATTGTATCAACACTAGCGTAATCTATACTATGCTGACAGACTTTGCAAAATTAAACGTCACCATCCTCATAAAGGTTCCACGGAAACTATCAACCCATGCTGATATATTTATTTTTTAAATGGGTGGAAGACTCCTCTTTTTACATACATGTGTCTTCAACCATCGTAACTCACTGTCAAAAACGTCATGGTGTGACCATGTGTTTGTGTTGGTAACAAAAACCAGCTGTCAATCAAGCGGTAAGTCGTAAAAAGTTAGGATGGATTGTACATTGTGAAATTTTACTATGAATTATAAAAATTGGTATATATATTCAGAAATTGAAATAAACATTATGAAAACCTAATTCAGGATATCAAATTAAAGCTATTTTTGTTTTAGAAGACACCAGATCGGCAGATGTCAGTTAGTACTGATATTAAGACAATGGAAATGATTGCCCTTATCTTTCGATGTGTAAATGTAGGCTAATAGATCTAAGGGATAAAAATAGTAATTGATGTAAAATTATGTGATGAACTATATTTTAGATAAACAAAGATTTGAAATTTATAAAAAGCGGAAATAGCACACTAGTTCACGATTAAATAAATTCTATCTCATGTTGGAATTTTTAAAGTTTTTTCAAAAACGCAAATTCCGTTTCAGATTGCCGATTCCGCGATCACGGAAATTTACTAGCCCTACAATGACATGTTGAGTTTTCCGACTTCTAAATCTTGTTAAATGATTATCAAGAGTTAATTACCACCTATTGATGTCGATTGGGGTATAAAAAAAAGATAGCATGAATTACAGGTATACTTAGCGTGACCAGTAACACAAGTGTTTGCCAGTTTTTAGTTATCCTATTGTGTTGCCAAATGGCTGGATAAATTAAAACAAAGTCAGAAAAATGCTATGACTGTCATCCTGATCTAGACCCTTATGCATTGTCACTCCTGTACTCCTTTTAAAACTAAGTAATTTATCAGCTACAGATGCAAGTTTATATAAACTTACTGTGTGGTTAGATTTTCTAGGCTGCCATCGTACATATAAGTATAGATCCACCGTGAACTAATTCAGTCATTTTGTTAATTTTCTTGTTTACTTCTAAATAATAAAATTTGAGAAATAATTGTTTATACAGAATCCATCCAAATCTCCAGTGAGTGCACAGTCAAATCAAAATGGGCAAGGACAGAAGTCACAAACTACAACAATTATACAACCAGCACAAGCCCATTCAGCTCAGCAATTTATTGTTACAAGTAAGTACAAAAATCACTTGTAAATAGACAGGAAATGTTATCAATTGCCTTCATTGAAACATGTAATTATTTTCTAATGGTAAAGAAGTATTATGAATTCATATTGTTTTCAAATTTGAAAATATTATGGTAACTGTGGTTGAGGTGTGTTTGTAACTGAATTTATTCTTGCTTATAAAATATTAGATGAAATAATCTGACCTAACAGCAGAATGTCAAGAAAATGTATCATTAACCCTTTCAATACTGCAACATTACAGCTGCATAGTGACGTTAAACACTGTATACGTAGCAGTTTACATTTTCTGCAGTCTGCTCACTGTAGCATATTTTCATCATGATGTTGTTTTGCTGTGCAGTCTGATTTTTTATGGGTGTGGAATGAATAAATCTGTGAGAATTTTTAAGAATATAATCTTTATTTCAATAATGTAGAAAAATAGAACTTTTGAATGAAAAAGGAGATAAAAATATGCTAACTCACTTGTGACCAAATTGTTAGTTGGACCAACATTTTCAGCTGTAAATATGTTAAATTTAACGCTTTGATTTAAATTATTTGTCGACACATGTTCTGCAATTCTGCATTTAAATTGTCCGTAAAATCATCTTCACTGCTAACATCTTATTCGGATCAATATCTATCTCTGATTCTGTTTCCGTTGAAATAGGGTTTACATGATGTTCAAGTGCAGAATCATCATTCAAATCAGATACTAAAAAGTCATTTTTAGAGTCAGAATTGGAGTTGAAAATATCTTAAACATCTTTCGGGGGGGGGGGGGTATTGGATGCATAAGCAGCAGTCTTTTTTCAACGACTTTCAGTCATCGATTTCAAAATAATAGCACTTTTAGGCCATGTAAAAAAATATTCTGGTTCTCAGACAATTACCTTTCAAAATGGGCAAGGTAGGTAGGTATTTTATTTCTATTTTATATTTACAAATTATTGTTATACCTTCAAGACAAGAAAATAAAATGATTTTATGTAACAAAAAATTGTTTTATTGAGACCTTCAATAAATTGTAACAAAAAGGTGTGTGATTGTCTTTTTCACTTGGTTTTAAAACTGAGATATCAACAAGTATATAAAATAGCTAAAAGATAATATATTTATCAAAACATAAAATATTTTGAAACTACAAGAAAGTTAAATGTAAATGCATCATTATAATTATCATCAATCATTATCATTACTATTTTACAAAATCCATGCATATTCCAAAAGTTTCATTTTTTTTTAAAAACAATAGCAATCCACTTAAATGTATTTCATTAAAACTTTTATTTACAGTTACTAATTTTACTTTTAGCATTCACCTACATTTAATTCAGATTTTATGCACTATATAGTGTTCTGTATCATCATTTTAACACATCCTGAAATTCAGTTGCATTTGGTATCGGTTCTTTCATTTAAAACCCAACTTCCACTTCTATCATAAACTGCAAGCAACAGCAGAAAACACACAATGTGTTCTGTGACATTTTCGGGCATGAGGTAAAGATTTAAATGTTGAATTGTCAATAAAATAATTATTTTAGTTTCTAATTGGGTTTTGGAAATGCATTTTGAACTACAAATAGAACGAAATGGATCATTTTCGAAACTTCAACCTTTTGAAATGACTGGCATTTTTACTTGCGATGATGATTTTTTTATGAAAAGTGAATAAAATGGTTTCATCGGCAATTTCTTTTTGCTCACCGTGGTGTCTGATTTGGCCTTATATTGGTCGTAACTTGCTTATTTTCGCTGGCATCCATTACATGTACATGTGATAATATTGACTAAAGTCTCATCTAACTCTCCGTATAATTGTGAATTTTGGTCATAAACTGAAAGTGAAGCCACTGAAGGAGAGAAACGAGGCGGTTTACAGCGTTCTTATAATCAGTGGTTGTACTTCTACCAGGTGGTCGTAGACGTTATCGTGAGTAGTGAACAATGAATTTAGCTGGCGTTTTAATACTAGCAACCCCAGCTCAAAATTTTAGAGTGATCTACCTTGTTTAACATTGTAATGATCTTGTAGAGCTAATTAAACCATTTCCAAAACAGTTTAAATTATTTAGATATCTTAAGTGTGTCAAAAGTTATGCCAATTTTAAGTTTGGAAAATCCGGCCATTTACTGGAATTTGTTGTACTAGATTACTACATAAGGAGGCTGGCATGTCATGGAACCGACAACGAACACATTTTCAGGTTTAATCATGTAATTTCCTTATTACTTGAGATATCTTTCTAAAATTTTGCACCCAGCAGGAATTTTTCATGCTGAATCCATTTCTGCAGTCAAAAAAATGTTATGACCACTATTTTTTTGTAAAAATGAACAAGAAATGCAAAAAATTGTATGTTGCGAAACCATGGATGAAAATATTTTCAGTTTGTTTTTCTTTTATTTCATATTACTATGAGTTATATTTCTAAACTTCTGTACCTAACATGAATTTTTCATGCTGAATCTATTTCTACAGTCAAAAAACTGTTATGAACATTCTTTCTTAGTGAAAAAAATGAACAAGAAAAGCAAAAAAAAAAAAAAAAAAAATCATTTATAAAAAACAAGTGCAATTGTCAGAAGTTATAGAAGTTAAAACTTCAGAGCAACAGATTAAATTCATTTCTATCTAACCTTATAGGCTACATTAACTTGTGTATTTTATATAACTTTGATTAAGGAAAAATGTACATAATTATGTATACATATGTATGACAAACTTCCTTATATAAGTACTTCTTGTTTTTATTTATTTTCATTACTTTTGAATACTGGTATGACAAAATGTATGAAATACAGGCAAATCCTTTAATTCCAGGAGGTTGTGCTTCTTTTGAGTGGTTAGGTAAAATAATATTATTTTTAATCACTCACATTTAAATTTTTGCATAAAACTTAATATACCTGTAATAAATTAGTAAATCCATTCATGTCAAGAATACTGTTCGAGTACATAATCAAATATTTATGAGGATTTCTTCAAATGAGCAATATATATTATAATTTTGATTATACACAAATTTATTCATTCAATATGCAAACAAGTCCAAATAAGTACAGAATAATTTTTGGTTTTTTTTTTGGGTGGGGGGGTCCTTAGAATCATGAAAAGTTAATTGAGGTTGATCAGAACTGGATGAGAAAATTTGGTGACTTAGTTTTATATAATGCTGATGTTAGTAGGCCAGTTGGCAGGGATATACTGTCTTAAAAATAGGCTTACTAGAAATTCGAATTCTCAAAAGTGCAAATCTAACATTTATGATTTGTGAAAAAAAATTCTCTGGAGATATAAATAAAGTAGATCTAGCTAGGGTTCTGAAAAATTATTCAAGTGTAGATTCAGTATTAAACTATATTTTGTTTCCTCAGTTAAAATACATACAGAGTCTACTGCAGTAATTATTAATGATTTAGATGTAAAATTTTATCGATTGTATCATGTCACATATGACCAAGTGCTACTGGCTATTGTGAAGTTACTTAGTTAGAAAGTTTTATAATTTAGGTCTAGTCTAGTCACAGTTCACCCAGCGTTTTGGTCTTCAATATCGGTCATAAATTCAATATATGAATTTAACATTTACCAAAGGCAACCGTAATTTTATGCTCAGGATTTATATTTAGTTCTTAGACATCATCAAAACTCATAATTATCTCAAATATTTCGTTTTATTTATGTGCATTGAGTGACCTAATTCTTTCGGTCATATGCAAATTAGCGATAGACGCCGATCGATGTCGGATGTCCAAAAAGCTCATTAAAAGTCTTATTATCATTTTTTCAGAAGCCAAAACATTTTTAATTGATGATATTTGGAATTAAAACATGATAGATATGGGTAACTCGTTTTAAATGTAGCGGATTGTGACTGTCACTTTGTTAACCTTTCACCCGGAGGTTAAATCCAAGATGGCGCCAAGTGAAGCGTGGGTCGTCTTCAACTGCACCGTGCACTTAAAAAGTTTGACGCTCGATGCGAGGTAGTAAATCATGTCGTAGAATGTTGATTAATATGTCAAAATTTAAGTTGGAACACGATCTTTTTAGATATGGGTGAACAAAAGTGCAATACCTAATGACCTTTATGCACATCGCCGTCAAAGATTCACTTCTGCAACTTCTACAAAAACATTTTTTTTACAAATGTTCAACTTCCGTGGCATAGAAAAATTCATTCTTTGATTGGATATAAAATTTCATGAATATTCATTAACATTTAGGCACTCGCAAATGAGTTTGATTATCATAGCCCATCGGACTGCTCGTCCGTTACTGCAGCCAAAGCGGTATCGATGAAAATGTGCCGATTTTTATTTTTAACTCGCAAAATCATCACATTTACACTAATGAAAAGCAACGAAATACACATCATTGGAAAGTAAATTTATTTCTCTTTCATATGGTATATAATATATAAATATTCTGAAATAAATGATGCCTGAAGTTGAGACTTTAAAACCATGAACATAAAAATTTGATTAATTCCAGTGCGTTATCGATACGAGCTGGGGTTGCTATTAATACACTGACGTATTGAAAGGGTTAACAGAATTAAAACCAGGAAATTGTTTCTGTGAACATTTGCAACCCATTACTTCTGATTAAAAGTACACATGTATTTTACAATTACAGCCTCAGTTCCTGATCAACTTGGTGACCAAGGTCAAGGACAAGAAACAGTGACGATACAGCAGGGAGGACAAACAGTTTATCCAGCACATGTACAGTACGTAGATGGCTCTGATCCTGGTATCTACGCATCTACAAATGGCCAAATGTACGATTTATATAACATAGATGTGCCACAGTCTGCTGTGGAGTGTTCAGCACAGTGGTTTTGATAGCAGTATGGCTTCACAATGGTGCACTTTGTAACTCTCTAAGTACCTTAAATGTCAGTTGCATGCTAACTCTAATGGTGCACTTTATTTGTAGTTTTCTGCAGTGGATCAACTAAAATCTCTAAAATGAAAGTACTGATGGCATGTTTACTCAGTGGTTTGTAATTGGGACTGTTTATTATCTCCATCGAAAGCCTGTTTTTTGAAGTTATGATTTGTGTTTCATTAATGGGGGAAAATCTACACTACTGAAAATTGGCCACTTTGTTCTTGACAGGGTTCAGCTTGTGAACAGTAGTCATTGGTAAACATTGTATTGCCTTTCCTATGTTGCATTCCATTCTTTTTGGATTCTTTTTATTTTTGTTTGTATGGACAATGGAGGCCTAATAATCATGAAATTTTGGTATCCATCAATTAGAAATGAATGCTACGCGGCTCAATCAATATATTACAAGTCATTGTGACTCTTCTCTTCTATGTTTGTGTATTGTTACTTTGGTATGGTTTGCCTGAAAAGAAACTGATTTCACTAAAGTGACTGGTGAATTATTTGTGATCTACTGTAGTCTGTTGTAAACCTACAATCTATAACATGGACAGTGTTTACCTTAATTAGAAAATTTCAGTGTTAACTCTTTTATCTCTAATTTAAGTTTTAATCATCTTTTCACCTTCTGATATTTAATCTTTCTAGTTATTCCAAATTATACAGGGTTCCTGTCCTAGAAATAATTTGAATGATTAGTTTCCAGTATTTCCTCAAATCCGTGTACAGATTTACAAGTCGTAGCGTAGTTTCTGAAATATTTTTGGAAGAGCATCTGTAACTAAAAACATAAGTTGTATTAAGACCAAATTAATGATATCATTTCCATATTATAGGTGCAACATTATTTATTTATTTATTTTTGTTTCAAACTATTCATGGCTATATTTTACTCTGTAAATTATTGATCTTGAAAATTTGAAATAAAAATTCAGTGTAATAAAGAAAATATGACCATAGGTAATTCTCAACTACACCAAATAAGTGACAAATTCTTTAAAATTGTGTATTTTTAAAAGCATTATTCGATATTTTTAGCTGGCTGGGATGAAAATGATATCATACTCCCAGCATCTGCATTCGTAAACAATTCTATTTACCTGATACATATCTTTTTTAACCGCAAGGGACAAGGCTTTTATATTTCATATATAGATTCCTTATTGGCAGAGCTTTAATTTGTTAACTTGACTTTTGGCTTAATGACCTTGAACTTTGACCTTTTTAAAAAAAAACTTTAACCTTGGCTATATCTTAAAAACTGAGGGATAGGGTTTTGATATTTCACATATAGATTTCATATAACCAGAGCTTTCTTTGGTACCTTCACTTTTTACATATTGACATTAGACTTTGACCTTTTCAAAAAATTTAACCTGAGCTAAAGGAAACAATATATTTACTGGTCCTTTGACCTAGGTCAAATATCTATTTTGGAAATTTTTACCCATTTATGTGAGCTTTGTTGTCTTCTGACAACTCTTGTACTTTAGTTGGTAGGTGCTATTATAAGTCAAATTCAAATACACCCAATTCTCAAATATTAAATGATCTAGTAATACTTTATTAAAGTCAAATGAAATATAACTTGAATATTTCAAAATGTTTTGCAAGAACACATCTCTTCAGGTGTGACTGTTGTGTGAGGGGTTTTGTAGATAGATTTCAGATTCTGGTGACTGATAGGGCTTCTGGTATTTTGTTGCTGTTGAAATTTGAAAAATAAGCCATTTTAAACAAAAACATACAAGTGTCTTTTAATCTGCAGTTAGAATTGTTTTTGCCTTTTTAATTCATTTTTAAATGATCTAAGTGAATGCTAGGTAATTCAATAATATATCAGTCATTTTGATGAGAGCTTGATAAATTCAGAGTAAAAGTTTGCATGCTGTTGTTTGCTTTTATTGCATATGGCCTGCTTATTACTAAATGTTGAAGTGTTACGTTGTATTTTTTTCTTGCCTGTATATATTACGGTTTTCCAGATTCTAATGTGTTGTTGTTATTTTAATTGTTTACCTTTGTATTGCTGCTGTGTTGTGCTATAATTTTTAATGAACAAAACCATTAATTAGTTCTTGTTCCAATTGTTTTAATTAGTTATAGATAGATAAGATTATGTAGCAAGTTTTTAAGGAATGTGTCATGTGAAAGTTTTGTAACAGTTTGGGATGCCTGACTCTAGGACAAGCAGACAATAAAAATATGGTGCATGAAAAATAGCCATTTGCAGATGCCGTATCTTCATACAAGTGTACATTTGGTAAAAATATTTACATTGCATATTGATTAGATTATTTAAATGATCTGTCATCATGCTTTGCAAATATTTATAAAGAGTTGTAGCGTAGATTTTATTTTTTCAGTCGTATTAGTGATAGAGAGTAAGTACAAAAAAATGTTATCTCAATGTTCAGGAAACTATAAGTAAAATAGAAGTGTGGATCTAATTACGACATATTTTAGTATGAGCTCTCTACACATAACGTAATTTTTTTAAAAGTTAGGTCCCAAATTGATTTTTTATTTGTATTGATAAGGAAATCTTAAATACAAAACATTGAAATAAATGAATCTCTGGTATTGATGGATGATTGAGATTTGTTTCTTTAAAAATTGAAAAATATTAAAACTATAATGGGGAAATATGTTACAATTATGTAAAAATAGATGAATTGAAAAAATAAATGATAAATTTGTTCTTTAATTCCTATACTAAAATGCGTATGTCCCTTATTCTATAACCTTTCTTTTAAAATTTTAGCAAAATTGATAATCATGTCTTCAGAATATTCTACTTTTTGAAGTCGGGCTTAATATTGTTAAGTAGGGAAAAAAACTTTTTTTAATATATAAACTTGTAAGAATGAGAACCATCTAATTTCTTAAACAGGCATGGTACATATCAGACAGACTATGGACAGACCATGTACACACCAGTTTCTGGGCCATACTATCAGACACCTGGTGGGCAGCAGGTACTTTTCATTGATATATATTATAGTGATTATACTTGACATAATTATAGATTATAAATATTTTTTTATTTGTCATTGATTTAAAAACAGCTTTAAAGGTATGACTGGGATTTGTTTTAATGGTTCATAAATATTTTACTTGGTTAAAGCGGGTTTAAATATAATATAGATTCATTCTGGATAGACATTTATCATATGAACATTTGATTTTTTTTTTTTTTAACGCATATCTAGTTTTAATCCTCACTTAGCATTATCATCATATTCTAGGTTGCAACAGGTATCACCCAACTTGGTACAGTACAGACTGTTCAAGGGCAAATACTTCAACATCAGGGTGGGACATACCTTATCCAGGGTGGAACTATGGATGGAGAAGGAACTCCCCTCACTCATACTACAAGAGCATCACCAGCTACAGTAGGTTTACTAACTACATGTAGTTTGATTATAGTGTTAAATGTTGAGTTATGGAGAAATAAACTAGATTTTTCAGATGTTAATTTTTACCCCAAATTTTGTGTATTGTTTTTCTATTGAAGTGAATATAATAATTGACATTTACATTTATTAAGTAGCCAAAGGGTCAAGTGAGCATTTGCTGGTCTAATGTCTGTTATTATGTCTATTGACTTTTCCATTTGAATAACTTATTAAGAACCATAGGACAGATTTCAACCAAATTTGGCTGGAGCTTGATCCTAGGAAGGTGCTTTAAGTTTGCGATCAAAATGGGGCCATAGGGGCTCTCAGAAGGGACCAAAAAGATTCATAATTTGGTACATCTTATAAGAATCTTGTGATGAACTAATTATCGGTTTTCTTTCTGAAATTTGGTATACTTAGTTGTTAAGACAACATCAAAGAAGTTTCAGATTGAAATTGGAATCTCTTCATAAGAGATCTTTTAATAGGCATTTCATATGGAATTTTATAAACAAGCTGGAAGCAGTTTTATACAAATATCTCATTTACTCAAAACTGATTTACTTTTTTGCACACAGTTATTTGGAAAGCTGTTAGGAATTATCTAAAGATCATTGGCACAAAGTTTCAGGGTCAAAGGTCATAAGCACCTGCATACACTTTTATATTTTTTTATATTTCAGTTGTATAGTTGCATAATTGACCAAATTTGCCAGGTTATCACCTTCAGGCCCCTTGTACATTTTGTTTTATGATACTTTTGAATTATATTATGCATATGTCTAATCACCATATTCAGACAAAATGTCATGGGAGGGATCGTTCAGGTTACATGGAGGTTACAACAGGTACAAATCACCTCTTTTTCGTTCTCGAAGATTTTCATTTTTAAGTCTTCATTATTGCTATTGTAACCTGCAGGTTATGGTCATTCCTTTTAGCGTAACTTGTAAATGCTATAACGATTTCTATTATTTTCTATTTGATATTGATTATGCTCTAAGAATATAGGAAAAAATAATGTAAAATAGAATTATTTTTCTGATTTTCTTTCCATCAGGTTCAGTGGTTGATAGACAACTACGAAACTGCTGAAGGTGTAAGTTTACCCAGGAGTACCTTATACAATCACTACCTAAGACATTGTCAAGAACAGAGCCTTGATCCTATGAATCCTGCCTCATTTGGTAAATTGATTAGATCTGTCTTTCTTGGACTACGTACTAGACGCTTAGGCACAAGGTATGTTTCTTTAATCTACTGTATATAATAAGGTGAAACACATCAGTCTATGCCAATAACGTCGGTCCTGACTGACAAAAATCTGTTCGAACCTATTTTCTTCTTCCAATTTCCGTACTGCATGACCGATGCCGTTCTGAGTAATAGTTTTCCTTGATTATGCACTTGTAAACTTTTTCTTAACGCCAAGTCATTATTCGTTCATAATAAAGCTCTAAATAATTTGCAGATGCGGCCATTTTTAGGTTTTGGCGAGTGTTTACTTGAAAATCAATCGTATATCGCAACTAGTTTCTACTGAACCAGAAATCGAAAGTTTTCCATTTTCACTCTGAACTTACATCACCGAAATCATGGTCAGCTATGCCCTTTACAACAATGTATTTGACTATTCAGTTTCGAAAAATTAGAGCTTCTGACTCACATTGATTACTGTCAAAAAAGCATGTTGTGTGCTGTCACATTTGTACGACTTTCAACTTGAAACTTTCCAAACAGAACAAGGTGACGTTTTTTTTCTTTAAATCAGTGTCAATTTCAAGATAACAATCTGCTTCATCATTGGAGACCAGCTTGAGTTTGAAAGATCTTGGTTAAAGGAGACAGATGCTTGCTTTGTAAATTCTGTCAAAATGCAGACTATTTATACGTCGTATCCATTAAAAATTCAAAAAATAGAAATTCAAGTTTGCCATAACAAAAATATAGGCTGATAAACACAACCTATATATATATATATATATATATATATATATATATATATATATATATATATATATATATATATATTAAAAATCCCTGGCTAGCTAGTAAAACTACTGGTTCACATGAAAAGTTATTTTCTTATTGTAGTAGAGCACTGCATGTCAAAGTGACTTTGTCTGCATGATCAGGATCAAGGCTGTGTAATAATTGTGGTTTATCGGTTAACCTTATAAATTGTTTTGGACTGACAATATTCAGTTCGGACCTGTGTGGAACCCGACAACATAGGTCCGAATGACCTGTGGGAGCCAAAAGAATTTGGCGTAGACTGACTTATTACCAGATTTTCATCTTCAAACATTTGTGGATGTTTGAAGATGAAAATCTTTGTCTTTTTGTATAGAAAGTAGCTTGTTTTACTGTAATTGGTTTTGGCATGTTCTTGTAAAATAAACTGAATGTTGTTTTTATCTGGTTGAGTAGCATTTTTTTCAGAATTTGACATTTTAATGCGACTATCTTGGATATTTTATTTCAGGGGTAATTCAAAGTATCATTATTATGGCATCAGAATTAAAGCCAATTCACCACTTAATCAGTTCACAGATGATCAGACAATGGCAATGAGACAACAGCCAATGTATCAGGGTAAAAGGTCAGTTGATTTATTTCAAAAGTAATTTGTATGATTCAAAAGAATCTAGTGAACATTTTATAAACTTCAATGTGTTCATTTTTGTTGGGACATGTTTGTTTTATTGTAATAGAAAAAATAAATTCATTGTGATATGAGAGTGCATTCTTTTTCCAAACTTATATACAGCCAATTTTTATGTATAATTTTAAAGTAAGGTTAAAGTATGGCTGTAATTTTAAATGTACAAAGAAAATGTTGTTGATGTGACAGATTCCGTCCTCCCAACAGCAAAGTTGAATCTGACGGCTCGGAGAGTGGTCATGGACCTCATGCTGGCCCAACAGACCCAGCCACAGCCCAACAACAGCAACATCAGCAGTTTCTTGGAGATGCTTCAGGGGCCTTGCCCAACTTTGGTGATATTGAAACAACAGAACCACTACCTGATGGAGTGTCTTTGGATCATGTTAGAGCATTTGAGAGAATGTACAGAGAACATGCAGAGGTTGGTTTTTATACATTCCATGTATAGCAACAGTCAGTGTTTAGAATTGTTCAGAAAACAATAATGACAATTACATAAATGTTACTTTGTACAGGTGTAGATTTTGTGACATTCTGTGGTCAAGGAAGATAATTCAGTTGGATGCTAGAGACAGTAGATGTGCGGATGTTGATTATTATCACGTAAAATGAATAAGCTGTTTGCTAGAAAGAGATATAATAGCATCAGTTTAGTAACTTTTTACAATCAAGTGTATATAAGATAAATATATGTTTTTAAAGATTGGTAATTTTGTTTGTTGTCAGTATTGTTTATGCTGTTAATAGAAAATGAAATTATATCAAAAGGTTATAAATCATGTATTTCATATGTTATGAATTTTTGGTTTATTTCAGGCAATTGTAGATGTAGTAGTCAATTTACAGTTTTCACTTATAGAGGCATTATGGCAAGGATTTTGGCGAAATCAACCTCCAGATCAATTAACGTATGTTATACCACATTTTCTTATTTTTTAGAACAACTTTTATCGTGTTTGACTTTATGTATGGTTTGGTTTCTGTTAATGATAATTCAAATTCCTCATTTGGTTTTTATTTCAGAGCTGACAATGATTATGAAAAGCGATTACCCAAGGAAAAGTTATATGCAGTTAGTAAATATGAGCCTGTACAGGAATATGTCAGAAAGGCAGATTACACATTTTATCAAGCTCTTGTTGAAGTATTAATTCCTGATGTACTTCGACCTATACCAAGTAAGTTGTTTTTGTTTAGTTTTAGATTTGCTGTTAATTAATGAGTTATATATAGTAGGAAGAACCATTGATAATATTCAAATGGAAATAATTTTCATAATTTTGATGAATATTGGATTGAGCTTTTTCATTAACATTCAGTTTTCACTATTTTTAAATGTCTGATAAATGCTTTTTTCCTTTTCTGTGATAATTCAATATTTATGCCATCAATCTCATAGCAGAGATTGTGGTCAGTTTTTATCTCACAACTTGAGCTATGTGTGCACTTGTATTATGGTACCCAGCACAAATGCCAAAAACAGCAGTAGTGGATATGCCTCTTTTTCATAGATATCTAGTTATGTATTTACAAAACTTGAATATTCAAGTTTTCATATTATTGAGTAAAAAGAGATTGAAACAAAATAATGATAATGGATGAATAAAGTACTAGCAAATTAACAGTTTAATTTTTTGTGTCTTTACTTCTGTAAATTATGAATTTTAAATTCTTTTTCTTCTCATTCCACAAAGTTGCATCAAGCTTATGTAATAAGAGTAACAAATTATTATTTAATCTGCAGGTTCTTTGACTCAGGCCATTAGAAATTTTGCCAAAAGTTTAGAGAACTGGTTAAAAGGTGCAATGATAGGCGTTCCTGAGGATATGGTTAAGACAAAGGTATTTCTATGACCTTGTAATTTTAGCTTGTAATTATTCTTATTACTTCAAAATAGACTTTAGATAAGACATTTGTTAAAAGAAATTTGAATTTGTGAAGTCCATTACAGTGATGAAGATTCCAGTAACAATCACTGTGTCTAATTAAAACTTTGTTCATTGCTGTATGTGTTTTACATCATATATTTGTATATACACTATCACTTCAACAGCTTAAATACCCTAGTTACTGTAGATTACTTTTATTTCACATATACCACATTTAGCGAGGTCATCCTATTTTGTCTTTTTGCAAATATCTGAATTAGTGGTTATAAACTACTAAAACATTCAAATTTGCGACCTCTACGAATATAACGTGTCAATCATATTACAAGCGCAATTACAATTTTTTTTAGTAAGAGTTATGTCCCTTCGATGTTTGCAATTGTTTTATGTCCCTTCAATGTTTACATTTTTTATCTTTCATTAAATAATTTGCGATATACCTAGGCTATTTACATATAGATTAGTGATTTATAATGTCATTGTCCGTGAGGACGATGATTTACTTTCTTTCCTAAAAAGTCCACAGGTTGTAAGATCTAGTTGTAAAACTGTTATGCAATTAGAGTTAATCACAAACATCTGGGTATGCGCATTGACTATCACTGCAAAATGGCCTTACGATATGATCTACAATCCGGCATGGACTCTGCAGAAAAGAAACAAATTAAATCATCGTCCTCACGGACACTGATTCCAACAAAATATCATTTAATCAACAAATATATTCCATGAAATTGGAAAAAACTAAAACAAAGACATGGGTGATAAAAGAATGTGGGAGGACTAATGGACGATTAAAACTTGTATGTTGTAGAAGCAACACACATTCCTGTATACATCTTATTTGTGAGAATTAGGCAATAATTGTGTGTAAAATTACACAATGAAATTGAATTTGCATTTGAGGTGTCTCGCTGATTAACGCCAAAAAAAAAAGTAATCTACAGTATGTAGCTATCACTGGTTATTTATCTATGTGTTAATACTTGTTTGTGTGAGAGATAAAAAAAATAAGGACCATTGAACATTACAGGTAATTTTTCATCTTATCAATTTGTCATGTTTTTGTCAGGTTGGTGCAGTCAGTGCTTTCGCTCAGACATTAAGACGTTACACATCTTTAAATCATTTGGCCCAGGCAGCACGAGCTGTATTACAGAACACCTCACAGATCAATCAGATGTTGACAGATTTAAACAGAGTTGACTTTGCTAATGTTCAGGTTTGTGTTTAGGAAAATGCAATATAGTTTAGTCGGAAATGGGGGATAAAAAGCACAATATATATGAAAATTGAAAAGGGAAAATAAACTTTAAAGGCTATCAAGTTTGGTCCAAAACACATCGTTGAAGTGATTTTAAATGCATAGTAAATAAAGTGCATCTTTTTAATGGCTATAAGAAAGTCTGAAGTTTTGTGTAGAATCTAAATGATGCTTGTATTTTAATATTTAAATTCAAATATTTACAATGGTGCAAGTTTTTTAATATTTGGTGTATGCTTAACTGAGTAATTGTTTTTTATGTTTTAAATGAAAATGTTCATAAGGAGTAACCTGTATAAATACAAAATACAGTAAAACTCAAATACTACAGACATAGATTTAGCCAATTTACGGCTATAGAGATGCTAGTTTTCCGGATTTTTCCGGAAGCAAAACTGAATTGTGAATCCTACATATTATATAGCGGTTGGTTTTCACCTTGCTTCAAATGAATATGAAATTTATATTGAAAGAAGCACAAAACAGTCATTATTTTCTAAGTCCTTTATTGTAGTCAAACACCAGAAAGTATCCCAGAATCAATCTCAGAGCATCTTTACTTGCACAGCTTCTGGGGGCCTAGGTGGCCCCCAGACCTCCGTCCCCATATTGGCTCAGTTAGTAATTTCAGGAATTTTCCCATTAAGCCACTAGCATCTCTACGGCTATAGCAAAGTGAATCCTTAATAATCTATACAAAAATACTGCCTTTATAGCGAACACGCTTATAATAAATTTATGCTTAACGAAGTAATTCCTGTTCCCCTTGGAATACAAAAGTAATTCTTACAAGGAAGTTTTTTCACTGTTTTTATGAAGATTTAATTGATCTCCCCTGTCATACAACCTACATGGCTACGTCAATTACCAAATTTCGGATGGAACGATGTCAATGTTATTTACATTTATTTTATCGTATGTATACATGGTACATTATGAGAACCCAGAGAATAATGATATCGCTGAAATCTAACACATTAATGTAAGATATCCTCTGTTTTGTTCCCTTAAATCTCAGTTAGTATCAGATAGTGAAGTGAAATATTTTAATTGTTTTCGACTGAGGAAATGGGTTTCAATTCCTCACAGCAGCACGATTTTAACTAGATCCAATACCATTCGTTTTTAACAATAAATAAAAATAATTATAAAAAAATGAATTGAATTAAATATTTTTCTTTGAAATAGCCATCATTATTTTTTAAGATAACACAAGCATAGGTATACATGTTTTAATGGAGTTTTCTATTGTAAAGTGATTAAGCATTTTTATAACAAATTTGTTATATTCAAGTTACGAATTTGCTATAAATATTTAACAAATTACACTTATAATGAATTTTTATAGAAAGTTCACAGGAATTTGCTATATCAGATTTTTAATTGCAGATATTTTGAATATAAAAGAAATGAAGACTATTTCATGAATGTGAACAAATATCATGTTTTACATTTGTTGTATTTCAATCACCAGTTGTTAAATTTGTTAACCACTGAAAGAAAGTGGTGAAACATTGTGGTGAATAGCAAATCATTCCTCAGATTATAAAAATGCTATTTACAGTAAAAGAAAGTTATGAGAAATGAATGTTATGTTTTACAGGAGCAAGCATCATGGGTTTGTCAGTGTGACGACACAGTGGTGCAACAACTTCAGGAAGACTTCAAGAAAACGTTAGAACGACAGAATTCTTTAGAGCAGTGGGCAGTATGGTTGGAAGGAGTTGTTAATCAAGTATTGAAGACCCATGAAGGAAGTGATAACTTCCCAAAAGCTGCAAGACAGTTTCTGTTAAAGTGGTCATTTTACAGGTATGATGTAGTTGTATTGTTAAAGTGGTCATTTTACAGGTATGATGTAGTTGTATTGTTAAAGTGGTCATTTTACAGGTATGATGTAGTTGTTTTGTTAAAGTGGTCATTTTACAGGAATGATGTAGTTGATTTGTTAGTGGTCATTTTACAGGTATGATGTAGTTGTATTGTTAAAGTGGTCATTTTACAGGTATGATGTAGTTGAATTGTTAAAGTGGTCATTTTACAGGTATGATGTAGTTGTATTGTTAAAGTGGTCATTTTACAGGTATGATGTAGTTGAATTGTTAAAGTGGTCATTTTACAGGTATGATGTAGTTGAATGCTGTATAAGAAATAAGTTTTGTATACTTTATACCAGAATGTGCGGAGAAAAGTTTCATAAATTACTGGTTTTAAATGTGGAATCTTGTTAACTTGGAATTCATTGGACTACCCCAATAACTTCCAGGATATCTGGAATTAGAGAAAACTGAAATTTTAATGAATTGTTTTTACTAACCACAAGTTTAGACTAGGACCAGCGACTCAAGTTTGACATAACCAGAATTTCAACTCATCCGATTTCAACTCAACAAACTCCTGTACTTTATATGTTGTTATATTAATGTCAAAGGAAACTTTCTTATTATGAAAATAATTTTTATGTTGTTTTAGTTCAATGGTAATCAGGGATCTGACATTAAGAAGTGCAGCAAGTTTTGGATCTTTTCATTTGATACGATTGCTGTATGATGAGTACATGTTCTACCTGGTGGAGCACAAAGTTGCTGCAGCAACAGGGGAAACACCAATAGCTGTGATGGGAGAAGTAAGACAGGTATCTTTTACATAGTGCATAACTGCTTGCTAGTGAATAGAATATACCTCTAAGTTGACACACACAACTACAGTTATGTGGGTGATACTGTCTGTACAGTTATGTAGGTGATACTGTCTGTACAAAAGTACAGTTATGTAGGTGATACTGTCTATGCAAGTACAGTTATGTAGATGCTATGCTCGTTACACAAGTACAGTTATGTAGGTGATACTGTCTCTACACAAGTAAAGTTATGATGGTGATACTGTCTGTACACAAGTATGGTTATATATGTGATAGTGTCTGTACAGGTACAGTTACTTAGGTGATACTGTCTGTACAGGTAGTTACGTAGGTTATACTGTCTGTACACAAAAAAGTTATACACAAGTACAGTTATGTTGGTGATACTGTCTGTACACAAGTACAGTTATGTTGGTGATACTGTCTGTACATGAGTACAGTTATGTTGGTGATACTGTCCGTACACAAGTACAGTTATGTTGGTGATACTGTCTGTACATGAGTACAGTTATGTTGGTGATACTGTCTGTACACAAGTACAGTTATGTTGGTGATACTGTCTGTACACAAGTACAGTTATATAGGTGATACTGTCTGTACAGTTGTGTAGGTTATAATGTCTACACACAGGTAGTTATGTTGGTGATACTATCTACACAAGTACAGTTATGTAGGTGATACTGTCTGTACACAAGTACAGCTATGTAGATATTACTGTCTGTACACAAAAACAGTTATGTAGGTGATACTGTCTGTACACAGGTACAGTTATGTAGTTGATACTGTCTGTACACAGGTACAGTTATATAGGTGATACTGTCTGTACACAGGTACAGTTATATAGGTGATACTGTCTGTACACAGGTACAGTTATATAGGTGATACTGTCTGTACACAGGTACAGTTATATAGGTGAAACTGTCTGTACACAAGTACAGTTATGTAGATAATACTGTCTGTTCACAAAAACAGTTATGTAGGTGATACTGTCTGTAAACAAGTACAGTTATGTAGGTGATACTATCTGTAAACAAGTACAGTTGTAGAAGATACTGTCTATATACAAGTATAATTATTCAGGATACTGTCTCTACAAATACAGTTATATTGGTAATACTACACAAATACAGAAATGTAGTTAAATACATAAAAAGTAGAAGAGTGCTTGCTTTCATTTAGTCAATATCTATATCACAAACAGCAATATAAATTTAAAACTTTATACTTTAGATGAAATTTAGTATCTGATATTATTTTATTTAAAACTATGCAATCAATATGGGATAGATGAGAAGAAATGTTTTTCAGACCTCATTTACATTATGGATCGTAAAAGGTGCCAGCTGATGTAGGTGCTCTGGTATTAGTTGTTACTCCACCTCTGATTGACATTGAAATGTCTCCTACTGGCCAATGAGTTTTATCCCACTAACTACCGTTGACCTAGGTAGATGTTATCTATGGTTTTTACACAGGAAATAAACTCTGTGCCATATTTTAAATACAGCAGGGAATTGTGTTTTGGCAAATATACATTTTCTAAAATGGCACTCCAATGATATGCATCATTGGATACAAATGAGAAATGATTGTATAGAGTGAAGAAACAGTCAGATGAAGCACCTAAGTTCAGTTTTATGCCTCCCATAATTATTGTCGAATATTATAATTGTAAGAACATATTTGATCTAGATTTTAACATTGCACTTATTCAAATGGTAACCTGGAATTCATTGTTAAAATTTGGTGTCTCTTGAAATTAGATACTGAATTTAGTTTGACCAAGTGTTAAATATCATTTATTAACTTTTGTTTTATGAATTGTTTTGTATGAAATGCAATAAGACATTTCACCAAGTTCTGAATTTTGCAATATTTTGTTTTTCAGTTTATTGATTTAAGTAGTGCAGTTCTGATGAGTAATTTGGAAGCTGAAACTAAACCAGTCGTAATAAGCAAAGTATCATCTAGTGCAATGGCACCTACTTCAGTAGTCAACAAAAGTCAGCCAAATCCATCAAATGCCACAACACTGATGGTTCTATCAAATGCGGGTACAACGGGTGCCACCAATGTCAATGGTAACATTATAGTCACAGCAGCTCCTGGAACAAATCCAACAACAGTCACAGTCAGGGCAGCTGGTAATGCAACACCTATACAGGGTTCAAAAACTATTGTTGTTATGCCTGTTTCAAGTGCCATAGGATCAGGAGATGCTCAGAGTGCTAAGAGACTGAAGGTGGAATAAAAATCAGCATGCATAGTTGATTTTTTGTTATCATAATTCAGGAGTGTTAATGTTGTTTGCAAACTTGTGAACAAATATCTGGCATTATTTAGTTTTAATGCCATCATATTCCATCCTAATTGTATATAATTTATTTACCCATGTCCATAACATCTGTATTATGAAAGTCGCCTTAATGTCATTTAATCACCATTACATTTTCATACCATTCTATCATTTTGTACATTCATAAACAAAAAATTCCATCTTTCGATTGAAGCATGATTTATTTATATAGGGCTTTTGTCAAATTTTCTTGCTTGAAAAGATATTTAATGTTCACCAGAAACTGTGTTGCAATGGTTTGTTCATGATTATACTTTTGAGGACTTGTTGCTGGTATATATTTTTTTGAATTGCTCACTTCTAGGTAAAATGCATGATTTAGATGAGACATTGTTTTGATATGCCCTTAATTAAAAATGTGCTCAAACATGTTTTGTAATGAACCTTTCAGTATTAAAATACTGTGATTGGCTTCTTGTCTTTGTGCCAGTAATCTTTTTGGTTTTGCATTTAATTAAGATAAAATTTGCATGAAAGTTGTGTTTAAATCAGGGTTTACTTTTTATCCATTCAGCAGTACACAGTTCATGGGTTAACAGTTGAAGAAAAGCTTGACTTGTTTTGTGTGTAGAGATAGCATGAAGCTTGTATGAATCAACTCGTTGATGGCAGCTACAGACTCCATTATACATACATTATGCCTATATAGCTTAAGTGAATTTAGTTTTATCAGATAGATTTTAGCAAAAGAGCAATTAGGCAAGTTTTTAATGTGTTATATGTAATTTGTTTATTTAATTCTAGGAAATTGACTTTTATGGAAAAAATGCAATAGAGCATAGTTTCAGTACAGGAATTAATTTAGTATCCTGTTATGTAGAAGAACAGAATTATTTAGATTACGTAAAAAGGAAATACTATAATAGTTTTTGTGGCATTGCAAAATATTTAGTTTTGTATCCTGGCAGAATGACAGAAAGCTCTTGACTGACAGAAAGCTTTGTCACATGACAAAATCTTAGTTGTTCAGTGTTTACAGAAAAAGTAATTTCTATACTGTGTCAGAATTGATTACACATTGTTTTTATTGTCATGGTGATGTGACTGTTGTTGGATGTGCACATTTAATTGCACTGTTTGTAGAATGTCTTGGTTTTATCTTCATATTACTTTACACATTAAGATAAGTATTTTTTCATCTTGTTGAAAGAAAGAACATTTCAAAATATTCTGCCTTTTCATATACACATTTTGCCAACAGAAAGAGCAAAACTTTGTTATTTTGCTGTGGTATATGACAGGTGAGGGTGTGTTGTTATTTATATTTATCCTGTATACAGAATTCAATGTTTATTTATTCTTTTAAGGCCTTCAAAAATTCTGTGTTCAAATGATTGTTCATGACTTGTTTTTTGGGATGTACAGTACTAAACTACAGATTTCAATTTTTATTTTTGTGTAATTAAACAAAAAAGTATTTGAAAAATGGTACAATGAATTGAAAAATAAATTTGTTAATTGAGACGATATTTATTATCATTTAATATGCAAAAGGCTATGTTTTCGAGTACATTCTGGACATTTATCTTAGGGAATGGTCAGTCTGTCACATAACTTACAATTATTCAGTCATGATGTACTGTTTGATACACTTGGACAAGTGAAACATGTATATTCAATTGGAGTGAATGCTCATTTATCAATGGTGTTCAGTTTGTCAGAGAAAGGCCTTTGATTTCAGGTCACACTTTCTAGCTTTAGTTAGTCCTTAGACAAGACATTGAAATAAAATTTTATTTTGTTGTAACACTTCCGGAATCAAATGAGATAGCGATGTGCATGACTGTTCTTCAGTATAAATGCATATGTTGGATGGTGCGAACATTTGTTCAAATCGGTCTGCATTCAGTCAAATATAATTTGCGAACATTGTTGGCAATTATTAAATAATTCAGTTTATTTACCCAAGTGAACGTTATAAGGGATGTAATCTGGTAATTACAATTTTCGGTAATAAATTTTGACATTGCTGTAAACCGGGTTGTACAGGAGAAAACATGGCTGAATGTATGGTCAATTCACAGAAGAAAAAGCCATCTGAAGACGATATGGACGAGCTTTTATTATACATGATGATGGAGATAAAAAACATGAAACCAATTCTTTGGTAACAGGAAAAAGGGTAAAACTGAGACAAAGTCCAAAACGAATACTAGTTCAACTGGACATGCCGTTGGTAAAATGTCAAACTCTAAAGCTAATAAAAAAAAGGTCTAAATGGTGGTTTGGATAAGGATTCCAAAAATAATGCAGGGACTTAAGAAAGTTCAAACCATGAGGCAATTATGACGGTACTGGAAGTCATACACGATGGTCAGAAAAAGCAAAGTGAAGATATTAAAGCTGTTGAACTTTTTATAAAAAAGAAATTGTCTTGAAACATTCCCACACGCAGACATATTTTTAAGTGTTTCACAAGAAAACAAGTATAAAAGGCGGAATAGTTATATTAGTCATCATTGTATATCTGTCTTCTTGATGCGAAAGTGCGAAGTCCCAGAGGCCGAATAGGTCTTACCTGTACTTTTCAACAAAAATAAACATCTGCCTCTGCAACGTACAATCAGCAACAAACGGAAAATGAATATTGCATCCATAATAAATAAAAAATTTATTCCATAACACTAAATATAAAATGCCTTCCAAAACAAAGAGATCTGCTTCCTACTGTCATTTGGCCACTGAGCATTGTTTCAACTTCCGTTTTTTGGAACACTTCTCTGTTTACCTTAAGAAGAAACATAGCTCGGTAGCCAGACAAAAAACCTCCCAGAGAGGAGGAAGTTTCCAAACTGAAATGTAAAAGAAAAAGATCACTCGGATGAAGTAAGTTCTAACTTCAAAGCAGATGTACTTGAAGACCACATTGAAATTGAAAATGCCAATGAACCTACACAGAGTATGTGTAAAGTCAGTTTTCAATCAAAAAGAAAATGAAATTATTTCTTAAGAAATAGAAAAAAATGTTGGAAATTTCAGCTATAGAAATAGTAAAACCTAAGAAAGATCAATATTTTTAAGAGTAAAGAAGAGCGGCAAATATCGAATGATATTGAATTTGAAAAAATTGAAATAAATTTTGTATATCACCATTTCAAAATGAATACATTTGAAAATTATAACAAAAGACATATAATTGAGATCTATTGATGTCCGCCATGATTATTAAGTGTTCCAAAAGCTGAGGGACATAAAAAACTTTAAAATTTATCAGTACACCTGCTTACCTAATGGAATTTCCCCCGCACCAAGGTTATTTACAAAGCTAATGAAGACTGTATTCTTATTTAAGAGCATAAGGGATTACGAATCTTGGCTACATTGACTATAGCTTACTATTTGGAGATAATATACAAAAATGTAATGACAATATTAAAGAAACCGTCAATCGCGTGTCTAAATTAGGATTTCACATCCATAAAGACAAATGTGTATTTACACCAACAAAAAGAATAGTTTTTCTAGGCAATGTCATTGATACAAAATTGACTATTACTTTACCAGAATAGGAAAAACAAAATATTATTACCAAGTGTAGCAAATTGATAGCAAGAGACACAGGAAAAATAACACAAGTAGCAAAAGTTATTGGTTTTATTGTCTCATCAATTTCTGTTGTTGAGTATGCAAAACTATTTTATAGAAATTTAGAAAAAGAAAAAAATCTTGCCCTTCAGTACTCGGCTGGGAATTTTGACAATGATATTCTTATTTCAGATCCAATGATAGATGATTTAAGATGGTGTATCGAAAACTTAATGAATGAGGTTAGGCCATGGAAATCAAGTTTTAGAATTTTTTACAAAACTTTTCGAATATGCGGAAAAACAGAAAAACACTCAAATTTCACAAATTTTCGGCCACTTAGCCTTTATCAAATGAAAGACGACCATATGTATATCAGTTACATAGTATTATGTCTGCACAATACAAAACTCCAGTGCAAATGTTTATCAATGTTTCGAATATGACCTTAAGTTACAGCAGTCTTAATTCAGCCTGTAAGCACTGTCAGCTTTCGGGTTGTCTGTAGACAATATTCCTATTGGACATCATCCATTAGTAATTTGTTTTCTGAAAGGTGTTTTAAAATGGGTTCATCGATACCTAGATAACAGAAGATATGGGATGTTTACCAGGTTTTGAACGATTTAAGATGATCACCAGTTACATATTTGTCACTGAAAGTTTAAACCATAAATCTAGGATTTCTAATAGCTTTAAAGAATGCAACCAGATCCCAATCTATTCATCTAATGAATGTGGATAGTGTATATTGTTTGTTTGTTTATTGTCCCACTCAAGAATATTCACTCATATGGAGAAAGTGAAGGGCTTCAAATTTTGGCCTATGCACTTATGGCCATTGAGCAGTGAGGGCTCTTTAACGTGTCGACACCTACTCTGACACGGGGCCTCGAGTTTTACTGTTTCATTCGAAGGAAAGAAAACCAAATTGCCGCCGGCTGGACTCGAACTCACGATCAAGAGTCGAGCGTGCTACCGACTGAGCCAGGCCAGCTCGGATAGTGTATATAATACAAGAGGGGAGAAGGTTTTTGTTATTACTGATTTGATGAAACAAAGCCGTCTAGGGTATAGGAATCCCACGGTAAATATTAAAGCTTATCCTATTGATAGAATCTGTACTCTAACTGTTTACAATGAATATGTGTCGCAATGATACTCTCAAAAAGAATAATGTAAACTCTTCATTAGTTATGTTAAACTTTATCAACCAGCTGCAAGAGATACAATATCACGATGGATCAAAACTGTATTATCAAGAGCCAAAATTGATACTTCAATATATAAATCTAAGTGTTCGAGCAGCATCAGTATCAAAAGCTACGGAAAATTCTATGCCTGTTAGTAAGATTTTGAGCAAGACAGGTTGGTCAAACTGTTAGACATTTGCCAAATATTATGACAAAGAAGTAGAAAAAGCGAAAGACTCCTTCACAAATTATGGTCTACAATAAAAAAAAGATGAGGTAAGATGATTTATCAGATTGATAGTATTTATCATCATTGCTTTAAAGTCTCATTTGATTCTGGAAGCATTAAGCGAAATAAAATTAAATAAGATTTACCTTGGTTAAAGTCGAAGCTCATTCATTATACAAACATTTTGCACCAACACATTTTGTCGTTCATATTCTCACATAACTTAACAGGACGACCATTTTGTTATTCATGTCTTCTCTTACATCACAAGATAACCATTTGTCGTTCAAATTCTCGCATAACTTAACAGGACAACCATGTTCTCTCTTAAACCACATGAGGACCATTTTGTTATTCATGTTCTCTTACATCACAAGAGAACCATTTTGTCATTCATATTTTCACATAACAGGACGACCATTTTGTTCTTTGTGTTCTCTCTTACACCACAAGAGAACCATTTTGTTATTCATGTTCTCTCTTACATCACAAGAGGACAAAATCCAATCAAAATGTATAAAATTTTAATTTGGTTATTGTAAAAGTCATTATACAAACATATTCATTCATTTGCAAACTTGAGTAATTACTAGTTTTCTTTAAAAAAAGCATTTTATTTATTATCAATTGTGAGTCTGAAACAAGATCATTTTGTACATTTGTACATATTTATGATAATATTCTTTGAACAGTAAACATTTGGACTTCTCTCTTCATCGCTCAACTTACCTCTTTGACAATGTCGTAAATATGATATTACATAGACCATATCGAGTATAATTACAGTAACAAACGCCTTTAATACAACAATAGCTGCAACATAAAGTATTTAGTCTTCTCACAACTGTTGGTGATGACGTACTGTGTATGAGAGAGAGAGAGAGAGAGAGAGAGAGAGAGAGAGAGAGAGAGAGAGAGAGAGAGAGAGAGAGAGAGAGAGAGAGAGAGAGAGAGAGAGAGAGAGAGAGTTGATTAATGTAAACAAATCAAATAAACAAAGGATTTTTAAGACTAGAAGAAATTGTGATAATAGAATCTGACATGAGTGGCCATGTTATATTTATTGCAGTAATTAGGCAAGTGTTGGTAAGACTTCCATTTACACTTTCCTTACAAATATTACCCAAAACATTAAAAATGTTTTAAAATGCATCAGTTAATTTTGAGATATATTTCCATGATGTAATTCGAAGAAATTCTCAAACAGATATATACTCTTTAATGTTTTCCACATTTTATAATATTTTGGGTAAAATTTCAGTAGTGGTGCAAAACGAAGCCTTTCCCCAAGTTGTTATATCAAGTTTTGATACAAACAGGACGACATGACTAGCTTTTTATGCCCCCCTTCCACTTCATAGAGGGAGGGGCATATTGCTTTGCCACTGTTGGTAGGTCAGTCCGTACAATAACAGTTTCCATTCAATATCTATGCTTGCACATATTGAAATGAAATTTGGCATACAGATTTATAATGAGTATATGTAGGTCAAGTTTTTATTTGGTTACCATCAAACAATCTTTGATAGAGTTATGCCCCTTGAACTTTGAAAATATCAATACTTCACAGTTTCTGTTTATAGGGGAGAGACCATAACTGTTTTACAAACAGCTCTTGTTTGTTTATGAAAGAGTCATTAATAATAATATTACTATCCATACAAAGGTTGATGTAATAAGTTATTAAATATCAAATATGGCACTAAAATTTAGCTTTCTTGTACAACATTCATCCTTAAAAAAATAAATTAAAAACGAACTAAAATGATGCACCTATATAAACAATAATAAATTTAGTCTTGACTCACTTCTAATTAAATGATTAGTCCTATATCAATATACAGTGAGGTGAGACCACAGAATAAGTTATATATTGCAGCAACAGACCATGCATTGTATTACTAAGCAAACACTTAATGGTATGGAGGTAGAAACAGAAGAGCACTTTTAGGACAATTAATTTGAACTACATTGATAAAGAGATCTGATAAAAAATTAAAAATGATCAGCAATTTTTTTTTTTGTAAAATGGCATAGCATCGTGTCTTTTTTACTCCATCTTCATGGTAAAGTGCCTACCTATTTTTAAGCCAGCTTATGGCAAGTAAAATCTAAACTTGTTTACTTCTCACTACATGCATGAAATAATACATGTATAAAAGATAAACAAAGACAAACAAATAAAAAAAATCATTAAAAACTAGATTTCTGATTCTTTCACATGATTTTGGGCAAACATAATTTTTCTTCCCAGATCACATGATTGTATTAAGATTGCATAACTTGTTGTTGTCCTAACCTGATGCATATAATGTTACGTTATAATGCAACAATGGCCAAGCAATGCCTCAATTCATATTAGTCTTCGACTGATTCCACAGCTACCTCACTGCACAAGACAACATTTTATCTAACTATGCCTAAAATTTGTATTTCACATAATTTATTGCACACAAATATATATATAAATATCACAGTTAAATATCACTTAAATGAGTGGTGAAATTTATGATTGCTGTATCAGATAAACATTTTAGTTGCATAAAAATTGTGTATAGTCTTATTTGAACCCAGGTCTCGCACTTTTCTATAGATTCTCCAACATTTGAGTCACTTAGTCTAACATGGCAAGCATAAATATATTACCCATGTTTTGAAAATGGTAATGGTTATGGTGGCAACAAAGAATCACAAATGAACAAGTAATGAAAATATAAGGAATGAATAACATCAGCTGAGAAGTTAGAAGGAGGAGATGGAACTGGCTAGGATGCATCTTTAGAAGAGAAGAAATTAATAACTGTAAAACAGCACTAGGATGGCATCCTGATGGAAAACGTACATCTTGAAGGAAAACGTACAAGAAGATGACCACAAGGAGAAGGACAATTGAAAAAGAAGCAATACAGTAAGTTGGTGAAACTTGAATGTCACCAAAGATTGCTGTAAGTGGAAGGAGAGTGTGACGGCCTTATGCACCTTCTGACATGGACAGAAATACTGTATAAGACTCATTAAGTGCTCAGGGCGGTACATAAATTAGGAAAGAAGGGTGGGGGGGTTTAATGGGACAAATAGTCAAAATGACGTGAAACATTTAATTCTTTATAAGACACAGTGGTAAAGTTGTTGTTGTTATTACCGAGGACACATGAATATAATTGTTGCTTGGGGGCTACAGATAAACTGCTACTTATGCTTTTTCAGGTTCACATCTCCTTGTCAAGCAGCTACAAAAGATTCTCGATTGTATGTAGAAAAGGGGAAGGGGTGTTTATAGGGACATGGGCACTTAATGTGTCGAATACAGTACGGGTAAGTTTTAAAAATATGGCATTGACAATGGCAATGGATATGCATCCTGTAAAATTTAGCGTTATTAAATTCCCAAAAAAGGAATTAAAAATCCAAACAGGTTCACAATACTGTAAAGATAGTTATGAATAATAGTTCTAGGAAGAGATATGCCAAAATTTATTAAAATAATGACCCTTTTAATCTGGGTCAAATGTAAACAATACCAATGAGAGTTGCAAAATTAGTGCACATACATGTACCGGTATTGAAACCAGAGACTTAGACCAATGTTGGATCTACCTGTCACACTGTCTTTGGTCAACATAATGGTTAAATAATAATTTTGAATGAATACCTAACAGGCATGATGCTAAACTCTATGTAAATTTTCCATAAATTGGTGAATTACAGAAAAATCTGTTTTCAAGAGAAAATGTTTCAGGATACCGTAATCGGCCGTGTATAATCCGCACTCTTTTCACTCTAAAATTTGTCTCAGGCAGGGGGGGGGGCTAGACTACACAGGCACTTGTGTAATGCAATCCCTTGATCGAGGGTGTTGTGATTGGTGAATTGCATAATGCAAGTGCCTGTGCAAGGCTAGCCTAGTTGTGATGTTTGGTGAGGAAACAGAATAGTACAGTACCTGTTGCTTATCTTCATCATGAAGTTTTGTTATTATTGAAAAATAGAACAATCTCAACAAGAATTCTAATAATTATTTCACGCTGGTGAACGACAACGCGAACAGCCATGTTGTAACTGTATATGAGGGGGCTAAATGGAAGAGCAAATATGTAGTATCTTGTAGTTTCGTATATTCCCATTTATATCATATTATGTAGTTTTGCGTTATTTGTTTTGAGACAATGACTATACATTAATAAATAAAACAATGTTTTCTGGGTGTTTTGTTCTGTGGAGGAATGTTATTTCACACATTTCGTACAAAAGGTATATATATACCAGTAACTCTCTTACTACAGTACATATACAGTGTAGTACTAAGTTATGGAACATGCCAATTATACAGGTAAGTATGATGATTTAATTTTAAATTGAAAACATGATAAAAGGTGTAAAATAACACAACGCCACACCAAGGTAATTAATGTTGGTCGTATACGTCTCCATTCATAATCAATGATGTGTGTAACAGACAACAGTATACATGGATCTGTATATATATATCCGTTTGTTTCAATAATTACACAATACACGTGTATTCAGGATACATAGATTGCTTGTGTACAAATTGTTACAAACTTTTATGTCGCTGATTTCCACAAATATAATATCTATTTCAAATGTTGTTCTAATACATACTATTAATTAAATATATAGGCTACCACGCCAGCAAAAGCTAATGATTGCCCTGTATTAACGGAATGTAATTTTACAAATACTTCGATTGATGTTTTGATATTTCTTTTGTTTTTCATATCCCTTATCTAATATCTCGAATATATATATCTATAATAAATATTTATCTATTTCTTTCAAATACCAATTTGAGAATTTTGAAAATATTTTTGATCGTCATACTGCTCTTATACACAACACCGACGATTTTCTGCCATACAGCCATTAAAAAAAGTCGATGTGGATTATACGCACAAACTACTTTTTTCTCCAAGATCTGATGCTGAAATGGGGGTGCGGATAATACATAAATGCAGACTATACACGACCGATTACGGTACACATGTCTGGAATATATGATTATTGTCTGTATAGATAGCATTATATCTAGAATTCAGATATTATACAGCTGGTATGCTGACCGAGAAAATATACATTTATATTTCAAAACAGTTAAATGGACATATTATTGTGAAATTTTCAATAATATGATAAAACTACATCACCGTCATTCATGTTCAGAACACTGAAGATTGAGGCTTATTGACTCTTAGGTCACCAGGATGCCATAAAAAAATAAATGTAGAAACCAATAGTGCACAACAAATGTTCAATAATCTCTATATTTTGACACTTGATTCTGCATTGACCTGAGATAACTGTTGGTACTCCCTGTTGTGTCTGTACAAGCAATAATGCTGTGTGATGAACAAGATGTCAAACAGAATGGAAAATGCACCCAAACCAAACTTTGTGGGATCTCCAAATATAGACCCCCAGTCATCTGAAAAAAAACATACATAATTTGATGATAACGAAAGCAATAACAAATATGTCATTTAAGTAAAAAATCATAATAAATGTATGTTACAATGACCAGGATCAAGGTTGCTGACAAGATTGGAATCTGCCCTTTTGGTGGCTATCAACTAGAGATGAAGAATCTCTCATTTCCTTGCTTCTTTAATAACAATTCAAACTGACTTTAGGTGAAACGGTTGAATTTTTCAAAAAGAAGTTGTAAATGTTCAAACAAGATTAATGATAATAAGCAAACACAGAGTAAATCACCATGGTAACTCATCTTTGGCCCTGGGATTTTTGTTTTTTTTAAACTTGAATCTAATTTATGATGCAAATAATTCCATTTTATTAAAAACTGAAGTCCAGTAGTCCTTGGGAAGATTTCTCTTATTACAATCCTATATTAGTGTGTAATGTTATTTATATTTCTGCAGTCTATTCAGCTATTATGCTCCAAGTGGTGTGGATTCGAGCCCCACTTCAATGTAAGCCCATTATGTAGTTAACATATGTAGCTCACAGATGATTGGTGGGTACATTGTAACCAGCTGTTCTCTTCCATTAAAATTTACCTCCATTGTATAACTCGTACCATTTTGAGTTTGACTCAAAGCAGATAAAATAAAATCCTGACCTCAAGGATTATAGATTCCTGGTCCAGCTCATATTAGAAACTTTTTACAACTAAAAATTATTAATCCTTTGCCCAACAATTGGCATAGAAATTTATCTGATAGGATCCAACCAAAAACATTGAAAATCTAAGATGGCTTTGGGTAAGTGGATTTGAGTTGATTTTTATTTTTACCCCTGGGTTCGTTGTTGTCATCGGCATCCATAGACAAAATTTAAATCTGGCCTTTATCTTTCTAACCACAAGGGACGTGGCTTTGAATTTGATATTTCATATAAAGATTCCTTATGACCAGAGCTTTCATTTCGTACCTTGACTTTTGACCTAGTGACCTTGGACATTGACCTACTTTACAAAAACTTTAACCTTGGCTATAGCTTTTAAACCATGAGGGATAGGGTTTTGATGTTTAACATATAGATTTCTCATTATCAGAGATTTCATTTGGCACCTTGACTTTTGACCTGGTGACCTTGACCTTAGACTAACTTTTCTAAAATTTTATCCTGAGCTGAAGGAATCAAAACATTTACCAGTCCTTTGATCCTAAAACCTCACAGCTGTGGGTCAAATACCTATTTTGAAAATTGACACCCATTTTGGAGAGCTTTGTTGTCTTCTGACAACTCTTGTTGTTTTTAGCCACACTCAACAATTGTTCAGTCATATGCCATGATATGGAGGTGGCCAGTTTTTAATGGTGGAGAACAGAACTGGTTACAAAGTACCTAGGAAGAGACCACCAGCATTCCGCAAGTAAACTGCCAAACTTTCTCATGGCTAAGTGGATCTAGGGAGAAGTTGGAACAGACAATGGCAGAATATGCAGAATATTAAATTTGATTATAACAGATCACTTAAGAGCTATACATACTTAAAAGCTCAATACAGCTCACTTGAGAGCAGTAAATACTAAACACATCAAAATAGCTCACTTGAGAGCAGTAAATACTAAACACATCAATACAGCTCACCTGATAGCAATAGGTACCGAAAATACAAGAATATCTCAATTTGAATAAATACTTTTTACATACAATTGTTGTAAGATTACTGGAACATTTGAAGTTATAAGTACTAAATGTACCATTGTTGTAAGATAACAGGAACATTTGAAGTGATAAGTACTAAACAAACCATTGTTGTAAGATAACAGGAACATTTAAAGTGATTAGTACTAACCATTTTTGTAAGATAACAGGAACATTTGAAGTGATAGGTACTAAACACACCATTTTGTAAGATAACAGGAACATTTGAAGTGATTAGTACTAAATGTACCATTGTTTTGAGATAACAGATTATTCGAAGTGATTAGTACTAAAGGCACCATTGTTGCAAGATCAGGAACATTTGAAGTGATAAGTACTAAATGTACCATTGTTGTAAGATCAGGAACATTTAAAGTGATTAGTACTAAACAAACCATTGTTGTAAGATAACAGGAACATTTGAAGTGATTAGTACTAAACAAACCATTGTTGTAAGATAACAGGAACATTTGAAGTGATAAGTATTAAACAAACCATTGTTGTAAGATAACAGGAACATTTGAAGTGACAAGTACTAAACAAACCATTGTTGTAAGATAACAGGAACATTTAAAGTGATTAGTACTAAACAAACCAGTGTTGTAAGATAACAGGAACATTTAAAGTGATTAGTACTAACCATTGTTGTAAGATAACAGGAACATTTGAAGTGATTAGTACTAAACAAACCATTGTTGTAAGATAACAGGAACATTTGAAGTGATTAGTACAAACCATTGTTGTAAGATAACAGGAACATTTGAAGTGATTAGTACTAACCATTGTTGTAAGATAACAGGAACATTTAAAGTGATTAGTACTAAACAAACCATTGTTGTAAGATAACAGGAACATTTAAAGTGATTAGTACAAACCATTGTTGTAAGATAACAGATTAGTACAAACCATTGTTGTAAGATAACAGGAACATTTGAAGTGATTAGTACTAACCATTGTTGTAAGATAACAGGAACATTTAAAGTGATCAGTACTAAACAAACCATTGTTGTAAGATAACAGAAACATTTGAAGTGATTAGTACTAACCATTGTTGTAAGATAACAGGAACATTTAAAGTGATTAGTACTAAACAAACCATTGTTGTAAGATAACAGGAACATTTGAAGTGATTAGTACTAAACAAACCATTGTTGTAAGATAACAGGAACATTTGAAGTGATTAGTACTAAACAAACCAATGTTATAAGATAACAGGAACATTTAAAGTGATTAGTACAAACCATTGTTGTAAGATAACAGGAACATTTGAAGTGATTAGTACTAACCATTGTTGTAAGATAACAGGAACATTTAAAGTGATTAGTACTAAACAAACCATTGTTGTAAGATAACAGGAACATTTGAAGTGATTAGTACTAAACAAACCATTGTTGTAAGATAACACGAACATTTAAAGTGATTAGTACAAACCATTGTTGTAAGATAACAGGAACATTTGAAGTGATTAGTACTAAACAAACCATTGTTGTAAGATAACAGGAACATTTAAAGTGATTAGTACTAAACAAACCATTGTTGTAAGATAACAGGAACATCTGAAGTGATTAGTACTAACCATTGTTGTAAGATAACAGGAACATTTAAAGTGATTAGTACTAAACAAACCATTGTTGTAAGATAACAGGAACATTTAAAGTATTTAGTACTAAACAAACCATTGTTGTAAAATAACAGGAACATTTGAAGTGATTAGTACTAACCATTGTTGTAAGATAACAGGAACATTTGAAGTGATTAGTACTAAACAAACCATTGTTGTAAGATAACAGAAACATTTAAAGTGATTAGTACTAACCATTGTTGTAAGATAACAGGAACATTTGAAGTAAACTTAAGCTGCCACCAGTAAAATCCAAAAGTACATTTCCAATGCTCCACCCTACAGTACTTTTCCTTGTGTAGTTCATATAAGCCTGGAATGTGAGTGTAAAGTATTACAAAGAACTCAGAAGTCCTTGACAGAGTTGTTTGTTTATTGTTTTACATCCTTTCAAGAAATTGTTCACTTATTTTGAAATGTCACTAGTTTTAGGTTTAGGTGAAGTGCCAAAAATTTTGACCTTTGCTATGGACTAACACCAATGCAGTGAGGGTTCTCTTACAAGCCATGCCTGTCATGACTCAGGACCTTGGTTTTAAATCTTCCTGAGCGGAGCATTTGGTGAACGAACAGTCAATACCATGTTTAAAAAGTCTTTGGTATGACCCGGTAGTCTGCCGGGAATCAAATCTGGTACCTTCCGCTTGCAAATCAAACGATCTACATTAAACCACTGCCGCAGTCAACAAAACAGGCAAAAATATACAAAGCAATAGATTTATACTTGATTTTAAAGCCATTCAGTGTTTACAAAAAATTGTGATATAAACAGAAAATCTAAAGTCATAGTTGATCAAAGTAGTTTTCCACATCCTTTTTAGGAATGTGCAAATGTGGGTCTTGGCCTTTTGAATTGGGCATCTTAGCAACATTTTACTGAAATTGGGAAATTTTAGAAATACAAGTTTGAAAATACAAGAATCTCATCAAATTCATTGTCATTAGACTTCAGTTGGGAAATTTCAACTGCAAATTGATAAAAGCTGCATTTTTTTACATTGGGAATATGGCCTTATTCAGCCCCCCTATAATAGGGTGAAAATCCCTGAAGAGTGTCTATTTCCTAAAGCTATGAAACATGACTTACCTGTGGAATGTATTTGATCAGTGTAACACCGAGTTTTACCCAGGAAAAATAGTATAAATAAGTTAACCATGTAATCACTTTTCCTATTGTGATGAACAATGAGATAAGTATAAACAGCCATGCTCCAGATATTAGGACTATACAAACTTTAGATAACTTCTGACTTCCTTTCTGAAAATAAAACAATTCCTTGTATACCAATGTTTATTACTCTCTCTAAAACGTTTTGAGTATTCCATTATTACCACCATTAAAAATTACTTTGAAGCTTCTGTGCATATTCAATTATGTTAATTAAGCATTGATTCTATATTTTTCTGGGTAATTGCAAAATGACCTGGATAAAGTATGTGAACATTGGTTACGCATAACTTTGCAGTCTTCATACAGATCATTTTGCAATGACCCAGAAAAAAATACATGTATAGAATGCTTATAATTATATTTCAAGAATGACTACCAGCAAGTCAAATATTAGAAGTTGTTTATATTTTTTGTTTTTTAAAAACTTAAACAAACAACTGCCTTCAACAATAAATTGATATGTCAGTGGGTGTGGCTAATTAGTGTTCAGGTCATTGAAAATTGAACTGAATGTTTTCTATCTCTTTAAACAATAAAATTGTCAAAAAATTAATTCTGATCATTTTGGTGTAAATCTATGTACTTTGAGATGCTGTATACTTGTATATATACCTCATACAGTTAGTGTTGTTATCATGGACAAATACATGATCTTGTCATTAACGGAAACTGTATACCTACCTCATATATACAACACTGGAATATTGTTAAAGCTGTTACACAGACAGCATGAAGTGTAAATATGACATCATTTAACTGTACTGGATTTATGCCCCTTGGATGGTTACTCATATACTCTGCCTGTGAAATATCAAAACACCAAGTAAGAACATTGTCTGCTTCTTATTTCCACAAAGGTTTAATACAGAACAAATTATAATCTCAATCTGAAAGGAATCAAACAACATAAGTAAATAGAGTATGCTAAGAGTGTCATTGCTATCAGGTTCTGTCATTACTGTCAGGTTCTGTCATTACTGTCAGGTTCTGTCATTACTGTCAGGTTCTGTTACACTTAGAGAGTCAGTTGCATCTGAGCATGACACAAGATATATTTGAGAAGATCTATGCCCCATAGAGCTAAGTCATTCATGAACATTTTAGTGGCATAACTCTTGCAAACACTGCTGATTATTGAACTCAACTGAAATCTTATAAACACAATCAACATACTGAATATAGATAAAATTTGAAGACAGATATGTCACTAACCTTAACGCTATCCACCCAGTACATGCCGACATTGAAAAAGCCATATGCCAAAAAACCAGTGATGTTATATGCCAGAAAGTCAAAATTTAATCCAATCACACTGAAAGAGAAAAATAATAATTAATATCTCTTATATCTAGTTTTACATTTCAGTTCTTGAATTTTTTGATTAATAGATAATTACATATTACTAGTCTACCGAAAATGAAGTCTTTATGGCCCAATTATATACAAGGTATGTGTAGACTACATTGGGATCTGCCACTAGAATGTATTCTCTTAAGACATGTACTAAAACAAAAGAGGTTTTTATTAAGAGGATTATTGGAAGGATTTTTGGAATGTGATATAAAAAACCAGGTGGTCTTTCATGATGTGATGTCTCAGGTTCACTGAATAACAGATCCTTTTTAGATAATTATGATGAATTTTGGAATGTAGTTTCACTGAACACAGGTTTCACTGAATCCAGCATTTCGCAGGACTTTATGTTTGCAAAACGCCAGTTCTAAATTTATTCGCAAGATATTTTCGCAATTTGTAATGCCCATTTCACCATACTATTATCATATTTCATTATGAAAAGTTGTCTTCCATGTAAATTAATGATAAATATCAACTGTTCTCTAAAATCAAGCCAAAGAACATTGCATGCAGTATCAGGTTAGAAAATTAAGTGAAAATCTGATTTTTGTGATCGAAAGTTTACAAGAAATTATGCGTAAATAAAATTCTTGCAGTAATAACTATAGACCTTTTTTAGATATTATGATCATGTAAATTTGGCTGGCAAATATAACATAAGATGATGCTTGTTGTTTGTATTGTTATTGTAACAATAATTAGACTAAATAACATAGAGAGGATTAGTGAGTGTATCATACAGAAATATGTACACAACAGAAATAATCATAGTAACAAGCAGATAGTAGTAGGAAGGTGACATAAAACTAAAATAGTTCTAAATATCTAACAATACCTTTTCCTTCTGAAATTTTCTATTATTTGTGGGTAAAATGATATAGACCATGCTGCAAAATAAATCCAACCAATGACGATGTTGATCACTTTTAACGCAGACACATGTACTATACCGATCTTCACAAACTGGTCTTCAATACTGTAATGAAAATGCATCACCAAAATGAAAATTACTTTATAAATATAAAAATGGAAAATAATAAGAATTTGTAAATACATATAAGTACTCACCAATAAAACATCAATGTCATAACTTTCGATTTCCCTTACATCAACTTAATTTAAGAATTTTTCATATCAACTTCATTTTGGATTCTCTTATATTAACCTCATTTCTGCTTCCTTTTTGTCAACTTCATTCCAGATTCCCTTATATCAAATTTATTCCGAATTCCCAAATACATGTATATCAACTTCATTTTGGATTCCCTTATATCAACTTCATTTTGGATTCCCTTATACCAACTTCATTCCAGATTCCCTTCTACCAACTTAATTTCACTAGATGTCCTTTTTGAACCCTTGACTCAGGTGAGCTAACAATTTAAGTTTGTGCATATCTAAGCAATTAAGATATTTTCAGCTCGTGAGGCATTTTGAAGGTGACAAATCTATTGATGTCAAGATAGTTGGTCATACAGCATACCTACCAGTATTGGGAAAATGAGGGAACACACACACTAAAGCTATGAATGTGTTATAAAATAAGTAGACAAGCTAAGCCAGAGGCAGACACTGACATAGGTGTTTGTAAAGATGAGTGGATTGGTGGATACATAGACTGATAGAGAGACAGCATGGCAGCCAGACAGACAGACAGACAGGTAGGTAAGTAGGTACATAGACAGACAGACAGGTAGGTAAGTAGGTACATAGACAGACAAACAGACAGACAGGTAGGTAAGTAGGTACATAGACAGACAGACAGGTAGGTAAGTAGGTACATAGACAGACAAACAGACAGACAGGTAGGTAAGTAGGTACATAGACAGACAAACAGACAGGTAGGTAAGTAGGTACATAGACAGACAAACAGACAGACAGGTAGGTAAGTAGGTACATAGACAGACAAACAGACAGACAGGTAGGTAAGTAGGTACATAGACAGACAAACAGACAGGTAGGTAGGTAAGTAGGTACATAGACAGACAAACAGACAGGTAGGTAGGTAAGTAGGTACATAGACAGACAAACAGACAGACAGGTAGGTAAGTAGGTATGTAGACAGACAAACAGACAGATAGGTAGTTAGATAAGTGGGTACACAGCCAGTTAAGTACACAGACAGACAGATAGACAGATAGGTAGGTAAGTACGCAGACAGACAGATAATAGATGGATAGATAGATAGATAGATAGATAGATAGATAGACAGACAGACAGACAGACAAAGACAGAAAGATAGATGGATAGGTAAGTAAGTACACAGACAGACAGATAGGTAGGTAAGTACAAAGACAGACAGATAGGAACATAGGTAAGTAAGTATACAGACAGACATACAGACAGATAGGTAAGTAGGTACACAGGCAGACAGATAGGTAGGTAAGTACAAAGACAGACAGTTAGGTACATAGGTAAGTAAGTATACAGACAAACATACAGACAGATAGGTAAGTAGGTACACAGGCAGACAGATAGGTAAGTACAAAGACAGACAGATAGGAACATAGGTAAGTAAGTATACAGACAGACATACATACAGATAGGTAAGTAGGTACACAGGCAGACAGATAGGTAGGTAAGTACAAATACAGACAGATAGGTACATAGGTAAGTAAGTATACAGACAAACATATAGATAGATAGGTAAGTAGGTACACAGGCAGACAGATAGGTAGGTAAGTACAAAGACAAACAGATAGGAACATAGGTAAGTAAGTATACAGACAGACATACAAACAGATAGGTAAGTAGGTACACAGGCAGACAGATGGGTAAGTAAGTAAACAGACAGACAGACATACAGACAAACAGACAGATTGGTAAGTATTTCAGAAACAGATGGACAGATAGGTAAGTACGTACACAAACAGACAGGCAGACAGATGATATATATAGATAGATAGATAGATAGATAGATAGATAGATAGATAGATAGATAGATAGATATTAGATAGATAGATAGATAGATAGATAGATAGATAGATAGATAGATAGATAGATAGATAGATAGATAGATTAGATAGATAGATAGATAGATAGATAGATAGATAGATAGATGTTTTACTTACTTTGTGATTTCCACAGATGAAGTGTTCATACCCAAATTTAAATGTCCTGCATTAATTGCTGTCACATTAAATTTGACACCTGTTGTATTGACAGGTATCACAATTTTGGGGAGATCTTTTATCAGATGATCTTCCTGTGTATACTTAATGTCATTACCTGTCTGGTAGGTAAATATCACATCTGTATTTTGCTGCAGAATATTGCTGTAATGGAACAAAAGTATTACTTTCAATGTAGTAATGCAATTTACTTTGATGTACATTGTATATCTTATGTCACATTGTATGCATGTACTGGTAATTTTACTTTGATGTACATTGTATTTTGGTAATATTACTTTGATGTACATTGTATATTGGTAGATTTACTTTGATGTAGGCCTACATTGTATTTTGGTTATTTTACTTTGATGTACATTATATATTCTATCTCACTTTGTACATTGTATATTGGTAATTTTACCTTGATGTGAATTGTATATCTTATTTCACTTTGTATATTGGTAATTTTAGCTTGATGTAAATTGTATATTTTATGTCACTTTGTATATTGGTAATTTTACCTTGATGTAAATTGTATATTTTATGTCACTTTGTATATTGGTAATTTTACCTTGATGTAAATTGTATATTTTATGTCACTTTGTATATTGGTAATTTTACCTTGATGTAAATTGTATATTTTATGTCACTTTGTATATTGGTAATTTTACCTTGATGTAAATTGTATATTTTATGTCACTTTGTATATTGGTAATTTTACCTTGATGTAAATTGTATATTTTATGTCACTTTGTATATTGGTAATTTTACCTTGATGTAAATTGTATATTTTATGTCACTTTGTATATTGGTAATTTTACCTTGATGAATATTTTATGTCACTTTGTACATTGTATACATTGTATTGGTAATTATATTGCATATTTCACTTTGCTGATGATACTTACAAGGTTTTTCATACAAAACAATTTTTATCCAATTGATCATGGCAGTAAATATGACTTAAATTTTGAAATACAGTCTAACCTTTCATAACCACTCACTGTATTTAACAACTACTGACTTATGCGACCTACCAGTATATATATCCCTCCAAAAGCATTTTCCAATACCGGTATACAGTACTGAAAGTACTGATACGAGATGACGGCAATCGTAAGTTCTAATGAGGTATAATACACTCAGTATACTGAATACTTTTTAATTTGGTAAAATAAGGTTTTACAAAAATTACATAAGTGAAGAAAAGAAAATAGAATGCAGAATTTTATCATACATAACAGAGTTTTTGATATCCACCAGTCTTACAGGCAAAAACTGGTAAATTTGACAAAAGTCCGGTGTAATTCGTTAAATAATCAGTCCAAATGACCGGTAAATGTTTGCACCATCCAATCCGGATTTTTTTTACTTCTGTGCGTATGCACGTTTTTAATTTTAGTTTTAGATCAGTAAAAGGCTTGAATTTACATACCATTCAATCTGTTCAAACATGTCATTGACTCAGATAATTGTAAAACATGGCAGCCTCTTGTCCTATCAAGTTTTCTGCAAATGCTATAATCCAAATAATTCAGTCGTTATATTCCATTCACTTCAATCACTCATAGGATGGAGAGAATCGGAAACGGAGCTGGCTTGAATTATTCGAAAATGCCAAAGCATTGAAAGTTAAAAAGCAGCAGCAGTAATGTCCATACCTTCAAGCACAGGGTCTTGTATTTGTACCAAAAATATATGCCAGTTGACTGACATACATTCTAGATTGTGTTTATAAACACAATCTAGAATACATGTCAGTCGACAGGGACATATTGTCTGGCAGTCCAAATACGACCCCCCTGTGCTTCAAGCCGGCAACGCTGGCAGGAGAAATTGGTGATGCGGTTGGGATCACGTTTTTGGTGTGCAAAGAAACACGAGCAGGGAACAAAAAGGAATAAATAAATGAACAAATAGTTTATTTTCAATTGTTATTTTCTTTAATATGTACAAGGACCAGTAAAATTTTGCTCTGACCAGTGAAATTTAGTAATTCACTGGTCAGGTTGACCTGTAAATTATTTTTCATTTCAAAACCTCTTCCATAACCAATAGATATACCTTACCTCTTCCATAACCAATAGATATACCTTACCTCTTCCATAACCAATAGATATACCTTACCTCTTCCATAACCAATAGATATACCTTACCTTAGTGATATTTCAAGCTCAGCAACATCACCAATCATCATGTTCAGTTCTTTCTTTGAAAATTGTAGTGTGGCATCTCCTTTGACAACAATGCTCGCTAGAGTGGGGGTAAAGAGATACAATCTAGTATAAAATACATCAACATACATATAACAAAAAATCAACTATATAACAGAAAGAGATTTACACGTAAGTATATGTCACACCGGTCCCTGCATTGAAACTAAATGTACCAAAGTATACTTGCAACATGCAGTATTAATAAGTATATGTCACACCGGTCCCTGCATTGAAATTAAATGTACCAAAGTATACTTGCAACATGCAGTATTAATAAGTATATGTCACACCGGTCCCTGCATTGAAATTAAATGTACCAAAGTATACTTGCAACATGCAGTATTAATAAGTATATGTCACACCGGTCCCTGCATTGATATTAAATGTACCAAAGTATACTTGCAACATGCAGTATTAATAAGTATATGTCACACCGGTCCCTGCATTGAAATTAAATGTACCAAAGTATACTTGCAACATGCAGTATTAATAAGTATATGTCACACCGGTCCCTGCATTGAAATTAAATGTACCAAAGTATACTTGCAACATGCAGTATTAATAAGTATATGTCACACCGGTCCCTGCATTGAAATTAAATGTACCAAAGTATACTTGCAACATGCAGTATTAATAAGTATATGTCACACCGGTCCCTGCATTGATATTAAATGTACCAAAGTATACTTGCAACATGCAGTATTAATAAGTATATGTCACACCGGTCCCTGCATTGATATTAAATGTACCAAAGTATACTTGCAACATGCAGTATTAATAAGTATATGTCACACCGGTCCCTGCATTGAATTAAATGTACCAAAGTATACTTGCAACATGCAGTATTAATAAGTATATGTCACACCGGTGTCCCTGCATTGATATTAAATGTACCAAAGTATACTTGCAACATGCAGTATTAATAAGTATATGTCACACCGGTCCCTGCATTGAAATTAAATGTACCAAAGTATACTTGCAACATGCAGTATTAATAAGTATATGTCACACCGGTCCCTGCATTGAAATTAAATGTACCAAAGTATACTTGCAACATGCAGTATTAATAAGTATATGTCACACCGGTCCCTGCATTGATATTAAATGTACCAAAGTATACTTGCAACATGCAGTATTAATAAGTATATGTCACACCGGTCCCTGCATTGAAATTAAAATGTACCAAAGTATACTTGCAACATGCAGTATTAATAAGTATATGTCACACCGGTCCCTGCATTGAAATTAAATGTACCAAAGTATACTTGCAACATGCAGTATTATTAATAAGTATATGTCACACCGGTCCCTGCATTGAAATTAAATGTACCAAAGTATACTTGCAACATGCAGTATTAATAAGTATATGTCACACCGGTCCCTGCATTGAAATTAAATGTACCAAAGTATACTTGCAACATGCAGTATTAATAAGTATATGTCACACCGGTCCCTGCATTGAAATTAAATGTACCAAAGTATACTTGCAACATGTAGTATTAATAAGTATATGTCACACCGGTCCCTGCATTGAAATTAAATGTACCAAAGTATACTTGCAACATGCAGTATTAATAAGTACATGCACCACTAAATATGTCTCCCTATAACAATTAATAATATATATGACTTAAGGGTGGAGCAGTGAAAGATATTAAGTCATCAGTAAAAATATAATATTTTAGGGGTGGGGCAGAAAACCCATACACCACTGAATGTGTTTTCCCATAACAATCAATGATATATATGGTTTAAAGGTGGGGCTGTGAACGTTTTTTAAGTTATAAGTACAAATGTTTATTTGAGGGGGGAGGGTGAGGCAGGACCACTGTCCCTATACATGTATGCACCACTGAATGTGTATACCCATAACAATCAATAATATATATGGATTATGGGTGGGGCTATGAATGACTTTTAGATTATAAGTAAAAATGTATATTTTGGGAGGTGGAGCAGGATCCCCACAAATACCACTAAATGTGTCCGACTCTCCCATAAAATTCAATAATATATATGGTTTAAGGGTGGGGCTGTGAATGGTTTTTAAGTTATAAGTAAAAATATATATTTCAAAGGTTGGGGCATGGCCCCCAAGGACCCCCATACACTACTGAATGTGTTTCCCTATAACAATCAATAATACATGTATATACATGTATATGGTTTAAGGTTGGGACTGTGATTGGTTTTTAAGTTATAAGTAAAAATGTAAATTTCAGAGGAGTGGGGTAGGACACCCCTCCCATGCAAGGACCCTATCATACACCAATAAATGTGTCTACCCATCACAAGTACAAGTCATATCCCTAGTAATATGCTTGGTATAGGACATACAAGTCATGTCCCTAGTAATCTGCTTGGTGTAGGACATACAAGTCATGTCCCTAGTAATGTGCTTGGTGTAGGACATACAAGTCATGTCCCTAGTAATGTGCTTGGTGTAGGAAGTACAAGTCATGTCTCTAGTAATGTGCTTGGTGTAGGAAGTACAGGTCATGTCCCTAGTAATGTGCTTGGTGTAGGAAGTACAGGTCATGTCCCTAGTAATGTGCTTGGTGTAGGAAGTACAGGTCATGTCCCTAGTAATGTGCTTGGTGTAGGAAGAACAGGTCATGTCCCTAGTAATGTGCTTGGTGTAGGAAGTACACGTCATGTCCCTAGTAATGTGCTTGGTGTAGGAAGTACAAGTCATGTCCCTAGTAATGTGCTTGGTGTAGGAAGTACAAGTCATGTCACTAGTAATGTGCTTGATGTAGGAAGTACAGGTCATGTCCCTAGTAATCTGCTTGGTGTAGGAAGTACAGGTCATGTCACTAGTAATATGCTTGGTGTAGGAAGTCAAAATCATGTCCCTAGTAATGTGCTTGGTGTAGGAAGTACAGGTCATGTCCCAAGTAATGTGCTTGGTGTAGGAAGTACAAGTCATGTCCCTAGTAATGTGCTTGGTGTAGGAAGTACAAGTCATATCCCTAGCAATATGCTTGGTGTAGGAAGTACAAGTCATGTCCCTAGTAATGTGCTTGGTGTATGAAGTACAAATTATGTCCCTAGTAACGTGCTTGGTGTAGGAAGAACAGGTCATGTCCCTAGTAATCTGCTTGGTGTAGGAAGTACAGGTCATGTCACTAGTAATGTGCTTGGTGTAAGAAGTCAAAATCATGTCCCTAGTAATGTGCTTGGTGTAGGAAGTACAAGTCATGTCTCTAGTAATGTGCTTGGTGTAGGAAGTACAAGTCATGTCCCTAGTAATGTGCTTGGTGTAGGAAGTACAAGTCATGTCCCTAGTAATGTGCTTGGTGTAGGAAGTACAAGTCATGTCCCTAGTAATGTGCTTGGTGTAGGAAGTACAGGTCATGTCCCTAGTAATGTGCTTGGTGTAGGAAGTACAAGTCATGTCCCTAGTAATGTGCTTGGTGTAGGAAGTACAAGTCATGTCCCTAGTAATGTGCTTGGTGTAGGAAGTACAAGTCAAGTGTCTTTTGATCCTGTGTCATTAAAGGCCTGGCACATTTATGTATATGACAAAATTGTTATTGTATATCAAAATAAACTAACAATACAACAGATCAACCATGTGATCACAGAATGTACATGTATGCCTACATGTGCTGCTGTATATGATACTATGTGAGTATATCCTGAAATAATTTCTGTGGAAATGCTGGATAAAACCTGAGGATTTTATATGTCCCAATCCTCTGGTTTTACCCAGCATTTCCATATTATTCAATTAATCCTACAGACAGAGACAAATTTTTATTTAAAAATCAGTGCAAATTTTACAAACATACAACACGAGCTCTACTGTAGAGAACTTTTAACCAACATATATATCCTAAAGTAATCACATCATATGCCAAAGTCAACTGTAGGTTTGTTTGTTTGTTTGTTGTTGTTTAACGTCCCACTCAAGAATATTTCACTCATATGGAAACGTCACCAAATACCAGTGAAGGGCTTCAAATTTTGGCCTATGCTCAACTGTAGGTCATAACTGGCTTAAATTTATCACACACCCTTTCCTTGACGAAGTTTATTTCTAGTTCTCTATTGTTTTATTATAATTTTTAAGGCATTGCATGTAGTGCTCTGCTACACTACACTTCTGAACTATAAGCATTATTATCAAGCAAAATTTGAAAAATGACTTAAAAGTGACAAAAATAAGCAATAAAAAACAATGTGTTCACATCTTCCCAGTTGAATAAAGTCTTTTTCTCCAGGTTTAGTACAACATAAAGGATTTATCATTTTGTAGAATATTAAAATTTCATCAGGTTAAGATAAATAAATTTTTTTAAAATATATGATGTAAAACATCAAGTTTTGAACATATTTTATTTATTCTTAAATCTATGTGTTCAAATATCTTTGAAAAATCATAATAAACCCACATGATACATGCAATCTCTTTGGGGAGTCTGTCTGCAACCCAACAATAAAATGGCCATGACAGAATCCCCAAAGGGATTACAGAATACTCCAAAGGTAGTCTCACCTGTTTTCAAAGAGAAAGTGTTGAACAGTTATGGGTGGATTTTAGTAGTATATGTGGGCCACTTCAGCCCACTCAGGGGTACATGGGTCATTTAAACCATATAAACAATGTCCGTCCACACGTGTGCTATAGATAGATCTCCGTGTAAATTCCTCGCAGTTATATATAGACGAATATATATAACTTATCCACGCCACGGTCTGGTAGTCACCAGGTAAATTCCTCGCCAGTGATATAGACAGAGACGAATAGATAACTTATCCCTGCTTTTCGGCACTCGCATTCAATTTTTCCGCGGGTGTACATAATAATCGCAGTGATAGATGGGGCACAGGTGTCCAATGACATAGTGTAAAAAAATTGAAATGCTATAAGCAATTTCACACCAATTTACAAATGTCTATTACGAATCAATATATCAAACCGTTATTGGATTTATCAATCCCACCCGACCTTTCTTTACAAAAGCCTTTAAAACCCAAACGTGTATGGACAAAGGCGGATTTAAACAAACTCGTCGATAAAAATTTAATGGATTTAACAATGAGCGATGAACCACGTCCCGTTAGATATAAACGATCTATAAGCGATTCCATAAAAGAAGAGTTGAACGAGGGGCAAACCTATCGTTTTGACAAAATTTCCTCGGAATACAGGCTAAAGTTTGGTACCACCTTTGACGAATATAAAGTAATTCTATTGAGGGAAAAGGTTATCAATATAGACCATTTATTTCTGGACCTCGTGAAGTTGGTGATAAAGGATAGAGGTTTACAAAACGGTGATAAATTTCGTATCATCATCAATCACCCGATTTTCCCGAAAATGTTCAGTACGAAATATATAACCGTCTCGGCGATTTAGCCAAACATTTATTCAAAACACTAGAAGAATATATAGAATATTACGAGGTTCCCATAGAAGAAGTAGAAATAGTCGTCCAGTCTACGACAATGCCAAGAGGCACGGGCAGACCCAAAGAACCGGTGACAAAGACAACTTCGTCGTCGAAAAGAAGTATTATAACGATTAAAAACGACGATACTACGTGTTTGGCACGAGCCATCGTGACGGCGGTTGCCAACAAAAATAAAGATAAATGGACGAACTCCCAGCTTCGACACGGTTTCAATGAAAGTCGAAAATTACAAAGGGTTGAAGCGTTATCAATTTAACGACATTATTTATACGAGCGAAGGAAGCGATGACGACGCGGTATATCTTTACAAGAATAAAAATCACTTCGATGTGATTACGAGCATGATGGGATTTTTGGGTAAAAGACATTACTGTCATACTTGTAAAAAATCGTATAAACAAAGAGACTGTCATAAATGTCTTAAAAAGTGTTTATCGTGCTTCGGTTCTAATTGCCCGGGTGGAGAAAGGAAAGTGTGCGGCGATTGTAACAGAACATTTTTCGGCGAAGAATGTTTTAACGAACATAAACGCGACAGAGGAAGGAGAGACGGTGAAACGGATATAGTTTTGTTTAATAGTTCAGAAATGTTTAGAGTCAAAGTCTTGAAAAACCATATATGCGGTCATTCCGAATGCCCGAATTGTAAAAAACATGGTGACATGACGACCCACAAGTGTTTTATGCTCAAGAAAGAATGTAAGGGTGGAAAGTGCAAATCGTCAAAGTGTACTAAGGATAAAAAATGTTACAGTTGTAAAACGCGAACGACGGATTATTATTTTTACGACATAGAAGCGACTCAAAACACCGGTGTTCACATACCGAATTTAATCATTTGTCAAGATTTTAATGGTAAACAACACGAATTTTCTACCGTAGACGATTTTTGCGAGTTCGTCTTGGATAAAAAAGGTACGTTTATAGCTCACAATGCTAAAGCATACGACGCGCAATTTTTGTTAAAATATTTCGTAGAACATAACATTAAACCTTATTGCATTTACAACGGTACGAAGATTATGTACATGGAAGTCGGAACCATTAGATTTATCGATTCCATAACGAGAGATTCTAAAACCAAACGAATAGTGAATCAATATCAAGAGAAAGAGTTTGTGTTATGTTACGATAAATGAGTGATGACGGACGAGTATGAAACACTTCCCTACGGATATTAACGATAATAAGTTTTTAGTCGACGACCAATAATTCCTCTCTGACGAGTTCTCTGCGGTGCCGGTTCTTTGAGATAATACACGTTGATGTCCTGCATTCTAAAATGTCTATCTATTTCGTGTTTATCGACGCTCCAGACGGGGTCCGTGGCTCTTTTTTTTTTCATCGCTTCGTCGTGTCTTTTTTGCTCGTCGTGATTCGAGAATAAAAATTTTGACCCAGAAAACGCCAAGGCATTGACCAATGCACCACCAACCATCATCGCGATCATTGCCATTTTAATAGAGGTTTTATTTTATTTCATGATATCGGCGGGAATGATTCCCTTTTTGACCAACATGTCCTTGGTGTAATTGGCGAGAGCAAAAACGGGACGATCACGAAAGTCAAAAAACTGCAATTTTCGCTCTATCGTTATTTTATTTTCTTCTCTTCGTCGAGTTTCGTTAACAACAGACCGACGACGGCCATGCCCAATACCCACAAATGTTCTCCCAACCAAACTGCAGTTTTGCCGAGTGTTGATAAGATCCAGGAGATGATGTAGCCTAATATACCCGGTAACGCTTCACCTAATTTGGTAGCCAATCTCGCCAGCAGTTTTCCAACCGAGTCTAGCTGTTTTTTAAGCCATTCCTGTAATCCACCCTCTTTGTTGGGTGGTGGAGGAGGTGGTGGCGGTTTAATCGGTTTGACGTCCGGTATCAATAATTCGACTAAAAACGCGACAGTCATTCCAATGGCGGTTAAAACGCTAAAAATTGTGATTCCCTGCGCTTTAAACAGATTAGCGATTCTTTCTCTCAAAGGGATATTATCGTCTAGTAACCCCTTGATCGACTCTTTTATGGCGGTCAGTTGAGACTTTAACTCCCCCTTTAGATTAGCAATACTCTCGTTCACACCGTCTAGTTCGTTTTGGGTTTTGGTTATCTCTCTCTCGACGCGTTCTCTGTCACCGGGATTGTTTTCGAGGTCTTCTTTCCATTGCGATAACGTTCGTTCTAATTCTACTTTTTTGGATTCTTGAACACGTAATGAACCGCGAATGGTTCTTAAACTTTTATCTAAACCCAACAATTCTCTCATGGGCAATTCGTGGTTTAAATCTTCTATACTTTCAGATAATCTCTCAATCCCATCGTCTACTCGTTTAACGCTCGTTCCCATCTCGATGTCATCAAAGACTTCCGTAATGTTACGTCTAACTGTTAACGGTTTTTGTTTAGGATCTTTCACGCCTAAAGCTTCGAGAAATCCGAGGCCGTGTTTTTTCAATGTCCCAATAGCCACGAATTTTTTTGGATTACGTTCGTGCGTTAATTTAATCCAATCACCGCGCCACAATGCATATAAACCTCCTTCATCATCTCGTTTAAATCTTAAGTCGCTATCGGACGCGCCGAATGTTCGTTTCCATTTATCGACCGTTTCACCCAATTCTAATCGCTCTCTTTGATTTTCACGAGATGTTATTTCGGGGCTGGGTAAAAGAGATGTTTCATCGTTGTTAAACAATGTTTCTTGAACATTATCATCGTCGTCGTCGTACGTCGGATTATCGAAATCGTGGATATCGGCCATTTTTAAAACGATTTAAATTTTTTTATCGCATAATTAAAAAAGATGATGAATTACGGACACATTCTTGATCCCAATAGAAAATTGCGCGTCCCCTTCGGCGTAAAGACCATTCGCCAGACAGTGACCGTTTCCCATAATCCCTCGAGTATCGAAGAAAACCAAACGTTAATGATTCGCTTTCCCAATTTGAGCGAAAACGACGTGATCGTTCCCAGAAGTACGAGACTATGCTTCGATATGGAGGTCGACGTCAACGGCGGTGATCTCGCTAAAACGGGTGTCCATAATAATTTAGGTCGTAACATCATTAAAAAAGTCGAGATCAAGATTTCGGAAAATACAGTTCAAACCATCGACGACGCGGATAAATTTTTAGTCTATAACGATCTTTGGAAAATAGAACGACGTAACATGGTGTATCAAGGAGTACAAAGTAACAATCTAAATGTTTTAAGGGCAAAACCCATCCGATATAAAATGCCGCTCGATAGTAGCGAATTCTACGAACTCGGCGCGGCGTTCGGGAATCGGTTTTGTATTCCCTTAGATTTCGAAATCTTGGAAACGAGCGAACCCTTTTATCAAGCTGGATTACAAGATAGATTAGAATACATGTTGACGTTTAACGATGCTAAACACGTCGTCTCGAAAGACCCCGCCGATGCCGATAAAACGGTGAGTTATAAGGCGACCAACATCGCTTTGGAATTCGAAAAAATTACCGACGTCAATCTCGCTCGCAGCATCAGACAGAGGTATGCGGGAGACCAAACCTATTACTTCAACCAAATATTGCGATATCGCAAAACGACGATGAATAAATCGGACGCCGTCCTCAATTATCAAATCAACACCCCCGCAAGCTCTCTCTCGGGCATTCTGTTTCTCTTAAGATATTTCTAAAAATGATCCGGAAAATTTTTATAATCCGAGAATCACCAAAGTGGAAACGACCATCGAGGGACAACCGAATCAACTCTTCTCCGCCGGAATGAGATCCCATCACCAATTCGAAGAAATTAAAAAGTTTTTCTTGGCTTCCTTGAATCGCGAAAATATCACAGACTTAGTCGCCAAGGAACTCATGTTGAGTGAAATAACTCTAGGAAATTATCTCAAAGATCATTTTGGCCTCTGGTTAGACTTGCGAACGACGCCGGAAAATCATCTCCACGGCACGGGTCGTAAGCTTCAAAACATCAGCGAAGGCGTTTCCGTTCGCATCGAGAGAATTCCCGAAACCGACAACGATCCCTTGGACGTTTACATTTTCGTCATCAAAGACGGACAGATTAACATGTCGGACGGCCGTTTCGTGAGCGTCATGTCTTAAAAAAATATAAAGTATTTTAAAAAATGTTTATCAAAGAACCCCATTCCGCCATGATCGTGGGTGCCACCGGTTGCGGCAAGACGGAGTTTGTCCTCGATCTCTTGGAAACCGAATACAAAGATTTCTTCGAGCACATCGTGATCTTGTGCCCTTCGATCGAGTTCAACCGAGCCTATAAATCGAGAGAATGGATAGGGGACGATGTTGAACACCCGAAAGACAAACGCGTCGTCATCGTCAATCCCGTTTCATCGAAAACAGGAGAAGAGAAATTACAGGAAATGTTACGACATTTTTATGATAAATACAAAGGGACGTCCACGTTGTACATCATAGACGACTGTTCGGCGACGAAACAGATAAAAAAGAAAGCGGACGCCTTATCCATGTTGGCGTTTTCGGGAAGACATGCCAACCAATCTGTGTGGGTATTAACGCAAAGATATAATAGCGTGTCAAAAGATTTTCGTACACAGGTCAAGTGGGTTGCGCTCTTCTATACCAAAGACAAGTTTAGCTACAACAAATGTTTGGACGAGAACGACGTCGTCACGAAAGACAGACGAACCATAAAAAACTTGTTGTCGCAGCACAAACATTCTAAATTAATTTTGTGTACGGAACAACCGACGGATTACAAGTTTGTGCAATAAGTTATATACCATTGGACACCACGCGAGGATCGTTTACACCGCGGAAAAATTGAATGCGAGTGCCGAAAAGCAAGGATAAGTTATCTATTCGTCTCTGTCTATATCACTGGCGAGGAATTTACCTGGTGACTACCAGACCGTGGCGTGGATAAGTTATATATATTCGTCTGTATGTAACTGCGAGGAATTTACCCGGAGATCTATCAAAAGCACACGTGTGGACGGACATTGATTGGATGGTTTAAATGACCCATGTACCCCTGAGTGGGCTGAAGTGGCCCACATATACTACTATTTTTGTATATTTAAGATGACAAGGGAAAATGTTGAACAGCTATGGCTGGATTTTTGTATATTTGAAATGACAAGAGAAAATGTTGAAGAAATTTTGGCTAGGTGTTTGTATATTTAAGATGACAAGAGAAAATGTTGAACAGCTATGGCTGGATTTTTGTATAATTGAGATGACACCCCATGTATTTCAATATCATTTTGTGTATAAGAGAAGCATATTTTTAATTTTGGTTGGTAATTGTGCCAAGCCAGAATGCTGAAGAATATATTTGTTTCAGTTACGGATAGTTTCACACAATATTAAAGGCTGCAGCTGCGCACAAAATTCAGGTTATTAATACTGACTTAATTAATTATACCACTGGCCAAATTAAAATTTTGTCAGTAGATATATAGTTTACTATTTTAAATGCCAGTAAGTAAAATTAGTTCAAAATACAGTTTTGTCTAAGATTATTGGTGGTCATGTTTTCTCACACTCAACACAGTGTAGCAGAGCACTAGGCTATAAATTATGGGAAGGTATAATGACCTGAGGGGTATAAAGACCTGAGTTGACCTGGGGACGATTTTCTTCGTCTAGATACAATATTTAACGATACCGATGCCTGGGCGTAATTTTTACGTACTCAAAGAAGGATTTAGCGCGGAATTTGTGTGGTTTAATGCTTTGAATTTAATGAAAATCACAAAATAAACCGGAAATCAGTTTAACAACTGAATAAGTTGAAAATAAGTATTTTTACAAAAAAATAAAAATAATAATAATAATTAAGTCGGTATCAGAAATTGTCTTACTTTTGCAATGAAAAAAAAACACAGAACTGTATTTGTAATTTAAAAATTATGATATATATGGTAAACATGGCAACTTAATAAAAGGCCATAATTGATTCCAGTTGTTTCTTGTTACCAGAATGTAATGTTTTTAAAGGAAGATAAAGTGAATATTTAAAAAAAAAATTCAGGTAAAATTTGGTATTGACAAAAAGTTCATGTGAATATTCTATTATATTACAATTGAAATACATGAAAATTAAAAGCAATTCAATGTAGGACAACTTGACCTCCATTAATCATATTTGTTTTGGGGGAAAAGTTAAATAAATTTCAGAATTTAAGTAAATTACAACAGGTAACAAAGTGAAACAAATGCAGTGGTAACAGGAAGGAAATGTACCCTAAGAATAAAACTTTAAAAGGCAAAATTTGAAAGCATATTTGATTAGAATAAAATCTAATTTAATTTTTTATGAATGATTTGATTATCAAGTAACTGCCTGGTTTTAGTGGGTTTCAAACTTTTACACTATTATATTTTTAAATAGAAAAATAAGATAATTTTTTATATCGTCTCAGTAAGTCTTAATACTATGTAACTAATAAAGATATTGTTGTCTTTCACTTGATAAAGGCCAAGGGGCCAAAAATTTGTGAATATTGGGTGTTTTATAGGTGTAAAGAACTACATTCTAATAGAAACATCTAATCAACACTAATAAAAGCATTTGAGAGATTGTAGGGGGTAAATTACCATGGTAGTTGCCTATTGACAAAAATATTTTATTTTTTCTTGTTTAAATTAGAGAGGAAAGCAGATAATATTTCATTGGATATAAATTCTAGTATTTTTGTTTGTAACACAGTGTAGCAGAGACAAACATACATGAGAAATGTACATACAAACATACAATACACACATCCATACAAAAACACTTACGCTTAGATCCACACATTCATACATATACTCATATATTAACATCCACACATACATCAATAATACATACATACATACATACATACTCACATACTCATCCACATACATACCCAGTCACACAAATTCATTCACCCATACACTCATATATTAACATATCCACACATACGGTACATCAAACATACATACATCAAAATACACATACATCCATACAAACACACTTACCCTTAGATCCACACATCCATACATACACACTCATATATTAACATCCACACATACATAAAAAATACATACATACACACATACTCATCCACATACATACATCAAAACATATATACACACCTACATCCATATACTCACATGCAAATTCATCCGTTCATACACATATTCAGAACTACATCCATATGTATTCATATATTAACATATCCACACATACATAAAAATACATACATCAAAATACACATATATCCATACAAATACACTTAGATCCACACATACATACACATACCTCCACACATCCAAGCAAACACATACATTAACATATCCACACATACATCAACAATGCATATATCAAAATACATATACAAACATAATACCAACATACACACAGTTACACACAAATTCAATCACCCATCCACACTCATATATTATCATATCCACACATACATCAAACATACATACATCAAAATAAACACATACATCCATACAAAAACACTTACACTTAGATCCACACATCCATACATACATACACACTCATATATTAACATCCACACATACATCAAAAATACATACATACATACATACATACATACTCACATACTCATCCACATACATACATCAAAACATATATACACACCTACATCCTACATCAACACATACATGAAAATACTACTCCACTAGGCTATAAATTATAGTATAATGCCATAATGATAAATTCATTTTAGTAACAAGAAAATAACGTTGACAAATTGCCCATACAGATAATTCGAAACTCATAACATTACTTACATATTAAAAGTGTTCCAATTAAAGATATTATCAATAACATTTTTTCTTCCATAAGTTATTTTAGATTTTCCAGATAGGTGTATTAACAACAGGTGTAAATTGTAAATAGATGCTGGTCTTGTCACATGATTGCCAAGATAAAATCAAATCACGAGCCCGACTAATTTTCACGTGAAAGCAAGGGCAAATAAGCCGTAATCGTCTTCTTTTTTTGTGTTATTTATTTTTTTTTTGGTTTTTTTTTTTTAAGTTTTCCTTTTTATTAATTAGATTGAAAAGAAATATACACAGACATAACGATTGTTATATTCAGATTTATTTTGTGGAAATTATTTTTCTGGTTTGACACTATTTGTATATGAATACCACACCGGACTCGACCTTATTTTCACAAAATATAGGAATATAAGATTTGTTATGCCTGTGTATAACTCTTTTTTGTTATTGTACAGTAATTACAAGTAAAATAAACACGAATGTCTATTTCATTTTATTCATTATTATTTTATTTTTATAGTAAACACAGCTAATGCCCCTGTTGAAGTTATGTCTCTGGTATCTTCGTATCCTGTGTATGGCGGACATACAATAATACATATTGTTGGAGAAATGGGCTGTCGGAATACTGGGTAGCCGTGTAAATGGCCCGTCGGTGTACTACATGGATTGCCGTATACCTGAGCTGTTGAGGTAATGGGCTGTCGGAAGTATTGGGCTGTGGGAATACTCGGATCAGGCACATGAAAGAACAAGTCTGCTATTAAAAAGGGAGCATCTCCTTGTGTTATATTATAGTATATATGTAGTGATTAAAATAAAATGAAGTAAGTAACAAAAATATAACACAATATACGTAGTGATTGAAATAAAATAAAGTACTTGTAGCACAATATATTCGTCGTGATATACGTTGTGACTGGAATAAAATGAAGTAACAAAATACCGCTCATGAGATACGTAGTGGTTAAAATAAAATTAAGTAGCCTATTTCTAGCAAAATGTGTCACAATATATAAAGTAAGTAACAAAAATGTGTCAGGTTATACGTATTGATTCAAAGAAGGTAAAAACAAAATGAAAATGGTGTTTATTATTATTATTAACATGTATTTTACTCTAATTCAGGTGTCTGTAGTTTATCTCATTTGTGACCAAAACTGCCTTTCATATCATAAGGTAGTGTAGGAAAGAGCAGAGCGATTCCGGACCGCGGTTTTACGACGATGAAGAGACATAACCTATGTCTCCGATATATCAACTTGATAAATCTCTGCATTTTATTTACACGGAAATTACTTATTTTTCAGTAGGTATTTTCGAATCCTTCCAGGGTGTTAACACAAAAAAATTATAACGAAGAAACATTCACTGTTGAATTTTCTAGGTTCTACCAGCGATATATAAAGCTAATATTAGCTATTAGCTTTATATATCGCTGGTTCTACTTTACATTTCTAGTGACAATAATTCCTGTAAAAAAATCAATAATAAGTCGTATGACCAGAAACAAATCAATAAAACAAAAAAATTCAATTATCTCATAAGAATAATGTTGCTGAGAAAGATTTATTTTGGAAGTTTGAACCTAAAAATTCAAAAAATATTTGATATTTAAGCAGCGATATATAAAGCTTATTAGCTTTATATATCGCTGATTTAAGGTTTTGTGTAAAAAAAATATATCATTCCAAAACGGTTTTAGATCTTTGATATTGAAGGTTTTAGTTAAAATTTCAATTATCTAAAATTCCAAAACTTTTTTGATTTTTGAAGTGTTAAGTGTTAACAGCGATATATAAAGCTAATATTAGCTTTATATATCGCTGGTGTTACACTGAGGCTTTTGCTTTCGAATGGATAACACGTACATGCAACAGCCAGATCGATAGTCATCGGGTTCAGGCTTTTATGGTTACACGTCTGCCGGATGTAGAAATCTTTAGCATCAAAAAGCAAAAAGAAGAACGATGACTTCTATCCTGAGGTAACACTCAAATGTTTTAAACTTTTCAGATAGAGAGTCGTAGTAAACTGTATCGTAGTAAATTCGGGGATACATATTCATGCCAGCTTATTTAACCATGTCGTTCTGAAATAAGACAGTTCCACAACACGGATCGCATAACATAACAAGAGGCTCAACAGGCCCTAACCTCACCCGAAAGACTGAAAACAATAACGATTTGCCGAAAACACCAGAACAAGCACCGAAAACACCATTATAAATCAGACAAACAACTCATCAGCGTCGGAAGCAAATTGAAAGTGGGGGGGGGGGGGGCTAAACCAACTTAAAACACATACACACGCCAGAAACGTCTATGTCCTATGACTATGTCTATATTTGCAAAAAAGTGGGGGGGGGGGGGGGGGGCTAAGCCCCCCCTAGCCCCCCCCACCCCCGGTTCCGACGCCTATGCAACTTAATTATAAACAATAATAGATAGGTAAACCTATGGATAGGGCGAAAGCATTAGTCAACAGTTTTACATATTCATTTAATCCCTTTGCCTTGGGGAATCTGTCGTGAAACACGACAAAATCCCCAAGAGGATTATTGTTCAGTGTTTTTATCAGGTACAGATGTAGACCTAAATGTCCCAGTCATTCACTAATTGTTTTAAACAAAATATTGAGTGGCTGACTGTTTCCTTTGTGTTAAAACTTAAATAGAATCTTTGTATAATTTATTAGTCATGAATTAAATGCAAGATTACAGGGGTGGAAATTAACGGGTGTCCGTTCGCCCGAGGCGACTGAATTTACGATCGGGCGAATTGTTTTATGACGAAGTAGCCCATTTGGCGAATTGATTTCAGGAAGTTTTTTGCCACTTTTTGGGGTCGTTATTCAGTCCATTTTTAGTTGGAAATAGTATGTTTTTTTCTCAACTTTGGTTCTTAAAATTCCCAATCTGATGAAGCTAAAATTTTGACATGTTCAGTTGGAATGTCCACTTTTATCAAAATGAAAGTAGAAGTACAACCATTCTGCATTCATCATTTCAAAAAGCATAAGTTTCGAAAGTGATCTATTTCAAAATAATTATTTTATTGACAAGTAAATACGTTAGTCTTTACCTCAGGGGCAAAAATGTCACAGAACACATTGTGTGTTGACGGTTGTTGCTTGCAGTTAATGGAGGAAATGGAAGTTGGGTGTGTGTAATAAAAGAACCGATGTGTTGAAATGATGATACATGTACATGTAATACTATACATTGTATAAAAGTTAATCTTAATTAAATGTAGGTGAATGATAAAAGGAAAATTAGTTGTTGTGAACAAAAGTTTTAATCTTAATGAGATACTTAAAATGAATAGATATTGCTTTAAAAAATTAAAAAAACTTTTGTAATTTGCGTCAATTTAAACACATGGTAGTTACATATATTTATTAAAATAACAATAAATTAATAAAACACAAAATTGACTCAAATATTTTTTTTCTTTGTGGGCAACCAAATTTTCATGGCGGGCAAGCATAATATCAGAATAGCACTTGCCCAGCTAAGCAAGTTGTTAAAAATGTTAAGGTCACAAACTGGTTAAAATTTTTTCAAGTAAATATGACGGGCCCCTAAGTTTAAATCTGGGCTCCCAGAATTTAAAACTTAGGAGCCAGTTTGGCTCCAGAAGATTTTTTTTTAATTTCCACCCTTGGATTATGTTTTTATGCAATATATTTTACTCTATCCCAGAGTATCCATCACTTCGTGTAGTTCACATTACCCAAATAATGGATGCGCTTTGTGATCGGGTTCAATGTACACCCTAGTTGTTATGGCCTAGTCTCAGTCTGTAAAATGTTTGCTAGTACAGTACTTTGTTAAATCGTTTGCAATACGCTTTTAAGGAATGACATTGCAATTCCGACATTTTGTCTATGCCTTGTGCAATTTCCTGATGTGAGCTGAACATTTACCATTAGTAGTACGGGTCCCCGAATGCAGTAGGAATTAAAATGTGGGCTTCTCTGCATATGTGAGGGCTTCGCCCTCTATTAAAAATATTTATATTTGGCTCCCTAATGTAAAGTTTAACATAATTTTGATGCATTTCAAAGAAGTTATTGTGATATTATATCCAATACACAAGTCACACTTGTGAGCTTAGATCTGCATCCTAATTGACATCTAGATATGTATTTAACAAATTATGTAACTCCTTTGAATTTTTTGCATTTTTATTCAGAAATACAACAAGACTTTGTGTTTTAATATACCAGTATGCATCTTACACAAGTTGAATATCAAATGTATGAAGTTATGTTTATTGTGTCAAACAGAGTTCATCGGCATGACTTGTGTATTAAAATATCGTAATAACTTCTTTCAAATGCATCAAATTTCTGTAAAAAATTTTACATACTGGATCCAAATATCAATATCTATAATATATGTTGTCGGATTTATATTGGTGCTTTCAGTGCTTTTTCTGGTGTTTTCTGTATTTCCATGGACCCACCTGGAAGGCCGAATAGACTCACTTGACCCTTCTTCATCTTCGTGAAATAGACAAACAGTCAATTTTGACCATTGCATGCCTTTTAATATTTGCGCAGTGGCGGGTTAAAATATAACAGTATAATACAATTTTTAAAACTAATTACAATGAATTATCAGTTTAAAAGTATGTCGCCCAAAGAACAGGCATTGTAATTAAGCTGTTCCTGACCCGCCACTTGACCGGTGCTCAAACAGGAACAGTGCTCAGACACTATACAAATTTACTGTTTCCTAGTCTATTTAAATGGAGCCAATCAAACAAAGGGTGACATAATTATGAGATATGATCTGACTTCTCTACCTCCCATTTAGAATTCTATATTGAATGACATAACTTAGTTAAACTCCTGCAGACGACACTTCATAAGTTCATGCAAATCTTGAACCAAAATTTGTTGAAATTTGAGTTGAGAAGTACGTTTATTTCGTTTTCATTTTAACCATCTTAATGTACCTGAAAATAAATATCACTGCATCTCAAAACAGAAAGAAGTTTGAATATCATGTGTCCTGTGATCAACTGCCAAAATTACATTTGAAAAGTCACGTGGTTCACACATTACAGAAAATACTCAACTTATGCCATCTGGCATGTAATTTACGAAAAACTCTGGTTTTTGTTCGAGCACTGGTCAAGTGAGTCTAACCCAGTCATTTTATTTCACTCACTTCGGTCACTACATTAACACCTAAATGCATACACAATCAGAATGCTTCAACTGGAAGAAAATTTTACTGTGCCAGGTTGTGACGTCATAGTAATTTACGTCAGAATTTTGTGACTTTGCATCTACTACTTCACAACACTGAATTTTTTTTCAAATTACTAATAAAAGAAAGTTTTGATTTACTGTAAAATTACAACTGTAAACCTATCATTTATTTGCAGTATACGTTCAATATATTTTCTTAGTTTTTTCGATCATTAATTTATCCTTGATTTATCCTCAAATTTGAAATGGAAATCCAAACTCTGCAGAATCATATATTGAACGTCTCTGATTGGTTACCTGATTCACAGGGCAGCTGAAGGATTTTTAACACATAATGCATTCAAGCCCACTGGAGGGACTTTGACTAGAAGAGGGTGCTGTAATAATTGGAGTTAGCCCTAATCAGCTAATGCCAATGGTCATGATGCAGTATCATAAGTATGGGCCTATTCCAAATAATCCAGTTGTTATATTTTGCTCACTTCGATCACTACATTAATGTCTGAATGCATACACAATTAGAATTCTTCAACCAGAAGAAATTTTTACTGTGCCAGATTGTGTAATAGTAATTTACCAGTAGATAAGAAATTTTTGAGGTTGCATTGACTACTTTGCAACACTCAAGTTTTTTCAAATTACTGGTAAAAGAAAGTTGTGATTTATTGAAAAATCATAGGCTTATATTGAATGTCTCTGATTGGTCACCCAATTCACTGGACAACTGAAGAATTTCTACTCAGTACTGCATAACGCATTTACAGGAGGGACTTTGACCGAAAGAGGATGCTGTAATCATTCGAGTTAGTATGGGCCATGATTTCTATTGAAATGTTGAGGTGGGAAATATGACCTCAATGTTTCAATAGAAATTACCATTGCCAATGGCAGGCAATGGCATTGAATGATTAATGGTTCATGTAGCCATGACATTTGCCATGTTTGGAGCCCCAATGAATCCTAAATATATCACAGAACAGTATAACCATAAACATTCATTCTTCATGAGAACAGCAGTGGAGTGGAACCAACTTGATGAGAGCACAGTGATCTGAGAGGGAGCAGTATCATTCAAAGCCATGCATATAGCTGCAGAACATCACTACTAAGTCACCCCCCACCCGTCTTGTTAAAGCCCAGCAGGGATCCTACAACGTATCCATACAGATACAGAATTTGCAAACATAAGGATAGTTCATGTCTGGTTGGTTCTTGAGATATTGAAAATGTCTAAAAAACTGATATTTTCCATTAAAACCAAGCCTAATATAAACTAAGACAATGCCTTAAAAATGAGTGCAGCTCCTTCTTTTATAAACGTGGGGAAAAGCATTCACTTGGACTCTATTCGCTCTCACAAGAGCAACATCTGTCCAGCAAAATGATGTCACAGTTTAATTGTGATGTAGAATATAGCACATAGAACATAAGCACTTCCACAAAAATATGACCATAAAGTCTCAAAAACGTTTGATTTGAATAACTGGTGAAGTGTCAAGTTGATATGGTCCACCTCCGGTCATCTTGGCTGGAGAATTTTTTAGGCTTTACAGCTTTTAGGTGTACAGCTTCTCTATTAGGTGCGCTCTCTATTAAGTCCATGTGACCATTGACCATTACCTTGAAACTTTGTCATAATGATGACATCTATGGGTCTTAGCCCATTTTAATTGCAAACTTTATGCAGATTCACATGGGGATACTTCCTGCGAAGTTTGGTTTATTCTTATTACCATCACATCAGTTACCACTCTTTGATCTCTCGTGATGTGAAGAATGAAAATACCACATTTTTTATGAAATTACAGAGGACAACCTGGACAATATGTAATTAAAAACAAAGTACTTGTAGTTGTTACTTCATAAATGGAGGTCAAATATGCCCATGAGACACTGTACCTCGGATAGCAGAAAAGACAAAGATACTCAAATGTTGAATTACTGTGGACTTAAATATTTGACTGTTCCTGATGACCATTTGGATGATATAAATGACTGATAAGCTAGATGGCTTAAACCTTCCATAAAATGGAGGCGCCAGAAAATTCGCCGGAAGCAATTTTTTGTTGCCAGTTGAAATAAACAAGTGCAACCCCTGGCACTGTTAACCATTGCTAAATTAGGGCATGTTAAATACATTGGTGCTAACATAGTGCAGTCACAATACATTGTTACATGTGCTAACTTATTGCACTGTTACAATACATTGTTACATGTGCTAACTTATTGCACTGTTACAATACATTGTTACATGTGCTAACATAGTGCAGTCACAAAACATTGTTACATGTGCTAACTTATTGCACTGTTACAATACATTGTTACATGTGCTAACTTATTGCACTGTTACAATACATTGTTACATGTGCTAACTTAGTGCAGTTACAGTACATTGTTACATGTGCTAACTTAGTGCACTGTTACAATACATTGTTACATGTGCTAACTTATGGCACTGTTACAATACATTGTTACATGTGCTAACATAGTGCAGTCACAATACATTGTTACATGTGCTAACTTATTGCACTGTTACAATACATTGTTACATGTGCTAACATAGTGCAGTCACAATACATTGTTACATGTGCTAACATAGTGCAGTTACAATACATTGTTACATGTGCTAACTTAGTGCAGTTACAGTACATTGTTACATGTGCTAACTTAGTGCACTGTTACAATACATTGTTACATGTGCTAACATAGTGCAGTCACAATACATTGTTACATGTGCTAACTTAGTGCAGTTACAGTACTTATTGCTCACTGTTACAATACATTGTTACATGTGCTAACATAGTGCAGTCACAATACATTGTTACATGTGCTTACTTATTGCACTGTTACAATACATTGTTACATGTGCTAACTTAGTGCAGTTACAGTACATTGTTACATGTGCTAACTTAGTGCACTGTTACAATACATTGTTACATGTGCTAACTTATTGCACTGTTACAATACATTGTTACATGTGCTAACTTAGTGCAGTTACAGTACATTGTTACATGTGCTAACTTAGTGCACTGTTACAATACATTGTTACATGTGCTAACTTATTGCACTGTTACAATACATTGTTACATGTGCTAACTTATTGCACTGTTACAATACATTGTTACATGTGCTAACTTAGTGCAGTTACAGTACATTGTTACATGTGCTAACTTAGTGCACTGTTACAATACATTGTTACATGTGCTAAATTAGGGCACTGTTACAATACATTGTTAGTGAAAATTTAACTGGATGAGTTGATTTGACCAAAAACTAGACTGGCTGGGCGAGTTGTGAATATGGAGAACAAATCAATCATTTCATCCTTTGTATTAAACTTATCCTCTATATGTACCAATGAAAGTCTATAATCTTTAATTCCATGGTTAAAAAGATATATAGACTTAAGTGATTAAACACAAAGTCTTCTCAAATTCAGTAGTCTAATTGAACTGCATCTGTTCCACATATTTATCGTAGTCAGACGTAGATTTACACAAAAATGATGTACCATTTCCCTCTCACATTTCTGTTGTGAAAGATTTAGTTTGTCTTTATCACAGATGAAAAGCGACATGTTTCTCATTTTAATACAATTATTTACCGGTACTCTCAAACTCAGTTGATTTACCGACAGTTATGTTACTTTCAACCTGGCAAAGGGTTCTACGCAATTTCAATTTGGGACAAGCCTAATGGCTTCTGATTCTTTAACATGGAAGGTCACAACCTCAGTGACGTAATAGCATGTGCTGGACATGATTCCCCTTGAACTATTTATAGGTATATGTAGATAGTTTGGATGTAAACAATAGTACATGTATGTGGTAAGGTCATGTTCTAGGCTTGATGTTCATACACACATAGAAATTAATTCATATATAAATAAACAGGGGTATTTAAATACCGTATAACTTGTATCAATCATATTGGTTACTCTGTTGACCAAGAATGATATATAATCATTATTATCATAAACTGACATGTTTGATAACAAGGGACTTGTAACACTTATTGTTTTAAAAAAATTTAATCAAGTTTTTTTTAAACAAATTACATTTAAATATAAATCAAATACATGTACACATGTATATTTAACTTGCCAACCCCTGAAAAATAATGGACTCGTCTGTAAATCAATGACTTCTACCATTTTTTATCATTTTAATATATAGATTTGAACAAAATTATATATTATTTGAAGACATAGGTTACAAAACATAATTTAAAGTTTACAAAAACAAATAAACATGAACATGTATAAACAGAAAAATATATATAGGCTCATAATAGATACATTTAGATAAATATTCAAAAATTTGAAGAGTGAGTTGAAGTCAGATAAGGGCGAGTCAGCCTTGAAACTTACCAGTCCAACAGGGAGAGTTGATCTTGGAAAATTTTTACACCCCTGATGTGCTAACTTAGTGTACTGTTACAATACATGGTTACATGTGCTGTCTTAGTGCACTGTTACAATACATCGTTACATGTGCTGATTTAGTGCACTGTTACAATACATGGTTACATGTGCTGTCTTAGTGCACTGTTACAATACATGGTTACATGTGCTGTCTTAGTGCACTGTTACAATACATCATTACATGTGCTGATTTAGTGCACAATAACAGTATATCCTTTACATTTACAATGATATCGATAGAAATTATCACCAAGGAGACCTCTTATTCATTACTAGACCTATGTAGCCAAGGTGAAGAAATGACTTACTGGTTAATATTATGGCCTGGACAAATAAAATCAACAAAGGGAAATAACTCTAAAAACAAGGGAAGTAGGGTAGCAATTTTTGTATACCTGTAAGACCCTGTGTACTAAAGATGTATTCCTGCATCAAATATGGGTAGCCTAGGTGAAGAATTTACTTAAATATGGCCCGGACAACAAAGGGGAATAACTCTAAAAAATAAGGATGCAATATTTGTATGCAGCACTCTTACTACTCAAGATGGGAAGCCAGTTAAAGAAATGAGGAAAGTATGGCCCAGACAAAGCAAAAGGGTGGACAGATGGACAAAATGCAAATCTATAGTCCACCTTTGTGAACTATTTAAGGATTATCTACTGATGATAAATTATCTGAATTTTATTCATTTATCTCCTGTATTTGCAAATTATTATCATTTTGTAATTTGTTAATACATGAAACAGTACATACTGCAAAACTGTTCTCATCAACCAGAAGCTCATTAATATTGTAGGTACATTTGTATAAAGTTAAAAAGAACACAAAACAAGATTTGTACCTGTATTAAACCAAAGTCTTACTCTATAGAAGAAATTGACATTTGAATTTCCATTTTTTATTATGTGATTTTCCTATTGTTTTATTTATTTCTTCTCAAGAACTTGCCCATGGAGTGATTGTTAGGGTTTTAATCCTTATTTATATTTTCAGCACAACCAGAATACTTGTTTGCCGTCATCACATAAAAGAATGTCTCACAACCTTACGACATAATTCTAACAGAGCCAATATAACTAAGGTTAACAGAAACAAGTATGTTTTACAATACCCTACAGTAGTTGTACTTCCAGATGGGTCCAGTATATCAATTCGTCATTCAGAACCCCGCAGAATCATAAAGGTATTCATTTACAAAACTCTCATCTACTTAATTTTAATTAACTTATTTGTAGCTGATTTTTTAAACCTACATTTGTCTATTAATTTCTTATGCTGGTAAACTTCAGTATCTAAATTTATTTGTGTGTTGAGTAACTCCAGTACTTAAACAGCAATCTTTGAAAAATGAGAACTTCGTTAGATATCTAATTGTATAGTAAATTTGATTTAGAACCTCATTAGATATCTAATGATATGGTTGATTTGATTTAGAACTTCGTTAGATACTGTTTTCTATTAACAAATGAAAGAATACCATTTGTCAATACTGTATCTTGTCTAATCCAAAGAGTGATGTATCTTATTTCTATTTTCAGTTACCAATAGACATAAACACATTATCACCAGAAGAACAAAAGGCCTTAAGATATAAGAGACGTCCAAAGGAAAAAATTGTTATTGCTAAGACAGTTGAAGATAATTTTGATAAAAACAGATATTCCAAGTTTTGGAAAAAGTGAAAAAGCATATTAGATTGATAGTCACATGGGAGGCAAACTGTTTAGCTTATGATTATATTTACCTGACAGTCACAAACATGTCCAAAATACAAGGTTAATATCCTTAATAAAGAAAAACTTGGAATCAGCCTTAAGTCAACATAATGCTGAAATAGATTATAAGTTGGAAAATAGAAAAGAAGAAATCATATATAATATGACGTGTTTGTGCTGTATGACTTGATATTTCATTTTGTGGCGCGTGTAAACCCAAACACACTCATGGATATATTTGTGTGCAGAAATATTGTGTCTCGGAAAGTATCAGAAAAAGAATATTTCTATACTTGTAAATCTGACAATGACTGAGATAGTATTAAAATGTTTTAAAAAAAACATAAGATTTTCGTTTGTTGATAAACTGGAATGCATAGAATTCAGAACTACCTATCTTAAAAACATCATGAATTGAACACAACAATATCAATCATTTATAAAACTTTAATCAATTATTTTATGAAATGCTTACAGATGAGACAAAATACCAGTAATTCTTCAGATTTACAAAATTTCATAGTGAATAATCAGTTTAAAACATATTGTATTTAACCAATGGAAACTTGAAGACAGCCAATAGTATTTAATTTTGAAGTATTGAAAATAACCAAAATAAATGAGAATGTTTTCTCTTATGGCAATGTTTTTCTTTGATTTAATTCGATAAAATCTAATAAAAATAAACAATGATAAAAGTCGGCATAAAAGGTAAATACACATATATGAGAGTTTGGACCTTTGCTAACACACAAGTATTTGACTACATAAAAACTAAATGCACATATATAAGTATTTGGACCCTTGATAACTGGTCTTATTTTGTTTGTTAATGGCAGCCTTACTGCATCCAAGAAATCACAATCAAAATTATTGCAATGTACCAAATGTAAAAGATGTTCTTTTGTAATTTTGAAGGGAAACAATAAATAAAGTATCTGATATTTAATGCATAAACAGAAAAAAAAGATGTTGAAATCCATCAATAATCTAAACTAACAAGAGTTGTCAGAAGACAACAAAGCTCCATGAAATGCATGTAAATTTTCAAAATAAATATTGACCCACAGCTGTCAGGTTTTAAGGTCAAGGGACTGGTAAAACTCTGATTTCTTCAGCTCAGGTTAAATATTTTGAAAAGCAGATCAAAGTCCAAGGTCAAGTTCACTAGGTCAAAAGTCAAGGCACCAAATGAAAGCTCTGATCATAAGAAATTTATATTTGAAATATCAATGCCCTATCCCTCATGGCTTAAAATATATAGCCAAGGTTAATGTTTTTGAAAAGCAGGTCAAGGTCAAAAGTCAAGGTACCAAATGAAAACTCTCATCATAAGGAATCTATATGTGAAATATCTGAGCCCTGTTCCTTGCGGTTAAAAAGTTATAGGCTATGTAAAAGTTTTGTCTACGGACGACACCACCAGGAGGTATGGCATTAACTCAAGCCTTTTGTCCTGGCGAGCTAAAAAATAAAAAGATATGATTATTTTTGTTTAATTTTTTTAACAGTAAATCTATCGATACATGAAAAAATATCCTGGGGTGCCCATATTAGTATATACATATTTAAGTATTTGGACCTTTGCTCATATACAAGTTATTACATCCAAATCATAAACATGATACAAGTCGTATACACATGTAAAAGTATTTGGATCTTTGTTCAGAACTCTTGAAAAAGTCAAATGTTGAAAACTTTAATCAAACTTGTGAACTACAAACAAGTCCTATATATTGTAAAGTAAAATACATAAATAAAGCACTAGTTCTGTAACACAATCATTTAGGTAGAGTAACCTCTGGATGTTTATTATGTTCTATTATATGTGTAGGTTACACATGTTTTTGAAATAGATGTTGATTTGGACCAAGTTATTCAAAATTTCTCCAAATCTTTACAAATACCCAGACACCTTCGGTTTAATTTGTTTTCTATTTCTGGTGATAATCATTTCCCCGATTCAGATATATAATTATACAAGGACCAGAAATAGCTAAGTCCGCCTTCATACGTAAACTAGTAAACAATCAATCAAGGCAATCAATTTAATTATGAATAATCTTGGTTTATCTCACCTAGGTAGCCTAGAGTTAAACTGAGATTCAATACACACGTACACATATATTGAATGTTTACAGTTCATGAGAAGAAGAATTTTTGAGTGGCAATTTTATTCACCTGTGAGTTATAAAAATCTGAATAATAAAGTGGGTTTATAAGTAGTATTAAAAACAAAATGATTCCAGACTTTCTCATGAGTTTGAAACATTGAGAAATTTGACTCATTGAAGTTTAACTGATTTAAGTTCTACTGTACTCTAAAGGAATTTTAGTTTTGTATTGTATATTCCAGAGTATGACACCATCAACTCATCAACCCTTGAGAAACAATGAACTTTTTATAAATCAATGATTTAGACCAGTCCAAATGTGTCTATAGGGGTGAATGAGTTAATCCATTTGTGTGGTGATGAGAATTCATTATTTTCTGTGCATTTGGGAATTTGTGGTGGAAAAAATATTTAGTCCTGGACTTCAATTCTTTGGTCCCCCCCTGCAGAACAAATTTAAATTCGCAAGATAACATCATAAACTTGGTAATTTGTACTTATCTAATGTTCTCTCAATATAACTTCATAAACCTGGTAATTTGTACATATGTCCTCAAGATAACATCAATAACTTTGTTATGTGTATTTATATCATGTTCTCTCAATATAACATCATAAACTTGGAAATTTGTACCTACATCATGTTTTTTCAATATAACATCACAAACATGGTAATTTCCATTTATCTAATATTCTCTCAAGATAACATCACAAACTTGGTAATTTGTACCTCTATCATGTTCTGTCAAGATAACATCACTGATATCATAATTTGTACTTATCTAATGTTTTCTCAAGATCACATCACATTCATGGTAATTTGTACCTACATCATGTTCTCTCAAGATTACATCACAAACATGGTAATTTGTACCTCTATCATGTTCTGTCAAGATAACATCACATTCCTGGTAATTTGTACCTACATCATGTTCTCTCAAGATATCAACCACATACTTGGTGATTTGTACTTATTTAATGTTCTCATAAGATAACACAACATACTTGGTAATTTGTACTTATCTAATGTTCTCAAGATCACATCACATTCATGGTAATTTGTACCTACATCATGTTCTCTCAAGATTACATCACAAACATGGTGATTTGCATTTATCTAATATTCTCTCAAGATAACATCACAAACTTGGTAATTTGTACCTTTATCATGTTCTGTTAACATAACATCACATTCCTGGTAATTTGTACCTATCTAATTTTCTCTCAAGATAACATCACATATTTGGTAATTTGTACCTACATCATGTTCTCTCAAGATATCAACCACATACTTGGTGATTTGTACTTATTTAATGTTCTCATAAGATAACACAACATACTTGGTAATTTGTACTTATCTAATGTTCTCTTAAAATAACACCACATACTTGGTAATTTGTACTTATTTAATGTTCTCTCAAGATGACATCACATACTTGGTAATTTGTACTTAATCATGTTTTCAAGATAACATCACATACATGGTAATTTGTACTATATAATGTTCTCTCAATATAACATCACATACTTGGTAATTTGTACTTATTTAATGTTCTCTCAAGATGACATCACATACTTGGTAATTTGTACTTAATCATGTTCTCAAGATAACATCACATACATGGTAATTTGTACTATATAATGTTCTCTCAAGATAACATCACATACTTGGTAATTTGTACTTATCTAATTTTCTCTCAAGATAACATCACATACTTGGCAATTTGTACTTAATCACATATGTACAAAGCAATGTGTAATATCAACACACTGACTGTTTACATTTAAAACCATAATATTTTTCAAGTCTAAATATTGTAAAAAAATAATACTGGTATGTGTAGGTCTAAAGACTTCCTCAAATAGTCTGGTGCAAACACAAACATATACTTTTCAGAATGTTACACCTTTCAGGATGTTACACCTTTCAGAATGTTACATCTTTCAGGACATTACTTCTTTCAGGACTTTGCACCTTTCAGAATGTTACACCTTTTAGGACATTACACCTTTTAGGACTATGTAAGAAAGTTCTCTATCAAAGATGCACAGTTTTCCTCTAAACAGTAAAAAGAATTCATGCTCAACTTGTGACACAGGAAGTCTTCAGGTTTACAAATTCTCCGTATGTGGTTCTCAAATCTCCTGATGTGTCCTTTTAACCTTTTCAATGTTTTTAAGTCGGCTTTGATATCATCAACTGCTTCTCGTAAATTATCACATCTGTTATTGTTTGAGGCAACACTAGAAGCAACTGTTACTGTGTTGTTCTGTTTGGAGTTGTTTGAGATATTTACAGAATTGCTTCCTAACGGACTAGATGACCTACTACTGGTCTGTTCCATCTGTTGTACTACAGACAAAGCATTGTTCCTCGTTACATTCAGCGCCTGTGGCTTAGTATTTTCTTGAGATATGTCCATGGCATTTTTAAGAGATTTCAAGTCAATGATATCTAAATAAGATCGTAGTGTGGTTAACACAATTGCGATGTACTTTGAACATTGTAAAGAGTCTGAAAACTGACCATTACTAAACACATGGTCATATAAATAGTCGCTAGGACCATGGCCATCTTGTGAAAGTTCACTGAATGTACTATCTAAAATAACAAAAAATAACAAGATATTAGATCTATATACAGTAAGAATATTATAAACAAAGTATAGTCTTGTCAGAGAGTTAAAAATATAGAAAATAAGGTATACAGCATATAGTACTGTACATTGGGGAAATGACTTGCGGTGTTCATATTCGCTATATTCACGGTGTTGAGACATCCATGAATTTAAGAAACGGTGAATAATTTTTTAAGGAACTATTTATATATACATGTAAGTAAAAGGACCTGATATTAGTGTAAGCTATTCTTGATCTGCAAATTTAGAAAACCGCGATCATTTCAGAAGAAGGAAAAAAGTGAATATAACAACCTGTGGAATTAAACCCCTGTACAGTATATCAAACATTTTCAATAGGACTACCACACTGAAGATATAAATTTGTATTGTAGTTACCTACAGATAATTGTACCAAACAGAGTATTCATAATTTTGTGCCATTCATTATATATATTAATTTATGTGATATTATTTACAGCTTCTGTCAAATCAATTACCCAGGGCAATCACTCAACTTCCTACTGAATTCACTTTTTGTAGTAAAGCACTAACATACCAAACAGTTTTAATCCTTTCCCTCTATATTTACATTTGTTTATAGTTTAACATTCAGCTAAGAATTTTTTCACTTATATTGATATGTCACTAGCTTTAGGTGAAGTGCCACAAATTTTGCCTTGTGCTATGGACTGACACCAATCTGAAGTCTCATCTGAAAGGCCTGTGATGGGGAAGAACAGTCACTACCATTTTTAGGTCACCTGAGCCAAAGGCTCAGAATGACCTATTGAGGTCGTCTTTTGTCTGTTGTCGTCCGTCGTTAACATTTACACATTTCTGACTTCTTCTCAAGAACCAGTCGACCAATTTAACCAAACTTGGCATGTATCATCCCCATATGATGCTGCATAAAGTTTTCGAATGGAAAGGGGCTAGCACCCATAGGGGCCCCAAAAGGGACCAAAAAGGACCAAAACTTAGTACATCTTTAAAAAAAACAATAACAAGATGACTTTCAAATTTTGTATGCATGATTGTTAAGTCAATATCTACAAAGTTTGTGAATGAAAACGAAATCTGTTCATAAATGAGCCACTAGGTTGCGCTTCAGTAATGCAGGGTACAATTGTATAAAAAGTTGTTTAATAACTCAAAACTGATCAACTTTTTGTATGCAAAGATATATGAGAAAGTTGTTAGGAATTATCTAAGGATCATTTTGACGAAATTTCAAGGTCATGAGGTCAAAGTCACAGACACCTAACTAAATGGAAAATATGTTTTTTATGTAAAATTTTCAACTTTTTTGACTTCTTCTCCAGAACCATTAGGTCAATTTGAACCGAACTTGACAGAAAGTATAACCATGTAAAGCTGCATAAAGTTTGTGGATGAAAAGGGCCTAGGACCAAAGATGGATTTCATGGCTAAAAATAGAATGAATGAGTCAGCAGTTTAATATATGTATCTTTCAAACATTTGTATGCAGACAAAAATGTTAATTCAAAGGGACAGTGTTTGGTATATCATTACATTATCACCAAAAGTGACCTCAGTATGACCTTGATTAGCCAGTAAATTACTGGCTAATCAAGATCATACTGAGGTCACTTTTGGTGATAATGTAATGATAAACCAAACACTTTGTTTTTTACTGGCTTATCAAGGTCATACTGAGGTCACTTTTGGTGATAATGTAATGATATACCAAACACTTTGTCCCTTTGAATTAACATTTTTGTCTGAATACAATCAGTGATATAAAGAGAATTATAGGTAAAGGATGCTCAATTAGTAAAGGGATTGTAGTTAATTTCTGTTCTGCCTAAATAAGACCTTTTATGAGTTGTTCCTTTCTTCTCAGTTTTGTCGGAATAGTTTGTATTGAAATCATGTGACTTTAACAGAAAGTCGGGTGAGGTCACTTTCGGTTCTGTTACATTGACAACATTGAGTGATATCTTGTTTCAGTTCATCTGCAAGGACTCAAGTTTAAATAAAAGTTCTGTCTTGTAAAGGTAACAAGTGATATCACATTTCTGCAGGTTGTTTTTCAAATCTGGCTCCAATCATTGCATAGTAATATCCATTACTGTTCTTATCAATACTAAACTATAGCCTTACTTTTTCCTTTGAGGCTGCATACTATTATAAAACTGATAAGGGGTATTCCAGAAAAAAATGTCTCCTGGGGGCAGAAATGTTCATGAAATTAGGGGTACCACCAATGCATTTTTAATTAACAACTACCCCCCCCACCAACTACTTTACATTTAGGTACCCCCCAACAAATTAAAATTAAAATTAAGTCGTTTTCCCTATATTATAATGGATAAGATTAAATCCTTTATAGTTTTAACCTTTTATTGCAATACAGTGGTCAAGACAATGCATGTTAGTGGTGTAACAATACATTGATACAACAATATATAGCAATTTTATTTCTGATGATAAGATATCCTTATTACCTTTGGTTGTTCTGATGCCATTTTCTGATTTTGGTATCAATTTCACTTTGAAGACTACCAACACATAGATGGTCAAAAAGTAAAACCAAACAACAAAAGGAAACAATCAAGTTAGCCCATATTACCGTTATAATCCTGCTTTTATTATCGCCAGTTGCGTGATTCTAAAACAATATTCCTCATTGTTATTTCTGGTTACGATAAAATATAGATAGCCCCCATAGCAAAATTGGTTAAAGCCCCCTGCAAATGTTCGGAAGGTCATGGTTTCGATTCCCAGTCTGTCCGCACATTTTTCTCTGCCTAATACATTACAGTAATTTGGCGTCCTGTTAAATGACACACTGTGGCATGTTTTAAGAGTCTCTTGGTTTCTTTATACAAAATAAATTTAATGCACTAAAAAGTAAAAATATTTCCATTTATTTTACATATGTTGAGAAGGTAAATATACAAACCGATAGAACATATGAGGAACAAAATTGAGAAGGTGCGAATAAATGCAGGATCATAACAGAAATCCGGGCTAACTTGAAAGTTCCCTATTGCAGCACACATTGGCACAGTAAAATTTATATTTTTTCCTGAACATCAATTTATATTGCAACATACCAAACAGTTTATCTGTAAACTGTTCCAGGCCACTTCTGGCCAGGAACATGACATCAACCTACATCCAGGAGGGTGCCATTTTTACGAATCAAATCTGTACAAAACGAATATCTATTTTACTGAACTAAGTTCACTTCAGATGCCTATGTTTAATCGATAAAACTATGTTATATAAAAATATAACAGTAAAATAACGTAATAAAAGGAATAAAATAAAGCATGTTTTGTCATTTTCATACAAAGCAAACTGTAAAATGTAATTACTGACCCAAAAATAAGAGAAAAGAAATGAATTATACAAATATGTTACTGGGGACGGATACAAACACAACGAGATGTGAATCACCGATGAGGGGCAGCGCAGGGTTGAATGCTCATTTCAAAATCAGTATTGACCCCACCCCAACGCATTTTATTTCTTTATTCATACCCCAACCAATACATTTTAAATGCAATTTTATCCCCCATCAATACATTTTTTTATCAATGGCATTCTGCCCCCTGGAGACACAGTTTTCTGGAATAGCCCTTAAAAGAATTTAGCAAAATATTAAAATTAAAAAAAAAAAAAAAGTAACAAACAAACCTTGTGATAAACTCTTATTTGCAAAACTGTCATCTATGTAACTATTCAACAATTCTCTCATTACATCTGTGGTGGCCAGGTCCAAAGGTGTGTTGTTTATAATTGTTTTGTGTTTCAACAGAGATGGACCTGAAATTATAATGAATTTAATTTTATCCAGTCACTATATGTATTTGAATAGGATATCAGGAGTTATTGGCATAAGAAAAACATATGATAACGATAACGCACTGCTTGGCCTACAACACAAACATGCCAGTTAAGCAAATGTCTATTATATAAATCAAATTGAAATAATTTAATGTCTTGTTACTAAATTGATGATTATGAACTCCATGTGTAATAATGTATCTTTGTAAATGTTTCAGGTAAAACTATTCATAAACTATCAAGATTTGATTTTGATATGTGCAAATATACCTTAGACTTAGGTTAGGGTAGTGTTGATAAAACAGTCTAAAGTTTTGTCTTATGGTCCATTAACTTTACCCTTTGAACCCTGGTGGCCAGAAAACCCGCCATAGCGTAAACGTTTGTAAACCCTAGTGGCCGGTATTCAGGCTTGGAAGTTGTTCTGTTCTTTATAATTTCTTATTGCTCTCGTTGACTAATCAGAGCTCCTGTAACATGTTGTATTTGATGAATCATACTTCCACTGAAGTTATAGAACATTCTAGAAACATAGTTCTGTAACAACGTGGATAAACATTTTGATTAATAGGCACTCCTCTGTGTTATCAGCTGATCAGGTTCTCGAACTTGTGTTGAACTCTGATAGTGAAGAAAGTGTGGTTGACGATGAATACACAGATAGCGACTTTGAATGGGAGTGCCATTCGGATAACTCTGTAAGTGTATGTGAAAGTAACAATTCATCTGACATTGAAACTTTTTCCTCTAATTAAAATTTCAAATGTTACTATGTGCCTAACCGAGATTTTTCCCTGGACGATGGAATGATCCCTACTAAAATCAAGTTATCTTTCAAACATTACATAAAAGACAAACCCATTCGATGGGGTATAAAAACTTTTTTACTATGTGACAGTGAAAATGGTTATATTTGTAATGCTGAAGTATACACAGAGAAGCATGAGGGGGATACCCCAATTGATGGTCTAGGTGCCACAGGGAATTTAGTCATATGTATGACAGAAGGATCCCAGGAACAGTACTATTCTCTATTCACTGACCCATTTTACACATCTGTTCAGTTAGTCGAGTACTAACTTATACACAAACAAATATGTATGTGTGGAACAGCAATGACAAACAGAAAAGAATTCCCTAAATCTCTAATAAAGAGGAAGAATGAACTACGGAAAGGAGAATCTGATATCATCTTCAATGTTGCGGCCTTAGTTTGGAAAGATAAAAGACCAATATGTTTTGTTACATCTCAGTATATTTCATTGGGTTCTGAGCATGCACTATGTTATAATTCAACTGAAAAGAAAAAAATTCCAACATCATGACCAAAGACAGTGAAAGCATTTAATACTTACATGGGAGGGACAGATAAAAATGACTTAATGGCAAAAATTACAGCAATGCTAGTGTTATAAGTGGCCTTGACGTTTGACTGTGAAATATTTTATGTGGGCGGCATATAATGCCTATGTTCTAATGGGTTTTGTGAAGTCTCATGCTCCACCAAACAGAACAGTCTTCACATTTCATTTATTTCTTGAAGAACTCTGTATTCAACACATCAGCCATGTTTGATCAAAATCTGCAACTTCAGCAATCCGACGCTCAGTAGACAATATAGTTGAATAACGCCTTGAACGAGATGCTCACCATGATGTTGAGAGGGCAAGCAATGAAAGCGGTAACAATCGGTGTGTTGTATGCAGTGAAAAATACCAAAGAGCAAAATTAGCTAATCCAGGATTAGGTGACAAAAATCTTCCTAAACAATGTAAAACTGTTTTTGGTGTGCCTTTTGTGAAGCATTTTTGTGCATAAAAGAAAAGGACTCCAACTGTTTGCTTGTTTGTTATTGTTTAACAACACTTTCAATGATATTTCAGTTATATCATGGCAATGCAAAATAAATCATTTCTTTTCTATATAAAAACAGTGACAAAATTTTACTTATAAAACCTTTGAAAAAATGTAAAAGACAATATGTTTGTAAATTAATAAAAATATTTATACAGCTCAAATTTTTTAAAATAAACCGATAGCTTTTAGATATTCTAAAATTATGTCACCAGCGACATTATTAAAAACACTACTTAGATCAGTCTCGGAGTAATATTTTTCACGAGTAAGTTTAAAATCAGTACATTCAGTTGAAATATGTTTAATTGTTAGTCTTGTCCCACATGGTTTACATTCTGGTGGTTCTTCCTTAAATAATAAACATCTATGTGTAAGGTTACTATAACCAATATGAAGTCTGGTCAAAGTAACCTCATCTTTTCTATTACTAGTGAAGACTGGTGGATTGTGGACAAATTTCGTATTTATTTCATGTAATTTATTTTCAGTTTGCAGATCCCAATGTTGTTGAAACGTTGTGGCTATGTAATCTGTATTAGATGGTTTAAGATCTGTGAAAGGAATTTTATTTTCAGACTGTAAATTTTTAATTACTAATTTCGCAACCTTATCAGCTTTGGTATTTCCTTTTATGCCAATGTGGCCAGGAATCCAACAGAAGACTATCTCTGTACCTACAGTTGTCAAATGATGTACTGTCTCTATTATTTCAAAAATTATGTTATTAGACAAGTTTCCGCTTTCAATTGATTTTTAACAAGACAAAGAATCTGAGTAAATAACACATTTTCTTAGAGCTTTTGTCTTTATATAATTTAATGCCAGTAAAATTGCTGTGGCCTCAGTGGTGAAAATAGAGGCATGACGCGGCATGTTTGTTTTGAGAATTTCAAAGTTAATAACAACTGCAGCTGAAATGTTGGTTGAGGATTTTGAACCATCAGTGAAAATAGGTAAAAAGTTGTTGTTGTTATAAGTTTCGTTTAATTCTAAATATTGTTGTTTTAGATCTATTGGATTTGATTCAGATTTTTCATTTTTGTTTAGCGATAAGTCAACTGTTGGTTTTGTTAGTTCCCAGGGAGGTGTTGTGTTTACATTTAAGTCTGAAATAGTATAAAGAAATAAATTGCAGTCTTCAATATGTTCTTTAATTCTAATACCAAGTGGAGCAATAGTCTTTGTATGATTTTCGTACATTTGTTCATACAGTGATTGAAAGACAGTCGTATGCCGGATTGTTAGGATCCAACTTTAATTTTGTAATATACTGTAACGTTAGTTTGATCCGTCATTGTTCTAGAGGCACTTCACCAGCTTCTACATACAAACAATCTACTGGTGATGTTCTAAATGCACCAAGTGCAAGACGCAAACCTTGGTGATGAACGGTATCAAGTATTTTTAAGTAGGAACGACGAGCAGAGCCATACACAATGCACCCATAGTTGAGTTTTGATCGTACAAGTGAGTGATGTAATTGTAGGAGAACCGTTTTGTCTGCTCCCCAGCTTGTATTTGAAACTACTTTCATAATATTTAAAGCTTTTAGACATTTCACTTTTAGTGACTTCAAATGAGGGAAAGTTTTCTGTCAAAAATAAAACTTTGATTCTGTTACCGCTTAGATATAATTCAGGGTCCGGATGAATACCCCGCTGACTGCAAAAATGCATGCATACTTTTTTTGAATTGGAAAATTTAAAGCCATTTTCTGTTACCCATTGTTCTACCTTTAATAGGCATAACTGTATTTGACGTTCCATGGCATGCATGTGTCTGGCACTGTAAGACATGACATAATCATCAACATATAATGATCCTTGCATGTCTTGACTTAAAACTTTACTCAAACTATTTATTTTTAAATTAAAAAGTGTATCTGACAATATACTACCTTAGGGGATGTCCATTTCTTGATTGTGTCTTTCAGACAATGTGTTATTTAGTCTTAATTTAAAATTTCGGTTTTCTAAAAACTTTGAAATAAAATTTGCTCCATGAAGATCCAATTGTTTGCATTTGTGGCACCATTAAAAAGAATACTGGCATTAAATCAGTCAGTAGACAATGGAATGAATGTATAATAGTCAATTTCCAAACATAATATAAAAGAAATGAGAGATTTAATTTTTTTATATTTCTGTCCAGGAGCCCAGGGTGGAAGTGCCATTCATTTCAGGTGGCCAGGGTTCAAAGGGTTAAGACTTGTGACTAAGGACATCCAACTTCTTGATAAAATGCATGCCAGGATTGAAGATGTAAAATATCAAAAGTTATACTTGATGGCTGTTTTCATGGTCTTTACAGTTATATGATGCCAGTTTTAAATAATAGAGGAGAGAACTTGGTTACATTATACCTGGAAAAGGACCAACGACCTTCTGTAAAATAAACTGGCAATTTTTTTCACAAAATCAGCTTAGATTCCAGTGGGGTTCGATCATAGATATACTCCCAAAAGTTATAGTCAAGGTTCATATATATATTTTCAAAAGGTCAAATGGTGTTACCTAGGTCATGAGGTCAAAAATTTGATACAATATGAAAAGGCTTAGAGTAAGGTTTGCACATATTGAATATCAAAGCTCTGTTCCTTAAACAGATGTCTCTTGATGACTTGAACATTGAAACCTCTTCATTCTTAATCTCTTGAAGTTTTTTTGTACAGGTTCCAATTTTTTTCTTTCATAAAATAAGTAAATTAACTCTCAAACATTGAAACCTTGAAGTCCTGATTTTTATATTTCTTTATATTTCACTCTTAAAATCTTAAAGTTTGATTAATTATTGGTGAATATATAAAAAATAAATGCCATAAGCCAGGCACGTATGAAAGAACGACACAGAGATCTTTACCTTGGAGATTAAACAAAAGGCAGGATGCATTTTGATAACTGGGTGATAAGTACATACAGACTTAATTGAGGCATGATAGAAAATATTGTTAGTTAATTCAAATCTATCAAATGGTATAATTGAATAGAGAGGCATCATATGCAACGATTTCCAGAAGAAGTATCACAGTCAAATTGGATTTTAACTTGTTGACTATGTGGCAGGCTACTGAAACGTTATTGGCCTACTGTGTCAACGACCCCTTATATCCTATTTGAATATTTAATATGGATAACACATTTGCAGATGAGAGGGATTTTTTATGATTAAAATGCATGTGAATTGCAAAAACAAACATCCCTTATTTTGTAGAGTCAAAAACCTACAACAGTCAAGGTTCCAGAACTTTTGAAACTTCAATGTTTTTCAGTGGTCCTTTGGACTTCGAGATATCGAGTCACCTGTATTTCAAAAGATATAGTTACTTACAAATATAGAAACAATTTTACTTTTTGAACAGGAGTCAGAGAGTAACACAATACTAGGATATGACTATCAAATGTGGTAGAAAGTAATGAAACAATCCACAATATTTTGTTGTGTTTAACTTTCATATGCATAATCTGTTTTCATTACAATTTAAACTGGTTTACATATTATTTATCTACATCAGATTTTACCTCCATGTTGAAGAAGAAGTTTACAAACATCAATCCTGTCATTTAGCACAGCATCATGAAGTGGGGTGATCAATTCATCTGTACTTGCCAGTAGGTCCACCTTCTTACACTTTTGCTCACCTGGATATACAAAAGTTATTGAAGGATATTACAACCAGGACTGTGTATAGCTTTAAAATACAATTTTCAGCTTTACACACTGGGGGTGACTATGACTAGATCATATGAAACATGTACAAAGCATGGTGACCAAATAGTCCAAACTTATACAATGGCCAATATATCCCCATTTACAATAGTGTGTTGTAAACAGGATAGAATTTTCAAAACCTCTAAGGGGTGGGAAAATGAAGAAAACAAAATCATTAGAATATTAGAATGAAAATCAATTAATATTCAAAAATATTTTTATAAACTAGCAAATTTTTTATATTACCATTGCATACAATATGCGTATTTAGTTGAAAACAGTTGTTTTGGGGAAAGGTAACCATAATCCTATACATCTATTTTCAGTTAATTCACTTTTCTGACTCAACATACCTTTAGAAAAATAGTGTTCAACTGTTTTTGCAGGAACAAAATTAAGGAGCTCTTTTACACACTCAACATTGCCATGGTTACAGGCTTCATGAAGTGGGGTCCATCCAGCGTTATCTTTGGCATTTATGTCTATACCTAAAAATCATAAAAGTAAAAAAAATCATAAATTGTTAGTTTTAGCAGAGTGGTTTGAGCTATTTCTTACCTACAGTAAGACCATACAGATAAGTGCTTAAAGACGAAAACTTTTGTTTTAGAACACTTATTCCATAAACAAATCATCTTCAAATGAATACTGAGTTTGACAATGACTTCAGAATGTTTGTAAAATTAAAGGCTCTACCACGGCAAACATTTTATAGTTTTATGTCAGCATAACCCACTACCCTGATGAATATATGAACATACATGTGTATTGACAGAAAATAAAACCTTATAAAGGCCTAGTAATCAAGAGTTGTCATACCAGGTTTGACATTTTCTCTGTAAACATTACATGTTGTATTTTGATTTGCTATCTCATGACATACAGCAGAGGTTGTAACTTTGTATTATAGAAAATATTGACTATTTTACACATGTATAAATGATATTTCACATTCATTGCAGCATGAAGGTCAAACAGAGTTATTCATAAACTTTATTTTTAAAATTATTATGAGATAATGACTATTTTAATGAGAGTTGTCAGAAAACAACACAGGTTGCCAGTGGCAGCATTATATCTGAAATGCCTATTACTGTATAGTTCTTTAATTTCACAGGAAAAAAAGTTCGTGTTTTTCTAAGGGAAACTTATTCACGAGTATTATATTTCGCACAAGATAAGTTACAAATTGTCTTTCTGATACATCATCCGTGTAAGTTATTATATTCACAGGTATTTAATTTCATGGAAATTTATATGACCGTGAATATAGTGAAATTAAATCCCCCACAAATAAAAGCAACTATACAGTATGCAATTATTAAAAATTAGTTCGATGGCATTAATTAGGTCACTGACACAGTTGGAGGTATGGCATATATAACTCAACAGAGAGTTTACCTGGTACCCGTAGAAGTTGTTTCACTTTCAAGACATTGTTCTTGATACAAGCTATGTGTAGTGGTGTTTCACCTACAATATCAAAATTCAAAATAAGTAGGAATCACTTAGGGCAAGACACCCTATATACACGGTTGATTTATCTTCCCATAACAAACAAGAATATACCGTATTTGTCCTCAAAATGGCGCCAGGCATGGGTAATTGGAATACAGGGCTCCTTTATTTTGACATTTTTTCTTTCATGATGCACATTTTGATTATGATGCCAAAAATGGTAAAATACTCCGCTATGTCAAGTTATATATACAATGTATAGGCCCTATAGCTGTTTGTACTGAGTTAATTACTTTGTAATCGGCCCGATATATTAATAAGGGAAAAGAAACAATGTAGCAAAATTTGTTACTCACCAAGTCAATTACTGTCAAATCAAGATTTACTGTTTGAACTGCCAGATCAGGAAACAGGCATTATGACTACGAGTGATACATGCCTAACACAGATGCTTCATTGAAACAGACAATTTGGACAATTTCTTTGATTTAATGCGATCTCTGACATTCAAAGTGTAAAACTGGTATTATGTGAGATTTTGGTAATTGCAGCAGATGGTTTACAATGACAGCTGTTGACGAAATGAGAAGTTTGAATGACAACGCTTCTCTTGAAATCCAGAACCCGAATTTAGTTTTATAAAGTTACGGAGTAAACAAAATATTGGACGAGTTTCATATTTCTTCGTAGAAAAAAATACGATAAGTATTATTTTTACGATAGTCAATACATTTTAATTCACAGGTATTTAAAAAAGAAAAAAAAAAACTATGACTGGTCTCATTTCATTTGTTGATGAACGTCAATGTCCATCTCCCAGCATCAAAGAAATCACCGATAGAATCCAAAGTATTGCTTACAACATAGTTAAAAGGTGTTCTTTTGCAGTTTTGAGGGTATAGTTGATATTTATTGCCTAAAAAAAAAAGTACGATGATGTCAGGCAGTAATCTAAACTCATTAAAAATAAAAAGGTCATTTTTTTCAAACAGTCAATATATCTAGATGAAAAAAATATCCAGGAACGCCCTTATTAGAGTAGGTGTCATTTCAAGGACAAATACGGTATATGGTTTAGGGTTTGGGATGATAATGCTTTTCATGTAATACATAAAAATATGAATTAAAGGGGGTGATGGGGCTTATCCACAAAGGACCCATATATACACCAATGAATATTTCCTCTTATAATGAACAAGTACATACGTTTAGGATGGGGATGTGAAATTCATAAAACATAAACTTAAGGGGGTGGGCCATATCCCCAAGGACCCCAATGTACATCAATGTACATTTCTTCCCATGATTAACAAGAGGCCCAATGACATTTATCAGTCACCTAAGTAGAGCATGATTGCAGTGAGAATAGGCTATCATCAGTTCATGATTTTTGAAAGATGATCAATCTTTTGGCCCCTTTTAGAGTCCCTAATGGTTCTATCCTCTTTTTGTTCTAGATCCATAGACAATTCCTAACTTCCTCATATACTTTTGTATACAAAAAGTCAATCAATTCTGAGGTGATAAGCCATTTGTAAAAAGATTTTCTAAGATTAACATAAGGGTGAGAAAAATGTACTCATCGACGAGTGAAAATGGTTGGGAATGAGTAGCCAGGATTGGGTACTCATCCCCAGTGACAAGTAATTTTTCTTCCAGATCTACAACATCTTACTTTTTATCCTCTAAAACTTTCCATGTGCACAACGCTTTTAAAATGGTTCCAGAAAAGTTAATAAGAATTGGGACAAGTTGAGGGTAAGTAGAGACAAGTGGTTTTTAAAATCATTCATCCCATAGGACGAATGATTTTTCAAATTTTTTTCCTCATCCTCAAAATGCTTTATGTACTTCCTCAAAATGTATACAGTTTTTAATTACAATTTATAGAAGTACAGATTTTCTAAGACTTGGTATATATAATAGGCCCCACCCTAGACCCTTGCTCCCAGGGTAATAAATTCCACCATTTTGGTAGAGGGCTTTATCCCCCTTTCTAGTCATATATAGTAAAATACATATAACATGGCTGGGCGGAGTCTTGTGAACCCTTTTTTGACCTGGACGAGTTTAAATTTTAGATATTAAAGCATAACTTACGATGACTAGAGTAATCGTACCTACATGTAACCATACATAAGAGAATATCCAGTAAGGAATAAAACGTTTTCTCTGTGCAGCTTGTCATAACCAAAGAATGAGTAGAATCTTCTGTACGATAATCAAAAGTTTACTCCGCCCCACCATCTTATGTGAATCAGCCAATATTCAGTTTGTCTATCATCATGTGAAGTTGCAAAGGGATATCATTAATGGTCTTTCCACAATGCAAGTGCTAAACCACATTGTTGACACAGAGGGATGGACAGACACCATTTCATTAACCAGATTTTGCTTCTCAATCTGGTCTGAAATATAAACTTTCTCAGGTAATAAATCCTGATATGACGTACTTCAAAGTCAATAATTTTATCAAATTTTATCCCACCTTTCCCATTCTTCTTGTTGACCATCTTTGGTGTAAGTATTTTTGTTACATTTGCACAACAGTCATGGCCAATCTTCCTCACCATGTTTTGATCTTTATTGACAGAACTGTTGGATGATAAATTCTTTAGAGTACTACGCATTAGCCTGAAACATTTGAAAATAAAATCTGTTTATTTGTTTATTGTTGTTTAACTTCCCACTCAAGAATTTTTCACTCATATAGAGACTTCACTAAATGCCAGTGAAGGGTTTCAAAATTTGGCCTATGCTTGGCACTTACCGCCACTGAGCAGTGAAGGTTCTTAACATGCCGAAACCTGCTGTGACATGGAACTTCGGTTTTTACTGTCTCATCCAAAGGACAGGAATCCAACCTGCCGCAGGCTGGACTCAAACTCACGATCGAGAGTCGAGCGCACTACCAACTGAACCAGGTCGCTCAAAAAATAAAATCTAAAGTTCCTTTACAATACAGAAAAGGGTCACTTCATTTCTTTATTGCAACTTCAAATAAATCAAATATTACCACAAGATGTGTTTGTGAAACACAAATACCCCTGGTCCCAACAAATTTTATGCTGGCCAAAATAAATGACCCCCACAGGGTCATATTGCACTTTATATGCAATCAGAACAGAATTACAAACAGACAGACAAACAGATGGACGATCCAAACACTATATGCCCCCGGCAGACCTTTCAGGCCAGGCGAATAAAAAGGGTGATGACCCAAGTGGTTAGAACACCATGTTACAAATTATAAAGTCCAGATAGCAAGGGTTTTAGCCTGACACCTTAGCCAATTACATGATGACATTTGTCAGTTTATTTGTGGAAGGCCAGTGATCTTTCTCCAGATACACTGTAACCAGGTTTCTCTTTCACCAATTAAAATGATCAAATGCTGTTATTATGTGTGTTTTAATGCATCACTTAAACAAAGATGGTGCTACATGTTTAAAGTAACATTTTAAAAGAGTTAGGCAACTTGGGTACATACTCACATAAACTACAGTGGAGTTTATTTAAGTATGTTATTTACAGCTACATCATAGTATTTCAACAATGTTCATGAACAGACCCATGGAACAATTTTAAAAATACATTAATCAGGATCACCAGATCTAGAGATCAATGTGAACTATATGTATCTAAGTATTTTGATCATCTCACTTAATTCTGGGAACAAACAAGAGCAAAGTGGAAATGTAGATGCTCAGGAATTGCTGTATGGTTGTAATGCTGCACTGGATATTTTCATCCTTGTGCAACAGAAAACATTGACCCCATCTAAAATTGGCCCTAAATCACCATAGTCTCACAGACGGCATATATGTCCATGCTTCAATTATTTCAAAAATTTCACTTTCATTTTAAATTTGCCTTCTGATCTACAGACAAAATTAAACATGAAGGAAAATTACAAGGTCTACAGTAACTCTTATACAACAATTGAAAATCAATTCAAGTCACTGCAGGGAACAATACCCAGTAAGTGGGTTTGATCAGTGAAGGGGCCACAACGTGGGCTAGCTTACCCTTTCTTATGTGGACTTTTAGCTGGTGTTGGACAAGTCTTTGTTTCTAACTTTGGTAGAAGATAAAAGTGCTGTGATACCTATCAAAAGATATCAACAAAAAATGTCAATCAAAATTATTCATGAAAGAAAACATAATGAAAATAAATTAATTTTAAATTACAACTTTTGCCTCACAGCAACTTTTTTACAAACTGACCTCAACCTATCTTCTTATCCAAAGCACTGGAAAAAGAGTAAGCTTACAACAAGTCATTAATGCAAAACTAAAGGACTGATTCAGTATCTGAAGCAAGTGCTTGGTATCATAAGAGATATATGTGATACAAGTTTAGTTGATTGTACATGTATAAGAGTAGTACAAGCAGGTACACCTAACCTAAGCTAATCTTCTTAACCTCAACATGGATATAAATTTAAAACTGTCATTTTTTTAAAATAAAAAATACAAAAAATATCCAGCATCTGAGGCATGGGATGTGCTTAGAATTATAACACAAATGTTCAAAGTCAAGGTAAAAAAACAAAGGTTGCAATGCATAGTTCTCATCAAGGTCTACTGATGAGGTTTATGAGGATATGAAGTTTCTAAGAGGTATGATTAATGGTCTTTCCATGGTGGAGCTAAACCAATTTGTAAAGGCAAAAGAACAGACAGACAGACATTACCATTTCAAAGACCAGATTTTGCTTCACAATCCGGCCCAAAAAAACTGTAATTAAACAATAAATCTGTTGACACAATGTTCAAATTCTAAATTCAGATTTCCCAAAATAGTACCAAAATTGCACTATTTTTCCTAATTGTAAGGGAGCTGGCTCAAATCCAAAATGGTTAACAATGCAACATTGCTTTTAATATTAAACATATACTATAAAACAAAAATCATGTACTGTTGTTTTTCAAAGGTATGGTGCAATACAAATAACTCACAATCATCTGAAGACTGATTTTGTCTTTTGGAATTTCTCCAGAAACCAAATAGTCATCCATGCTGTTCAGCAGCTCACAGCACACATTTAATGATAACCATGGAGGCTGAAGCCCCCATAAAATGGATTTCAAAACATCAAATGGCATATCATGGCCTGAAATAACAAAACATATTTTCTCAAAAAGGATATTTTCAAAAAGTTTGAAAATCTCTTGTAAATTATTTGATTTATCTAAATATCAAAATAGTGTCAATTTTTTTTTGCACCAGATTAGAGCTAATTCTGCATTTTCCAGATAAATACATGTTTCAATATTTCATTTTTGAGTCAGGTGACTTGATTTTGTCAAAGCTTGTGTTGGATTTTTTAGATTAACATTAGGTGTAAGGCATTTGTGCGCACTTTTTTCACTTTAAAAATGATATCTATAATTGGGGATGCGCACATTACATAGGTGTAGGAAAATATCGGGTTTTTTGCAGTCTATGTCCCACTGGTGGCCATTTTTCTTTTACATCTGGTGAAACAAATTTATGAGTAACTTATAAAAGTAAATATAAAAAAATTAAACGTTTTCAGTCAGCTTATGTTATATCATAGATAAACTATACCAAATGTTCTTTCTGTCTGAGGCCGATTAAACCATTACTGACTTGATATTAGATTTGATTAAAGACTGATAACATCGACTCACATTGTCTGCAGCTTGAAAGCAGAACTCATTTTGCCTCTGGCTGATACATGATTGCGGGTCCAGTTACTAACTTTAATTCAAGTTATGGTGTTAAAGCGTCCCAGCGCTCTACAATGCGACCAAATCACTCGCAAATGCGACCATTTTTTAGGTTTTGGCGAGTGTTTATTCTCATTCAGTCGCCACATTGCGACCAGTTTTTTTTCCCGAGCCGGAAATCAAAAGTTTGTCCGTTTTCACTATGAAATTACATTATCGAAATCATGGTCTTTTATGCGCTTTACAACAACCAATTTGGCTATTCAGTTTTGATAGACTAGAGCATCTAACTCACGTTGATTACTGTATAAAAACACGATGTATGCTTTCGCGTTTTCGACTTGAAACTTTCCAAACAGAAGACGATGACTTTTACTTTTCAGTGTCAATTTCAACAGAAGCATCTACCTCTTCATTGGACACTAACAAGTTTAAACGATCTTGGTGAAAGAAATACTGGAACCGAGTTATGGCTAGTGTTCGACGAGGAGGACAGGCAGATCACAGCCGGAATTGAAAATTTTATCTGTAAATTAAACTCGAGAGTCAAACACCCGATTGTCGTGGACAAACACCTATAAAGAACTTTATAGGTGTTTCAACTTTGTCTGACGATCCGGTAACGGGTGTTTGACTCTCAATTTTAACTTACAGATAAAATTTCCAATTATTGTGGGCAGATAATCACTAAGGGGATTCTGTCGCGGCCGTTTTATCGTGGTGGGACAACACAATAAAACGACCGCGACAGAATCCCCAAAGGGATTAGTGGGCAGACACCGTTTTGTAAATTCTGTTGAAGAGAAACCGGCGTTAAAAATTCAAAAACGAAGTTTGAGTTTGAGTTTTCCTCAATATTGGAGCAACAAGTACGAAAAATATAGCCATAAAAATCACTTCTGGATTGATTTAAAAAATGCACAAAACGGTCAGCAGTTATTAACCTTGTTTTAAATGCAGTGAAATAATAAAAAGTAATGTCAACTTAAAAAATTAATGTGTTTTATTTCATTTCATCCAGCGGATTCTTTTTTAACAAGAACACACACACATACATATATATATATATATATATGTATATATATATATATATATATATATATATTATATATATATTGGCGAGTAAAAGTTTGTGGCTGGCTAGTAAATTTTCTGGTTCACTGGCCAAATGAAGAGTGGATTTTTTTAGTGTTGTAGAGCCCTGCGTCCATTATAATTATGTAGTAATACTTTCTTGACATTCTACTTGTTTCATATGTTTATTTATTTGCCTTATCTATCTGGTATTGACTTCATTTCGACCTGCTTCTTTTAGTGATTTATCATGCCACCATTGAAAGCAATAGCATTAGTCGGCACCTCAATCCTGATTTTCAAAAACCACGTGTTTTGCCATTTTCGTATAAGCATTTTGAATTCAGATTATAGTTTCATAATTGATACCAGCTGTCATTATGAATTGTTTATTTAGGGCATGCCTAATTAACTTCTGATTATCGACTGATACCAGATGAACAGTAGTAAGCCATTGATGAGAGATGGCAGTACAGATTAAAGTATATTTCTTGAATGTCGGACAAACAAGTTCGTGCATTACTGGTATTAAATTTTCAATTTGAAAATATATTTTTACTCTTGATATAATGTTTAACTTTTTAATTTTAGAGCTTGACTGCATACATTATATCAGCATGGTGATAAAGCCACGTTATCAATATGACAAACGTGTTTGATAATGGACAGGTACTTATTAAGAACAGAGTGTATAATGTCAGTTGTAATTAAACAAGCGAAGTGACAACTCTGAGTATTCATCATTTGGACAATGAACAATACAAAAGATATTTATACTTTTATGTAATTATGAAGTAAGATAATCGATGTTAATTGTAAATTATACTTTGAACATTGTTTCATTATATACAAATGCTGGCTTCTTGTATCTCGTTTTGAAGCCTTGAATACTGATATTGGCAATATTTTTTTAGTGCACATATCACATAGGGATAATCTTTTTTCCAAGATTTTCAGCTTCAAAATTAGGGTGCGCACATTACATGGGTTTTTACGATATATACTGATAACAAAGTTAGGAGACATTTGGAAAAGAAATTATGATGAATAATTAACAATCAGAAACAAGTTTCATTATAATTTCATGAATCACAATTACGCATAGGTACAGTCAAACTTATCTATAAAGGCCACTCAAGGGAAGAGGAAAAAGTAGCAGTAATAGAGGTTGCCTTTATAAAGACGTTTATTCATTAACAAGAGACCCTATGGGTCACCTAAGAACAATATCCTGTCAAGTTTGGTTAAAATTAGTTCACTGGTTTTTAAGAAGAAGTCGAAAATGTCTACAATTTCATAAAAACAGATATTTTCTGTTTATTTAGGTGTCTGTGACCTTAACCTTTGATCCCATGACCTTGACATTTTGTCAATATAAAGCTAGATAATTCCTAACAACTTTCTCATATATCTTTATATACAAAAAGTCAATCAATATTGTGTTATTAAGCCATTTGTATAAAACTATTCTCTATGTTATTGAAGCGCCCCCTACTGACTCATTTATGGACAGATTTTGTTTTCATTTGCAAACTTTGTAGATACTCACTGTAAAATCATGCATACAAAATTGGAAGATCATCTAATTATTGGTTCATCAGAAGATTTTTAAAGATTTACCAAGTTTTGGTCCTTTTTGGGGCACCTATGGGTCCAAGCCCCTTTTGATTTACAAAATTTATGCAACTTCACATGGGGATGCTACATGCCAAGTTTAATTAAAATGGGTCCACTGTTTTTGAGACGAAGTCAAAAATGTGTAAAATATAACGATGGACCATGACAGACAAAAGACAATTGTAAAAGGTCACCTTGTGCCTTTGGATCAGGTGACCTAAACAAGAGGGCCTCAATCGCTCACCTTACAACCATCTACAAATGTAGAAAGAAGACCAAGAAGAATATGTACATGTAGGCTGATCTGGCCAAGAAACATAAATACTGCTGTTTTAAAAAATTCATCAAAATTCTAGAAATCAAATTTCAGCAAAATTCTTGCGCAAAAACATTTCTTTAACTATATACAAGTAAAACACTTTAATGTATTGTTGTGAATACTAGGGGAGCTAATTGAGGAAATCATGCAAAAATTAATAAAAATGACGTCTCAAAAGACCTCAAAAACATGTCACAAATTAATATTACAATTTCTATGAAAAATAGAAACTTGAATCATACATCTATGTAGATCACTCAGAAACAATCGTTTTTCAATTCATGTAGCAATTCTGGAGAAGAAGATTTTTAAAGAGAGGTACCTTTTGGGACCTATTCTGCCCCGCCCTGGATCCATCCCTGCGCCAATCTGGCTGAAAACAACAAACTTGGTACAGGACCTTGAGCACTTGCTTTCTGTCAAGTTTCATCAAAATCCTTTCAGTGGTTTCAGAGAAGAAATCAAAATATGAAAAGTTTATGGATGGACACCGGACGGGGAGTGATCACAATAGCTCACTTGTTTTTTCAATTCATGTATTGCTTCTGGAGAGAAGATTTTTTAAAGAGAGTACCTTTTGGGACCTATTCTGTCCAGCCCTGGATCCACTCCTGGACCAATCTGTCTGAAAACTACAATTTTGGTAAAGGACCTTGAGCACTTTCTTCCTGTAAAGTTTATCCAAAATTCCTTCAGTAGTTTTGAAACAAAAGCTGATAGTATGAAAAATGCACCCAATCCCTCTTTTTACAGTCTTAAAAAATTCATATATTTTTTAGAAATGTAATTTCCTGCAAAATTCTTGCACAAAAACATTTGTTCACCTAATTACAAGTAAAACACATTGAATGAATGCATCAAAGTGAATACAAGGGGAGATAATTCAGGAAATAATGCAAAAATGAATGAAAATAATAAAGTCTAAAAAGACCTCAAAAACTTCAAAAATTAATATTCCGATTTTTATGAAAAATACAAACTTGAATCATACATCCATGTAGATCACTCAGAAATAATCCGTTTTTTCAATTAATGTAGCGGTTCTGGAGAAGAAGATTTTTAAAGAGAGGTACCTTTTGGGACCTATTCTGCCCCGCCCTGGATCCACCCCTGGTCCAATCTGGCTGAAAACTACAAACTTGGTACATGACCTTGAGCATTTGCTTCTTGTCAAGTTTTCATCAAAATCCCTACAGAGGCCTTCGGCTCAGGTGACCTAAAATGTTAACAAAGGTTATGTTTAAATGGCCTTTACAGTCATATGCCACTTATGCATGTGCCCTTTAATGCAAGTATGACTGCATGTATATATTTGAAAAGGAAAAAGTCTTGAAAATTTAATGAAGAAAATAAGACAGATTTCTAGATATGTAAATTCTTATTGACTACATACCATTGATCTTTCCTGCTATCTGATGTATAAAGCCTGATGTCTTACTCTGTGTAGAAATGTAGTGATTCTGAGGTGGCCTACCTCCACATTCTCCAATATAACAGACGTTGGTTATCATAGTTATCAAACTCAGTATTAAGTTTAACACCTCTATCTACAATATAACAGATGTTGGTTATCATAGTTATCAAACTCAGTATTAAGTTTAACACCTCTATCTACAATATAACAGACGTTGGTTATCATAGTTATCAAACTCAGTATTAAGTTTAACACCTCTATCTACAATATAACAGACGTTGGTTATCATAGTTATCAAACTCAGTATTAAGTTTAACACCTCTATCTACAATATAACAGACGTTGGTTATCATAGTTATCAAACTCAGTATTAAGTTTCACACCTCTATCTACAATATAACAGATGTTGGTTATCATAGTTATCAAACTCAGTATTAATTTCAGCACCTCTATCTACAATATAACAGAAGTTTGCTATCATAGTTATCAAACTCAGTATTGAGTTTAGTACCTCTATCTACAATATAACAGATGTTTGCTATCATTGTTATCAAACTCAGTATTAAGTTTAGCACCTCTATCTACAATATAACAGATGTTGGTTATCATAGTTATCAAACTCAGTATTAATTTCAGCACCTCTATCTACAATATAACAGATGTTTGCTATCAGTTATCAAACTCAGTATTAAGTTTAGCACCTCTATCTACAATATAACAGATGTTTGCTATCATAGTTATCAAATTCAGTATTAAGTTTAGTACCTCTATCTACAATATAACAGATGTTTGCTATCATTGTTAACAAACTCAGTATTAATTTCAGCACCTCTATCTACAATATAACAGATGTTTGCTATCAGTTATCAAACTCAGTATTAAGTTTAGCACCTCTATCTACAATATAACAGATGTTGGTTATCATAGTTATCAAACTCAGTATTAATTTCAGCACCTCTATCTACAATATAACAGATGTTTGCTATCATTGTTATCAAACTCAGTATTAATTTCAGCACCTCTATCTACAATATAACAGATGTCGGTTATCATAGTTATCAAACTCAGTATTAATTTCAGCACCTCTATCTACAATATAACAGATGTTGGTTATCATAGTTATCAAACTCAGTATTAAGTTAAGCACCTCTATCTACAATGAAAAGACAACCTAATTATTAAACTGTTATTATAAAGATCAGAGCTAAAGCACCAAAATGAACAAAAGGTCAAAATGACCACATAGGTCAAATGAATCCCCCTTAGTATCTACAGAACACCTGATCATGGGGTAATGATTTTTTTTTTTGGTTTTTTTTTTGTTAACCTAAACTTTATATAGATATTACATACCAAACATAAAGAGAATTGGTGGATTTTGCAATGGTGAAATATTTCAAAATCACAACACACAAGAGTTTTACGGTTTATATGATTCATTTCAAATCACACCTACCATCAGTTAATATCTTTTCTATAGGGTTTCTGACTTCACTTTCTAACACTTGGCCATATCACAAAGTTACTAATTTCAACAATAAAATGTTCTTAATTTTAATATGAACACTTCACAAGAGTCATCATAAGTTAAATCTTAGATTCTGATATAAAACACAAATGCCCCCAGTCACAACAAATTTCTATGCTGGCAAATAATATGTATACTTTAAATATTGCAATGTCCTACATTTTGACCCCACCACCCAGGGGCATGTGATGTCAGTGAAGTGTGAGCAACCCTTAGATTAACTTACAGGCTAAGTTTGGTTACGTATCACAATCCAAACTTGAAATATTGTGCCTTATATGTAAGTGGGACAGAATCACAGACAGACAGACAAACAGACAGATGGACATTCCAAACACTAGATGCCCCCTGCAGACTTTTCTGGCCCAGGGCATGAAAAAAACAAAAAGTCAAATGGACTTTACTAGTTCCCTGACCACCCCTCCCCCACCACCTCCCATCTACAGAACCCCTACCTCAACGGTCATGAAATCCACATCTGTTGCCCTTAGTCTTCAGATGCTACATACCAAATTTGAAGAAAATCTTACCTGTAGTTTTTGAGAAGTTTAAATTTACAATCAAACACAATGAAGGACAAGTTTGCAAAAGATGACAATACTAGAATGTCAAAAGACGACAATACTAGAATGTCAAAAGACGACAATACTAGAATGTCAAAAGACGACAATACAAGAATTTCAAAAGACGACAATACAAGAATGTCAAAAGACGACAATACTAGAATGTCAAAAGACAACAATACTAGAATGTCAAGTGACTTGCTCCGCTAAACTTACGAGGTTGGTTTACAGTACGGAAAGTACATATAATATTACCTTAATAGTGAGAACTAAGTTACACGAGATGTTACCTTAGCACTGAGAACTAAGTTACACAAGATGTTACCTTAGCACTGAGAACTAAGTTACACGAGATGTTACCTTAGCACTGAGAACTAAGTTACACGAAAATCTTACCTGTAGTTTTTGAGAAGTTTAAATTTACAACCAAACACAATGAAGGACAAGTTTGCAAAAGATGACAATACTAGAATGTCAAAAGACGACAATACTAGAATGTCAAAAGACGACAATACAAGAATGTCAAAAGACGACAATACAAGAATGTCAAAAGACGACAATACTAGAATGTCAAAAGACAACAATACTAGAATGTCAAGTGACTTGCTCCACTAAACTTACGAGGTTGGTTTACAGTACAGAAAGTACATACATTATTACCTTAATAGTGAGAACTAAGTTACACGAGATGTTACCTTAGCACTGAGAACTAAGTTACACAAGATGTTACCTTAGCACTGAGAACTAAGTTACACGAGATGTTACCTTAGCACTGAGAACAAAGTTACAAGAGATGTTACCTTAGCACTGAGAACTAAGTTACACAAGATGTTACCTTAGCACTAAGAACTAAGTTACACGAGATGTTACCTTAGCACTAAGAACTAAGTAACAGGAGATGTTACCTTAGCACTGAGAACTAAGTTACACGAGATGTTACCTTAGTACTGAGAACTAAGTTACACGAGATGTTACCTTAGTACTGAGAAGTAAATTACACGAGATGTTACCTTGGCACTGAGAACTAAGTTACAGGAGATGCAGTCCCCAAATAAGTCCATCAATTCTCTACATCTATTGTTCAGGGATCCATGTGTTAATGATGTCCACATTATCTGGGATACAAACACTGTCCTCAATTTGTTTACACTGCAATCATTTTCCTGTATCCTATATAGATATATAAGTAAAGTCACATTCTCTATACAAATACTGGACATATATAATTAAGAACAACGGGCAAGAAGTATCTGAAAATCTACCAGTAAATCTACATGGTCGTACTTTTTCATGATTATTATATAGAGTTGTTGGATAACAACTTGTCTGTTGATGATGAGAAGTGGAAAGTTTAAAAACATAAATGTGTATGCTTAACATAGTGAAATCAAACTTTATGAAAGTTATCTATATCATACCTCAACAATACACAATGAAACTTACCTGTTTAAGTAGTACTTCATGTTTTGTTCCAATAACGCTATGATGTACTTGAGGTTAAGGAGATGTCCCTTTACTGGTGAACAAGGCTCCTCACTGTCCAGTCCCGATTGTATGACTGTCTCAATGATAGTTCTTATGAAAGTAGAAATGAAATCAAATAAAAACTGAAAATTTTGATAAATAGAGAGAAACAATTTCATTGGATACCGACTACAACTGAATCCCTGTAATAAACCTACGCTGCACCAGGTTGACTCTAAAAAAAACTTTAGCTGTTGTGCTACTTATAAGGAGTTATCTCCCTCAACAAAAAAATCAACACTGAATCTTTGTATTCATAGAAGTGTTGAAAGTAGATGTGTGCAAATACTTTGTAGTGAATCAATGGCTTTGATTATCAAAGTTATCATTCTAGTTTAATTTCCTTGCTAATATGATAATTATCATGAGACTGTATAACATATGCATGGATAGAAATAACACAGACTGAATATCCTTTAAAAAGTCTGAATTTTTCTGAAGCCCACACAGAAAACTATTGAGCAGTCAGAATCTGAATCATTGCTATATGTCTGTTTTCACTTTCACTCAATGTCAGACAAATAATTAAATACAACTGCACGTCATTTGCAGAGTGAATCATGCCTGACCTAACGCTCGCTAAAAGTATTAAAACTAATATATTCAGTACACCATTTTGTTCTCAAATTTGAGATAATACATGATATCCATTTACCGTATAAACTTCCATTCTTCTTGACCACGGTCCAGATCAATATCCCTCTTTTTGTCTCTGAAGGAGTTCATATATAGCTGCACTACGAAGGGAGTGACCGGAGGATGAAGCTGAACTATCTTCATCAATGCACAGTGACCCTTGTTTACTAGTACACTGGAATTCTTGGTCTAAAAACAAGAAATAAATGACAGATAACTCTGTAATATCATTCATGAAGTTTATCTTTCATAAAATAACACTTACACATTCAAGATTTTTCATCTGGAAAACCAGGAAAACAGAAGCTCAAAAAGAAGCTGTTATTTCTAAGGCAAGAGAAAAGACAGGAGAGAAATAATACATTTCATGAAAAATCAGTGGTCTGTATATTTTGTATGACAGTAACTCATCCTTTTACTATTTACTGTGAAGTTCTGCCTATATTTGGATCAAAGGTATCAATAGTAGTTACATGTATTAACAGCATCACAAGTCATTGGTGTATACTGGTCCCTCAGTCTATCATTACAACTATAGAGAGTTCAATGGTTAAACTTTAACAATACCTCTACTGTCAGGTGACGCCAGGAAATGGTGCCATGAACTTGAGTAAATATTCAATCTTTGTCTAAAGTTGGATTATATAAAGATGAAATCATTAATTCTAAGAACATTCTTAATTTAGGTCTGCTTACAGTACTTAATACCAAAAGAATCAAAATAAAATGTATTGGGTAGTATCATGAAAGAGTGATTTAAAAATGTATCAAAATAAATATTTCCCCAAACAAAGGTGTAAATAAGACAAGATAAAAATGATCCAGTATGCATTCAGGGGTTTTCCATCCTGTCATGTATGTTTCCCAATTTGTGGTCAAAGTTATAAATTGAAGTCAAATGACAACAAATTTGAAGAGATTCTTGTATTTTCACATTATGTGTATATTTGGATTTCCCAATTTCAAAAAATGTTTCTTAAATTCCCAATACAAAAAGTCCATGCCCCATTCCCCCAAAAAGTGTGGAAAATATCATTTGATGTTTAACACCAATATTTAACCATCGCACAATTTACCAGTAGAATTTTTATCATTATCATGTACATCGTCTGTGGTTGAGGGATTTTTCTTGTTGTAACACTAGACATAAGCAGATCTAATGCCGCAAGTAAAAAAACAGAATCATTGCCATCATCATCAAAACTGGTGTGTATCATTCCCGTCAGATGACCAGAAAAAGTTTCAGGTTCTTGACTTCTCTGTAAAAAGAAATAATCTGTAAATGCTACAATGTATTTCACAATCAAATAGTAACATATTGATAAAAGCAATATGGTGACCCGTGAGGATGTAAAATTATCCTAAATGAATATGAAAAGTTACTGGATTATATCTACTGAACAACTGAAAGAGAATATCTGTCGATTCTGAACACAACTTGGTGGTTTTCAATAAAAATTTCAAAATTTCTTTGCTAACAATAACCAGACTTACCATCTGAAAACCAATCATTGACCATTCCTTATCAATCCTTTGATTAACAAGTTACACTAACAAAGTGAAGAAAATATAATGGAACTAACAAGAAGCCAACATGGCTTTAGTCATCACCTGAGTTCTGCACTTTCTACAGACACTGTCACCCAGAAAAGTAATCAAAGAGTTCATTCTACATGTATCTACAAACACTGACCCAGAAGTAACCAGAATTCACAATATCTACAAACACTGTGACCCAGAAGTAATCAAAGAATTCAAACAATCTACTAAGACTTTGACCCAGAGGTAATCAAATAGTTCATATTATTTATTAACATTGTGACCCTGAAGTAATCAAAGAAATTACACTATCTACTAATATTGTGACCCAGAAGTAATCAAATGGTTCACACTATCTTAAAACACTGTGACCCAGAGGTAATCAAGGAGTCCACATTATCTACAAACACTGTGACACAGATGTAATCAGTGTTCCACATTTTTTAAAGACATCTGAACATTGGTCCATGAGATGAAGATTCTTACAAATGTATAATGTTTTGGTCCTTTTTGGGGCCCCTAGAAGTCCTAGTCCCTTTTCACTCATAAATTTTATGTGCCTTCACATGGAGAAATTTTCTCCCAAGTTTGGTTAGAATTGATCCACTAGTTCTTGAGAAGAGGTTAAAAATGTGTCATCTTTTAAACAACAGACGATGGACATCACACATAAGTTAACAGAAAAAAGATGATAATTCATCATGAGCCTTTGATACAGGTTATCTAAAATACATACTTAGGGATGGTCATAAAACTTAAGAGTAATTCTTTATAAAGACCAAAATTGGTCAGAAATGGTATATCGCAAATTTTGAAAGCAGCTGGTCACAATGATAGCCTTGCATGAGAGTAACAAAACCTTACAATTTTTTCCCAGTAAAACTTCCTCATTACCATAGCAACAGCCATTTATCTATATTGAATATGGTAACCTAATGGAAATAGCCATATTATGTAAATTTCATGAAATGTGATATTTGTCAGTTTTGACAGCAGTTTTTTGTATTAATTATTGATCTTAACATGTTTATATAACAAGGTAGAAAATATCGGGGATCGTAATGCCCCCATTTTTAACAAAGACCTGTTGAAAGTTGGTTTTTTAGGTTAATATAGGGAAATTCCGTGCAAATTTAAATCAGGCCTCTGTAAAAATGCAGCATAGGAAATCGCTCATTTATCTCTAGTGACTTAAGTAACATTAGTAGAAACGAACAGCAAAATATCTGTGGGTATTTTTGTTACTAATTAATAATTCCTTGGACAACATCAACGTAATTTGTTATCCGTGCCAAAAGAGAACTCTTTAAGAAAATTGGAAATGAACAGCTTATGTGAACTCGGTACTAAATGTGGATACAAGAAATCGTACTTGCAATAAACATAGATCCATAATGCAACCAAATCACTCGTAAATACGACCAATTTTTAGGTTTTGGGGGTTTTTAACGTCCAAATCTATCGCTTCCCGTTTTCTCAAACCGGATTTTGAATGTTTTCCGTTTCCACTCTGTCAATACAGCCGAAATCGCGGTCAGTTATGCGCTTAAAAATAACCACGATACATTTGCAATAAACTAGAGCGTCTATCTCACGTTGATTAAGGCGGTCACTAAAAGTAGTAGTCGGAGGCAGAGTCAGATTCTAGAATCGGCGGATTCGAACAAATAATTGTCGATTTCTTCCTCAATACTTATTCAAAGAACACAATAATTGTAGTATATCTTTATTGCGGTATTTTACATCATTCACGGTAGAAAATTATACAAAATTATTTTGGACTCGATTTACGTGACATTGTCTTACATTGGCACACTAAATTTAGTAGTCAGATTCGACGGCGGAGTCGAGGTATTGGATCGATTTAAGTTAATTTGTTATACTTAAACTTTAAGTAAAGTATATATCACAATCGTTTATGATAATATCCTTCTAAATATACCATTAAATGACACTAAAATCACTTATTTTTCGTTAGCAATCATAATTTGTAATCGCTTAGTAATACTACAGAGTCGGATCGAAAAGATGCTAATGTCGGATTCCTGATAGTATAGTGTTTTCGGATTCGATTAGCAGCGGTTTCGAAATAAATAATCGTTGATTTCTCACCCAGTTCTAATTCTATTTAAGTAATCTTTTCAATGATAATTAAGGACATCGTTCTGAATTATTTTCAGTAAAAAGTTACTCAAATTTTGGTTCGTTTTAGATTTCCTAGATTTTGGCTGATGAAAGCACACTAAAATTAGTAGTCGGATTTCAGTGGCGGAGTTGAGATGTCAGGTCAATTTACACTAATCTGAAGCTTTTTGACTTAAGATAAACTGAATATAATTATTGTATATGATCATAGGTGTCCCTAAATATTATCAAATGACAATCAAATACCGTATTTTATGGCCTATAGGTCGATATGGGGGATAGGTCGAATGGCCGATTTTTGGCAAAAATCCAGGTTTAAGTATTAGATAGGTCGAAGTGGAGGACAGGTCGATGTCGGCAGAGATGGAAACATGAATGGGAGAACACAAAAATGCATCGTTTATGTTTAATAACTGGTGCCAACACGATGGTAGCCTACTAAAATAATCAGAGTGATCGGCCTATTTTACGGTACAATATTAAATAGGAGTGATTAAAAAGCATAGAAGTTGCATTTTATCATATCATATATCATCACTTATATTACTCGTGTGTACTGATTATGTATACAAGCATAGCCATTATTTTACCTGTCAAATCATCATTAAATTCTTTATGCTGTTTACACAAACGACCTCAATCCTTGTCTTATCCTTACATTGACCTAAATTATTATGCTGCTGCAATTGTCAAACGATTAAATACTCAAGGTTTAGTGTCAATTAATTTACGTAACACTTTTTCCAAAACTTTCCCAACTTCAAAGACTGCCGCGCGATCCTTATCAGTTGAAGGTCACGTTCCAGTGAACACAGCTTGTAGTGTCCTGAAAGTCTGAATGAAGTCTTCAACTTCACAGTGGGGTGCCGAGATAAGGGAATCATTCAAAAGTATAAACTGTCCGATATAAATATAATGTAAACAATGTATTTTTATTACGCAGTTTCTGACACAGTCTTGAATCCCAATGATATTGTAACTTGAAAGATAATTATTTTGTCACTTGATTATGAACACAGTGCATTACGCACACACGAGGTCACATTTAATAGTCCTATTAACTGTAAATACAAAATGAGTGTTTGGAGTAGGCCCCTAGATTATCCTGTGGAAAATTTTGAATTACGATGTTAGAATGAGGAATTGCAGATACAAGTTAAATATTTCACTATTTTTTTTTTAAGATAAGTCGATGCGGTGAATAGGTCGAGGTCACAACTTTAGAGAAAAAAAATATCGACCTATAGGCCATAAAATACGGTAACATATTTTGTGTAAAAAGCAAGATTTACGAGATGCTATAAAATCGGTTCGAAAAGAGACAATGTCGGAGTCCTGATTTAAACGGACGCGGAAATCTGGGGGTAAGGTATATTTAGGTATATTATATTGCTAATACAGTATATAATGAAATTATATATATTATTTGATCTCGACAGTTGTTATTTACTATATTTGAAAGTTAGATTTAAAAATATTATGAAGATTTGAAATGATAGGAGAAATTTAGTTGAACTATATACGTTGAAAATTCTTAAAATAGCCAAACTTTGAGTAACTGTTGCTAAGAAACAAAAAAAATACCGGCTCTGATTTTATAATATATTGTTCTATTAGACTTATTCAAACTTAAGGTAAAAGAATCTTAAAATTTCTATGCTGCATTTTTGGGGGGTAAAGTCTTGAAAAATCAAAAAATCATAAAATTCTTCTAATTAGATAATTGCAGAAACCCCCTATCTTTAAGTTGTTAGGCAAAATACCTTCTGTACTGATTATCACTTTGGATTTTATTGTTTTGAATGTCTAATCAAAGGTGATTCAAATAAAATATTTACATGATTGATATATCTTGTATGTTAAATAAAAATAAAATGTTGAAACTATGCAAAAATGCCTTTTTCTATATGGGTAAGCGGACAAATCTTGTGAAAAACAACTCTTTGTTGCCATTGCAACAATATATATTTTTTCCAATTTTAAAATCAATATTATGTTAAAGTATTCTATAATAAACATATATAGTAAATATGAGCGTATTCTGTGACATACCATTTCTCAGCACTTAAATAATTCTTTGGTCTTTACATAGAATTACTCTTAAGAGTCTGATCCATATTGTCAACAGCTGAAACAGATTTACATACAATGTATTATTACCTCTTCAACTTGCATGGCAGACATTCCAACAAATGAACGTGGTCGCCACACAAACCTACTGTGTCCAACCTGGATAACAAAGATAAGATATATTTACAAGGAATTTTCAAAATGAACAGAAAAATTGCTACAAGACAGGTAATTTATTTAGTAAATGATCATAAAGTCTAACTTTGTACAACAATCTGAATCTGGGTTCAAGTAACCAATGTTTGAAATTGAATAGAACCAATGCATTGTTGTTTTATGATTTTTTTTTTTTTTTCCTGAAGTCCTATTATGTATTTGCATTGTAGAAATCAGTCAATCTTCAGTTTAATCTTGTAAGAATTTAAGCAAATACCTTCTGTCGCTTCATTTGTTGTACAGCACCATCAAGATCTAACTCCAATATCTTTCTCTTCTTTGCTAGATTGGCTAAAACAAAATATATTAGTCAAATTGATGATCAACTTATATGCAACATCAAATGTAACAATGTTATATTTGAACATTATCATTTTCAAATCTAGAAAACACTGGCTTATATACTAATACATTATTACATTTAAACATCATAGTTTTTAACTTCAGAAAACACTAGCTTATACATAGTATTAATTAACTTTTTAACAGAAAAACACTAGCTTATACACTAATACATTACATTAATACATTGTTATATTTGAAAATCATTTTCAACTTCAGAAAACACTGGCTTATACACTAATACATTATTTAGACATTAAATATAGTAAACTTACAAGTGGATGGCTTGTTACAGCAAATAGAGTCATGTGATGACTGTGCAGATAAAAAATTAGAAGACCGGACAGATGAAGCACTAGATGACTGTATAGATAAAACATTAGATGACTGGACAGATGAAATATTAGATGACTGTGCAGATAAAACATTAGATGACTGTGCAGATAAAACATTAGATGACTGGACAGATGAAACATCTGCTGACTTGACATCTGACTTTGTTGATGATTCTGTGAAGGTCAAATCCAAATTGATTCCATTTTCAAGTGTGCATGTGTTGGATCTCTTGGACTTGAGTGACAGGTTATCATTGGTTAACATGGTAACCTGACTACACAAAATGTCTTTTTCACTGTTGTTAATACTAAGGTTGATATCTAATGATGGGGAATCTGGAATCACATATTTTGTTGATTTTACAAGGTAATCTATAGGGTCAGGAGGTGGATCCTAAAAATATAAGATTATAAATGTATAATGTCCACGTTAACTTTACAATTAGTACACAGAATAGATTAAAATCGTTGATCAGTTAAATAAATACATGTACAAAAACATTTCATTACAACTGTTATTTTTGCAATATTTGTTGAACTGCATATGTTTGAAGTCTGCAGAGTGCCGTTTGTGATGAAATAACCAATGTTAAATCTATAAGTACGGCCTAAATTAAAATATTGTAAGTTTGCCCTTTTCCGACCCAGATTTTGAACATTGGGTAGGTAGATAGGTAGGTAGGTAGGGAAAATGTTTTATTTTATTTTGTCAAATAGTACAATCCTAGTACATGTACATGGTAACCTTAATAAATTGTTACAACTGGTATTTGTTTTCTTTAATATGTCAAACTCCCTTTATTTTATGCCTATATGACTGTGTCATACATGTGTTTAATACATGTACCTGCATGTATTTGTCACAGCAAACATGGTAACCTTCAATTACACGTCCCTTACAAATAAATCCATTTGCCAAAATTTATAGACAGTAATGTTTTAGTGCATACAGTCAAACTTGTATGTGAAAACCGCTCAGGGGGAATTAGAAAAGGCAATGGTACCTAAAGGCATGGTAGACATACAGGTGACTATCAATGACTTGAACGCCGAAACCTCGAAGTTCTCAAAACCTCGAAGTTTCGTACAGGTCCCGATTTTTTGCCTTTATAAATTAAGTAAATTTACTCTCAATCTCTCAAAACCTCAAAGTTCTTGAAGCCTCGAAGTCAATTGGAAGTCCTGATTTGTATATTCCTTTATATTTCACTCTCGAAACCTCTAAATTCAAGTAATTATCGGTGAATATATAAACAGTCAATGGGTTAGCCAGACCAACACTGGGACCTTTACCTGGAGATTAAACAAAAGGTGTTTTGATAATGGGTGACAAGTAAGCTCTGACCAAATAAAGTAGTAATTAACAGGATTGTTAATTAATTTAGATCAATCAAAACAGAAGAACTTTAAACTAAACATGCATCATAGATTACGATTTTGTGTACATGTGTAGATCTAACAGCCAAGTTGTAATTTAATTTTGACATCAAGCGGTACTGTACAGTAGGTTATTCCAACATTATATACCTCATAGATATGTTGACGACCACTTATATCCAAATCGGCTTTGATCTATAATAAAGATAACTTATTTACACATCTTCATGTTTGAGAACTAGGTATGCAGATTGTTTATTTTCATGTGAATTACGAAAACATGCATCCCTTATTTTGTATAGTATAAGAACCTACATTGGTTGGAACGTCAATTTTCCGAACTCTTGAAACCTCAAAGTGTTAGGGTGGTCCTGTAGAATTTGAGGTATTGAGAATCACCTGTATTTACTTTTTTGTTTCATCAATACATCTCTAAACTGATTACTGTACATATCAGTTAGCAATCATGGGATGATGACTGCCAACTGGACAAAGGTAAATTAATCATGAAGCGCTGACAGCAGTTCAATCTTAAATGTAGGTAGATGCTGGTTACTGTGGCCTAATTTTGACCCAAATTATAACAAGCATAAAACAGGCGAGCCATATGGTCTGCGTTTGCAACCAACTATTTTTACAATATAGAATCTACATGTATTTCATATAAAACCATTTTTATCTAAAAAATATTGTAAAATCATTTCTTATCGCATTTTAACAGAATTTTGAATGTTAAACAGAGTATGTTTTCAAGTTTTATTGCTTGTTTGGATGTAATTTTCTAATTTGTAATTTAAAAATCTGACAATTTTGATATCTTAACTTTGCTTGAACAAATAAGGAATTTTCATCACAAAAATTAAACTTTCTGTCTAAATTGATTAATATTTAATTTCTAGTTCAGAAAATTAAAATAAAAATATATAATGAAACTGTATTCAATTCTTTGTTTAACATAGAAAATTCTATTGAAATGCCAGGCCTTATTCTATAGTTTCCACATTGCCGAAATTCAGTCTCATTCCCATTACAAAGTAAATATGGGTTTTCCCAATTTTATATAAAAGATTCCCAATATGGTGTTGCAGCAACCGTAATGAAAAATAAATTAATATATTGGGAAATGCATTAAAAAACAGATTATTCCATTACATTTAGATTCCCATGAGCACAAACAATTGACACAAATTCCTCTTAAAATTTCCAATTGTGTCGCAAATGGCATTTTCCCAAAATTGCCAGAAAAAGGCCTAGAAATGGCTTCACAATTTTTTTGTTTGTTTGAAAAATTGTGGTATGTACAGTCAAACTTACTTTAGCGACCGCCCTCATATAACGACTCCCTGTCCATAACGACCGTATTTGGACCGCTCCTTGAGAATTACTATATATTTGCCCCTTAAATAGCGACCACCTGCCTTATGTGACCGGCGACCGCTGTATTTCGCCCGCCGGTAGTTATCTTACTTGTGTATAGTGACTGCTTACTGGTGGAGGGGAGATAACTCGTAATTCTCGCAGGATATTGTAAGAACTAATCAACAACATGGCGCAAAACATGTTTTGACAGTCACAACACACCTGGAGGTGTCAATTAACGCCCTAGGTGGTAATTAGGCACTCATACGTGAGTATGACAGGGTGTTTTTACTACCAGTACCTAACAATCATCACTGACTGATTGATGTTTTGTTTTCGATCATTAATTGTAGACCTAAGTTTCCGGTGATGATTACTTAATCAGCAAAAGACTAAGACTAAAAAATAAAAAAGGACACACTTTGTGACAAGGTGTCTTTACAAAAAAGAGCATTTAAATATCATTGATGAAGGATTGATGTTTTGTTTTCTCATATTCAGGAATGCAATAGGGTAATTATCTTACAATTTATCTTGTGGAATATCACTTGATAAGCAAGTCAACATCTCAATCAAGAATAAAATCATGGGCACTCGTTGCACTGGATTATATCTAATAAACTGAAAATAAAATAAAATTCATCTTTCTACAACTTTCTGTCTATTCTTACACATCTGTGTGACTTAACAACACAGATCACCAACTTTGAGCAGTTTTTATGAGATTTGTCTCAGCTCTAATAATGTGCCGTATCATGGTGTATCCACGATGTAAATAATACAATTTTGTCATAAATTTTAAATTAAATTTAATTAAAACATTGAATTATTTCTTATTCTCATTATTTATGTTGTAAATGTATTAGTACAAGGATTTTTCCTATGCCTATTTTGGGTCCAATTACAGGACCCTTCCCAATTAAAAAATGGCTTGTATTTTCCCAAAAATATGCAAAAATTCCCAATTTTGAAATTAAAAAAAAAAGATGTATATTTTCCCAATTTTTCAGATCCTGGACCCAGAAATTTGGAGGTAGGAAAATTCCTTTAATATTACAATGTATGTTTACTAAATGGAATATCTAACCAGAGAAGAAACATGTAAATATAAATAATGAAAGTCATCTCCGATCCTTTGGATTTCATAATATCTCGTGTACATGTGACCCTTTATATAAAGACCACCTGTCTATAAAGACAGTATATCATTATTATACCCTGTGTTTAGTGTAACTTTTGTTTAGGTTAAATAAGCTTGGCCTTAACCACATTGTCTTAAATGCACCAATCAGCAGAAAAGAAGCGTTTTATGACAGCACGATTTCCGTGTGTCAGTCGGCAAAGGGCAAACATTCAATATTTTAATTTAGGCTTAGGCTATAGTATAAACTGAAGTGTGAAGACTACAGGTTTCCAGAAGACTTTGGCTCCAGTGACATAAAATAATGAACTAACACAGGCCACTGCCACAAAACTGTAAATCAAATGCTTTTCTATCTAATACTGTTTAGACCATTTGTACTAGACTTGTTACATATTAGAAATTTACATATTTACAACTGGACAATATGTTTTGAAAATCAGTAAGAATATTATATATTACTTTAATAAGGTAATCTCCAATGTATTCTGGTTTTAAGCACAAAATTCCGTAATCCATTAGACCAAGTACTTGGTAAGCACTGCGCTCCCCAACGAATACAAAGGTCAGCTGATTGACAACTTTTCCTGGGTTTTTCATTGGCAGTTTCAGTTTATATACATCTGCTCCACCATATGTCAACAACCTGTAAAAATAATGTGTCAAGAAGTGAATGATTGAGTTCACAGTTAACAAAAAGTGTTTAAGGAAGAGATTTATATCATTAACATGTAGGTCTGGTAAAAGGCCTCATTCCCAATATAAAATTTACTATTTTTTCCCAATCTTGAGGAAAACTTCCCAAATATGTAAAGCTGTACTGTACAGCTCAAATTTGGTACACCTACAAAGGTGAATCTCAACTTTAAGTACCACCCAATTAAAACTTTCATGTCTTCAAATGAAAACCATGTCATTTAGATAAAGTTGGATGAATAAATTTTTGTGTCCTTCTTGTTATCAGGAAAATAACCATAGTTACTTTTTCCCACTTTGGCCCATTGGGACTCAAAGGGCACAGGACCCTGTACAATAAAGGGTCTATTAAACTCTGACCACAATGCAAACCCTTTCTGAGAGCTATGTCTTTCATAAAGATCTTAAAATCTCAAAACTACGACAAATATTGCTGAACTGTTGGTCATAACTAATTCTATGATTCAGTAGTGATGTAAAACATCATACCAAATTTGGTTAACATTTGAGGAAAAAAACTAGAGTTATTTAATGTTTCCACTTGACTAAGCGACAAAGAGACAGATCTAAACCAAAATGTTTCCAATGGACTAAGAGACAAAGATGACAGTCCTAAAACAAATTGTTATATTCATGTTGAAAATTTCCTATACAAACTATAAGAAAAAAATCAGCAACAGTCTTACTATTAAACATTGCCTACAAAAACAGTTTCTCTTGCCCGGTCTTTTAATTTTTACTGTGGGCCCTCACGTGATTGCCAAGGTATCATTTTGAATTCACCGCAATTTTGATACAACTACAATTTGATTGGCTAATGTTTCAAGCGCCGCGCCAAACATGAACATATTTTTTGACATCAGTAAGCTGACTCTGGTGTAAACAATGACATTGAACCACTTCACTAGTTTGGATGAGGAACAGCTGACAGTCTAAACAACCGTGACAGTAAAAACACAGCAAATGTTATAAAGGTCGCTGTGAAGTGAAGATTCTTTATCAAATAGTGGTACATCTCTGGATGATTTATTAGTGTACAGTGACAAATGTTTGAACAATTTCTTAAGGAAATTTTACGCTGAACTAAACAAAAGTAATAATTTAAACATGTTTCATATAACAAAACAATTTTTAACTGAGAGCAACAACAATTTTGTTCGTACCCTCGCTTTTGACTAATGCCCTCTGCTTTGCGTCGTGTGCCAGCAAAATTGCTATTGCCCTCAGACCCAGTCAATAACTGCATAATGTTTCACAACATTTTTTATAGTTCAATATGAATTTTGGAAAATAAAATAAAATTAAGCTGTTATGACACATTCAAGGAGTGATGACTTATTTTGTGTTTAATGGAAAACAGAGACATTGTGTATTTTAAGATGTGTTAGAAGTCATTGAATGCTGAAGCTAGTGTATTTTAATTTGTACTTCAGGATTAACTACCAACTGAACTAAAGCAATCAGCAGTTACTTTTTAATAACATATAATTTCTGTGTCTTTCACTTACTCAAACTCAAATTTGGATATATATGTGCATATATGATTACATATAAGGACCATCTGAAAATTACTGTTCACCTCTTCCTAGAATAGATCTTTTTATGTTAATCATTTTCATGTTACCTCCTTTCTCTAGCTGCAATATTTTTAAACATTTACAGTAAAAAAAACATGTGCTAATCTGTCATGGTGCTCATGCTTTTTGCTTTATAAGCATAGGTGACAACATTTAAAAAGATACCCTCCAACTGATTATGTTTAAGTTTGGTTAAAAAAATGGTTTGGTAGTTTAAGAACATCAGATTTTTTTATTATTAAATGTTGACACGAACAGCTGACAAGTGCACTGTGATAACAAAAGTTAAGTGAAAGCAAAAGCTTGCTGCGAACAAGCTCAGAAGTTTGTCAAATGAAGAAATCAATAATTAGATGTCATTAACAGCAAAAGAGCAGCAGATTAAACAGAATACTGCAAGAACAGTTCAGATAGTAATCATCCTTCTAAATGAGAACACACTTATTTGTGTAACTTGCATAAATAAATATTGATTCACTCATGATACAAATATATCAGTTTCTTTATTTTAATGTTGTTTTATATCAGATAAGGAATAATTTCACGATTACGATGATGCCACCAGCTTCACATGAAGTGCCAAATTTTTAACCTGTGTTATGGAGTTTGAAGATCTTTATGTCATGCCTTCCACGACCTGGGACCTGAGTTTTTGTCTTATCTGAAAGATTCATGACTTCCACTTCCTACACCCAGGGTTTGGCAAAGGTCTATGTAAAAGTATTAGGCTTGAAACTGATTTGAATACAGCATTTTACTTCAAAGGTAAGGACTCTACTAACCAGATAACTGATTTTATAGCAGAAAGCATTGAAGGAAAACTACAACTAGCCTATTTAATGAGTACCGGTAACATACAGGAAATCTATAGCCCTCACTTGTTGTATACAGAAGATTTCTTTGCTCCACGAACTATGACTGCCGTTTTCCATCCAGAAAATGCACATGTCCGATATGCATCAATGTGAAATCTCCACCTACGAGCAGCCATTACCATTTCCATGGGAACATTTGTCACCTGATAATTCACCCACTCAAACTTTTCCTCATCTTGCCATATTCCTTTCTCAGCAGAAACAATGATGAAATCTGGATGAAGAACCCATTTGCCCATAGCACATGCTCCAAGAAATTTTTCACTTCTGGATAACTTTCCACAAACAATATGTGTGCAGTTGGGATGGAAACACTATAAAAAAGAAAATATTTCTTGAAACATTTCCAAACTATTTTTGAAAGATTTACATGAGTATCAATACAAAATGAACTATAATGAAACATTTCGTTCAAGTTTATTTAATTGATCAGCATACATGTGCACTTAATGATTTTCCAATATTTGGTTACCAGTCCACTAAATATGTGTTACAGGGGACAACACTAGCTTTGTTTTCTAATCACACATATCTTCATTTAATTCTAAATCTTTAATCTGTATTAACTTGGAAATTAATTTATAAACATTGAAGCATGTCCACAATACTTCAACTATAACAGTCTGGCTATATGTAACTTTATGTGGTAAAAAACCTAATTTCAACTACTATGGTAACAAACCTAACAATTTTCTATTTCTGATTCTGATCACTGAATTATTATTGAATGCATTTGAATGCTATATGAATTAAATGTACTTTTTTGTTTTATATATATTGGATGTCCATTACTTAAGTGAAATTAAACACAAGTTCGGTTGTCAGAAGACAACAAAGCTCTCTGAAACGGGTGTAAATTTACAAAATAGGTATTTGACCCCAAGCTGTCAGGTTTTAAGATCAAAGGACCAGTTAATATTTTGTTTCCTTCAGCCCAAGTTAAAAATTTTGAAAAGTATGTCAAAGTCCAAGGTCACTACATTAAAAGTCAAGGTACCCAATAAAAGCTCTGGTCATAAGAAATCTATATGCCAAATAACAAAAGCCTTATCCATCGTGGGTTATAAGCTATATATTAGCTAAGGTGAATTTTTTTAAAAAGTAGGTCAAAGTCCAAGGTCAAAAGTCAAGATATCAAATGAAAGCTCTGGTCATAAGAAATCTATATATGAATATCAAAGTTCCACCTCTGAATCAATGTACAATGCTCCCAGTTCCTGGATTTTCTTGGCAAGACATGTCCTATCATCGTCAGGCAATCCTGAGAGTAGAAATTTGTATCTTCCATCCAGACTTTTCTGTAAACGTGTTTTTAAACTTTTGGACATACTTGATATTATTCCTTGTATATCCCCTTGAAAAATATAGCAGGTGAAATACAAATAAACATAAGGCATTTGCAGAAAAGAATGAAGTTTTTAGAACATATGATTTCTTCATTTTTATATAAATTATAAGTAAACATCTGTAAATACATTATACTGTTTTCATTGGAATTGCTCACTACTACTGACAAAATGCAAATTGGACTTGTTTACTATTTGGTTTAAACTTATTTATTGTCTTAATGACAATAACTTAAGAGATATGATAAGATACATTTGTATTACATGTATTAATCAGGATTCAGAAACAAGTACTGTACCCTTGGTACTTTTATAATGTCCGACAATTGTTGATAATAGTAATAGTCTATTCAACTACCAACATAATTTCAGCACTTAACTTTTCAGCATCCAGTATTTTTGACACTTGAACAGGCAATTTATGCAGCTAATATTGATTCAGATCAGTCAATTAATATATCATGATGAATATTAAATTCTAAAAATCATGTTTCAACACATGTTTTGAAAGACTGAATGCCAAAGATACTTGCTTACATTTACAAGTGCCAAAATTACCAGGTCCATAGAAATTCTGAAAACAACAAGTAATTACCGAAAACACCGGAAAAAGCACTGAAAACACTGATATTACGGTAATCCAACAAGCAACTTAAATATTATCGATATTGATATTTGGATCCCTTATGTAAAGTTTTACAGAAATCAGAAGTTATTACGATATTTTAATACACAAGTCATGCTGATGAAATCTGGGTTGACACAATAAACATAACTTTATACATTGTGTTATATGCATACTGGTGTATTAACACAAAGTCTTCTTGTATTTCTGAATAAAAATGCAAAATATTAAAAGGATTTATATAATTTGAGTCGAATGCGCATATACAGTAGTAGGACATAAATGAGTTTGCAAAAATGTATTTCACTATACATATGTAAATTATCAATAATTAAGAATTTGTTTGATTTTGTCCTCTGAATTTAGTAGACATCCGAAATAAATGAAAAATGGCATGTTTAAGTCTGGAAAGTCTGGGCCTAATTTTGATAATATTTTTGTTAGTTTACCTCCATGAAATATTTATATTAGGTATCAACAGTTTTATTTTGGTGTTTATGAATTACGACATAAATCCAATCATTATCTTTGTAATAAACATCGAAATGACATCGCTGGAATTTTACTCTCATGAAGAATGATGTATTTCTTCCGATATAATAAGGTGATTGCAATTGAATTTCTAGCATATTAGTACAAAACCTCAACTTTCTGTGGATAATTTTTTTCTAAAATTGGGTGAACAATGAATTCTAGAGGAGTTATTGAAAAATCGCAAATTTACTAATAATATATACTGAAAATAAATTTTGCGAACTCATTTGTAGCCTACTTCAGTAGTTGTCAATAGCTTTATATATCGCTGGTAAAACTGGAAATCACACATGTGATTTGTGTATGGGAAATAATATCATAATAACTTCTTTGAAATGCATCAAAATTATGTTAAACTTCAAATTAGGGAGCCAAATATAAATATATTTAATAATTAAGTTGTTTGTCCGACTTTATATTGGTGTATTCGGCAAATAGTTATCGTTTTCGGTGTTTTCAGTATTTCCATGTACCGGAAATTACCTGAAATCTTTTAGACTTACCAAATCATGAGCTGATGGTGTGTGGTAGTTTTTCAATTTGCTTTGACAAGACGTACTATGTATATAGATATATGACAGGAATTTTGCTTTCCATATTATATATCTAATGTTGGTTAAATATCAAATTACATCAGATGGTGATATACATCGAAAGGCAAAGAGGAAAGTAAATAAACGAAATAGTCAAGAACTAAAGTACTACGATAGGCCTATTCATCAACGATTTAACTTAACTTAAAGGTGGAAATGGGATGGAAATTGATTCCTTCCTTGATTTGAAGTTTAACTTAAGGAATCCATATTATCATCCCGTTATTCCGGCCATGATCTATGTAATAATATTTTCAAATACATAAACAGTTTGAAAGAAATATAACTAATGAAATATCTTACAACTTAAATACAAAAAACAGTGTTCAAAATAGATCTAGGGGGTTAACTACCTTCTTATGAGACATAAAGCTCGAAGTTATGTCAATTCCAACCTCCCGCCATACCATTAATCATGCATCCCGATCCCGACTCTGAAATCAGCGACACAGCAACTAACCAAATGCATAGACTTCTGCTTTTTTTTTTTTAAATATAACAATGTGACTTGCTTTAATACGTACCTGATATAAAATGACTTAAAAACAGGACTTTGGTTCCACATTTTAACCCATTTCACAGGACTTTGGTTCCACATTTTAACCCATTTCACACTTCACAAAAACGAAAGCCTATTGAGGTCAGATTAGAGTGTGATTTTATATAAAAAAAAATGTTTTAAGAAAATAAAGAGATAAAAAGAAGAAGTGAAGACTGTTTATCTGATCTATATATTCAGAATTATAAAAGTATTACCTGATCTCGTTATTTTGAATTATTAAAGTAGTAATTTCACCTGACTGTTTTGTATTTTGACTTTCGAAAGTTGTATTTCAACTGATACCCACTTTGATTTGAGCCCAACTATAATTATGGTTTCGTAATAAAATACGTGAGAATTCTTCATTACCAGTAGATCCTCTAGTTGCCGCGATTCAATAATGTCAGTGTGTGTTGTATTATGAGAGTTCTGGGGCACTTCCCATTCCATGGTCTATTTATACCACTAAATCTCTCTATTCTAGTGGATTGAATCGTACCTGGGAATTCACCGAATACCTGGGTGGCAATCGACCGCGACGTTCGGTGAATTTCGAGAAACGGCAGCCCTCTTCACTTCCGAGAAATTGCAAACGTTCTGGGGTGTTATATTGGCATAATAAAAAATGAAATCGCATAAGAATAAATTTTCTATATATAAAAGCATGAATAATCTGAGTGGTATGAGAAGTTTATATAATGTGGTTAAACGGGGGTATGATAAAGTAGTCAACACCGTTTGGAATTATGTGAAAGGCACGTCGACTGAAGAGCAGACGAAAGAGACTGTTAAACGGAATTTACGTCAAACGTTGAAGCAGATCTTTCTAAAGGAGTTGCCAAGATCGAAGAAAAAAACGAAGACAAAGCCAATATCTGGATTTTGGTGATAGCTTTTAAACACATTTTTTATAGGAGTTATAAGAAAGATGTCAGCCGTCACATACGTCGAGCACATCTCAGAGCATTATTAGATTATTTTAAAGACGATTTCTTCTCTAAAATTTCTAAAGAATTAAAAAAAGGGTCCCATAAAAATCCAAATTCAAGTCGAACAGCGATTCAAACGATCTAGTGTAAACGTTGGATCACAATTCATAACACAACTTCATAAAACTCGACAATATCCGATCTTAAGAGAAGGCGAAATCGAAGACGTGTTTCAACGCATGAGATTCGCTCGAAAAAACCGTTCAGGCGGGTTCGGGGTGGGTCATCGAGAACGCGCAAATGTACCAAGTATAATCCACCTTTAGGATCCTCCTATTTTAAGTTGCCCAAGCAGATTGCGGATAAGAAGGCTGTTATAAATGTTCAAAACAAGGATCAGAGATGTTTTATGTATAGCGTATTAGCGTGTTTACATCACGATGATATTAAAGATAGCTATAAAAGACCTCAAAACTATATACCGTTTATCGGGTCATACGACTTCAAGTGCATCGATTATCCGACTCCGTTAAAGCAAATACCCAAATTCGAAAATCGTAACGGACTCGCCGTTAACGTTCTCGGGTGACGGAAAAAGTAGAGGTTTCTTTCCTTATTACATATCGGAAAAATCTCGCGATAAAGAAATTATAATTTATTGTTGTTTAGAAAGGTCTAGAAAATAATTGGCACTACTCTTGGATTAAAAACACATCCAGATTGTTTCCCCCCCAATCAAAACATAATGGAAAATCATATCCATGTCTTCGTTGTCTTAAAATACTATCGAGCGAGGACGTTTATAAAAAGCACGTTGCCGATTGTCGCGGTATTAACAATCCGCCCATGAAACCCATCATGCCCGGGGAGGGTAAAAACCTTCTCAAGTTTAAGAATTACGGTAATAAACAACCCGTGCATGCCACGATCTATGCGGATTTCGAGTGTATTATTTCACCCATCACTGAAGAGGCCGGCGATAAAACGACGAAAACATCGCGTCACCACCCTTCGGGATACTGTTATGTAGTCGTTTGGAGAACGGAGAAGGGCATCGATAAGATCGAAGAGCCTCAACTCTATCGCGGGGAGAATGCCGTGAAACATCTTCTAGAAAATTTACGACGAGAAGAACAAAAGATTAACGGTTTTAAGAAAAAAGAGCTGTGTATGACCGACGAGGACAAGGAAAACTTTGAGGAGTATAAGCGATGTTGGATTTGCGGAGATGAATTTTCGGGGGATGCCCGCAAGTGGTTTTCTTTATGGATTCAGAGAAAGAAACTTTTAAAGGAACAGGACACATTACCCAGTTTGACGTGTTTGGAACGTGATATCGATCGCATATCAACTCTGATGACTTCTGAGGAGGAAAAAATATGAATTAACCTATTTAGAATGGTATATCGCGATCGTCACGATGCCATAAAAAACTGAGATCGATGAAATCAATAGAAAAAATCAAGGACGAGACATTCGATCTCATCAAAGTCAGAGATCATTGCCACATTTCTGGTAAATTTCGAGGTGCGGCTCATAAATAAGTGTAATAGATTATTGAGAATGGCAAAACACATACCCGTCATCTTTCATAATCTTCGTCGGGTTACGATTCCCCATTTAATATTATCGGAAATGGAAGTGAAGAACCAGTCAATTGCATTCCGATGAATCACGAAAAGTTTATCAGTTTTTCTGTCGGATCCTTGAGATTTATCGACAGTTTCCAATTCTTACCGTGCGGCCTCGAGACGTTAGCTAAAAATCTAAAACGATTATCCCATCACGAACTCTATATTCGAGGATGCATCGCTTTTAACGAGAAAGGGTGTCTATCCCTATGAATATATGAATTCTTTCGATAGGTTTAATGAAACAACCTTACCACCGAAGGAAGATTTTTACAGTATGTTATCGGATACTCACATTTCTCAAAAAGAGTACGACTACGCTCAAACCGTTTGGCGTTACTACGGATGTAAGGATATGGGAGATTATCACGATTTGTATTTAAGATCGGACACTGGCTTATTAGCCGACGTGTTCGAAGAATTTCGCAACATTTCTTTAAAACACTACGAATTAGATCCGTGTCATTATTACACTGCCCCCGGCTTGGCTTGGGATGCAGCGTTGTTAACCTCCAAAGTTGAATTAGAGTTGCTCACCGATTACGATATGCATTTATTTATCGAAAAGGGAATCAGAGGTGGGATCACCTACGTTCCACAACGTTATTCTAAAGCGAACAACAAATATTTAGATGATTATGATCCCGATATACCCTCTAAGTACACCATGTATTTAGATGCTAACGCTCTTTATAGTGAAGCTATGAATCATCCTTTACCCTGTAAAAAGTTTGAATGGATCGACGGAGTGCCAGATCCATGTTATCCACCAGAAGGAAAGGGTTACATACTCGAAGTCGATCTAGAGTATCCGAAAGAATTACACGACGAGCATAACAATTATCCACTAGCTCCAGAAACGTTTAAAGTGAACGAGGACCATCTTTCCGTTTATCAGAAAACGTTGATGAAAGAGTATGAGATGCGCGATACGGGTCCCAAAAAGCTCGTGCCCAATCTACGAGATAAAAAGGAATACGTCGTGCACTTACGAAACGTTTTTAAAAACTAAATCTCGAGTTGGGATTAAAATTAAACCAAAGTTCATAGAAATTTTACGATTTGACGAAGAGCCATGGCTTTCGAGTTATATCCATAAAAAAACACTCGATTGCGTCAACGGGCTAAAAACGATTTCGAAAAGGATTTTTTTCAAACTCATGAATAATGCCGTGTTTGGGATGGGGGGGACCATGGAGAATAAACGGAATAGGATCGATCTGAAAATAGTTTGCGCGAGCGACGAGGATAGAAAAATTCAAAAGATGACCGCTTCACCCTCCTACGACGGGTTGACTAAAATTAACGACAACATGGCATTCGTCCATTTTAAAACGACTCGCGTTAAATTAGACAAACCCATTTACTGCGGCATGGCGATCTTGGATTTATCGAAAAGACACATGTATAATTGGTATTATAATCATCTAAAAGCGAAATACGGAGACAAATGTAATTTACTTTATACGGATACGGACTCTCTTTTAGTCGAAATTCAAACGGAAGACGTCTATCAGGATATGCTCGAAGATCAAGACGAATATGATTTTTCCAATTACGAGGTCTTCCACGGAAACAAAGATAAAAATAAAAAGGTGACCGGTAAATTTAAAGACGAATGCGGAGGGAAACTCATCAAAGAATTCGTCGGATTAAGACCTAAAATGTATGCCACGTAAATGAGAGACGATAGTGTTTCCAAACGAGCGAAAGGCGTGAAACGATGCGTCTTGAAAACAAGATAGGCTTTAACGATTATAAAGAGGCTCTCTGTCACGATGTCAGGATATCGCGAGAGATGCACAGTCTACGTTCGTCTAACCAAATCATTTACGGGATCAAACAAGATAAGACGGCGTTAGATCCTCTGGATACGAAAGTCTACATTCAAGAAGATCGCATTCACACGTATGCATTGAAATAAACAATTTATTATCTACACAGATAATAAATTAATCCACCACCATCAACTCTTCTCGAACGAACTTTCTCTGAGGAGCGGGTTCTTTTAGGTAATAGACGTCGATACCCTGCATTCTAAACTAACGATCGACGTCGTATTTGTCCACGCTCCAAATGGGATCGGTCGCTCTATGTTTTCCACCTTCCAACTCGCCGGATTGATAGAGATATCTAACTTTATTAAATGGACCCACCGGCGATCGAATTTCGGTGGAAGGTTTTATCGCTTCGGGAGGTTTGGTCTCGTCGTTGATCGCTTTCACGACGTCCGATAACCGTGTCACCCATTCTCTGTTTCTGTCCTTAGATGTCATCTCTTTGTCGTATTGATAACTGAAAAGTCTTTCGCCTGACGTTTTATTAAATCGTTCGACGATGGCTTGGTCGCGATGAACGTCGACTCTTCCCCTTCTTATTCTCGCGTCGTGTCGGGGCATGAGTTTGGAGACGGCACCCATGAATTCGCGACCTGGATCGACTTGTAATAATTTCGGAAACGCTAAACGTCTTTTGTAAATTTTTTCGAAAGCGTCGGCCACTTCTTTACTGTCTTTGGTCGTTAAAGGTTCCGCTTCTTTGTACCGAGTGCCCACGTCTATCACCGTTAACGCGTATTTGTACGTTTTCCCACCCACTTTATCGTGCGGTAAAAACAATAGATTTGCCTGGTGAATGTCGTTTTCTTTCACGTGTTCGAATTGGGGTCGTACGATTTTCTTGGGGGCTGGTAAATAGATTTGCCACACGTCTTGTTTTTTCAGGAAATCGAACGCTTCCTTTTCGCCGACGTTAGCCGCTTTGGCCAATTTCTTGATGGCCGCCTGTCCTTTCCAATAGTGTTTGTAATAGATCTCTTCCATTTTACTTTATGCGACATATTTTTTACGCCATAAACACTAACCCCGTTCCGATCAACACGAAGAGGATTTCTTTATCTTTTTGCTCTTCGGAGGGTTGATAAAAATCGCTCAATTTCGGTTCGGGAGACATCTCCTCTTCTCCCATCATCTGGCGAGTAGAGAGACATGGCGGCGTCCACTTCTTTATAGGTGTATAACGCATGTCCTTCTTTTTTCAATCTCTCGTTTAAAAAAGTCTAATCGTTTTCGTGCGTTTGTGATTCCATTCGTCTCTTGGCCTTGGTTCAGTTTTTTCCATCGCTTCGTCGTGTCTTTTTTGCTCGTCGTGATTCGAAAATAAAAATTGCGATCCGGAAAACGCCAGGGCGTTGACCAATGCACCACCCACCATCATCGCTATCGTTGCCATTTTAATAGAGGTTTTATTTTATTTCATGATATCGGCGGGAATGATCCCCCTTTTGACCAACATGTCCTTGGTGTAATTGGCGAGAGCAAACTCGAGAAGGATCATCCCGAAATCCTTTGGATCTAAATCCATCTTAGGCACCGGCATCTTTAAAAATTTCTTGGAGAGTTGCGCGTATCCGATGGCAATTCCCGTATTGACGGCTGCGTGATACGCGGTGTTGACCAAATCTTTTTCACTCATTCTTTTTTAATAAGAGAGAAAATTATTTATAACATTTCATGGGCGTTGGGTTTTGGAATTACTTGGGGTGAAATTACTTTGGGTTTTATGTAGACCAGAAATCCAACAACCTCGAGTCCACCCGCTAACCATTTCCAGCTATCGTTGCTATTACCATTGCTATTACCAATGCTATATTGACAGCGGTGTTGACCAAATCTTTTTCACACATTCTTTTTTAATAAGAGAGAAAATTATTTAAAACATTTCATGGGAGTTGGGTTTTGGAGGTTGAATTACTTTGGGTTCTGGTGGAATTACTGGGGCTGGAATTACTTGGGGTTTTGGTTTTATGTAGACCAGAAATCCAACAACCGCGAGTCCACCCGCTAGCCATTTCCAGCTATCGTTGCTAATAGCATTGCTATCGTTACTATCAGCATTGCTATCGTTGCTATTAGCATTGCTATTCCATCTACGTTTGGCTCCCTTCTTCCCCGCTTCCTGACGTTTTGGATTCTTCTTCTTTATTTCCATCTTCCCTATTAATTCCTCCAGATTCATCGTGTTTTTCTATAACGTCAGATTTTTTAAATCTGACAATGTGACGGCTAGACGTGGCGGCTATACTGAGAGGTGCTAAATACGCACCGTATTTGTAATATAAACTACAACACACTTCGCCGATGGCTGCGTCCAAGAAGGGGTCTTCGTTCAAATCCTCGATCAGTTTGGGTTCGTCTTTGATGTCGAAAAAATATTTAAAGTCCTTGCGAATACAGTAACAGATGACGGAATTTGCTATCGATTTGGCCATGCGCATGTTGAGTCGAGCGTGCGTGTAACAGAAGACTCCAGGGTTTCGACCTCCTTGTCGTTCATCTTTTCCAATTCGGAAAGGCGTCAACGACTCTTTTCCTAGAAAATGACGCGCACGTCCGGAACCGACGATGGTCGATAATCTGTCTTTGGGAGATATATCTTTGCCGGGTATATCGTTCGCTAATACATCGTCTACATTCATGTTTTTTTAATAGAGATACATTTTTTCATTAAAGACTGCAACATTTTTCTTAGCCATTTTTCCGTTAGACGTTAACGTTCTAAGCGTAAAATATAGAATATCGCGGCTAATATTACCAAAATCCATAAAACGATAAACAACAACAACACGAACACTACTATCTCGGTAAAACGTTTCATATTTTATTTTAAACAATCTATAGTTATCGCGTTGTTTACGAGGTCTTGGAGTTGCTTGCGTAAATCCTCCGTCTCTTTGTCCGACTCTTAAAACTCCTTTTTTAGGACCTTGTGGGTAGAATAGAGTTTGTCTTTCATCTCGCGATACTTGGTCAACTCTGGATAGGGGGGGGGGGGGGGGATACGGTGGCAAATTCTTCGTCCGAGATCTTCCCGTCCTCGAGCGCTCGACTCACCAGTAGATCCGATATCGAATTAAGTTTACTCTCCGCGAGTTTGGTGATCTTGGAGGTGTTTTTCTGATTTTCTCAACAGTAATCGTCTTATCCCTTTCATGGCTAACCCCATCGAACCTACGGTCAAGGCTACAATTTGGAGAGGTAATCCTGCAATGGGAACGAGAAATCCGAGTCCGCCGACGACGATACCTCCCTAGATGAGAGCCGCGTCGACGCCACCCGTCTGCGGTGTTCACCGTTCGTTTATACTTTTTATGGATGCTCTTCCGCGTTTCTATCTCTCGACGAAACGTCTGTTCGATCTCGCTGATTCGTCTTAAACGATATTGTTGCGCATCGCTTTCTATTGGTTCTAATGGTGGATATAATACGTTTTTACTCATCTCTTTTTTTATACGCGAAAATTTTTTATATGTCTAATACGACGACGCCGTTGACGGTTCCCGATCTCGACCCTTTATTCACTCCAAAATTTAGAACGTCGCCCGATGTCACCCGCAGAGGAGGATTCAACGTTACGATGTCGCCGTTTTTCGTTTGATGGGGTCGTTTGTTCGACGTCGTTCAAGATTAACGTCACGTCTAATTCCCCCAAGAAGTCCGAGACGAAAGACGTGACCGTCGAATAACATCTTCATGCCCAGCGACGGTCTCTGACCTTTTTTCTTCCGTTTTTATTCACGTCGAATTGGAACGTTGTTCATGATGCGTACGGTTTTTGGTCAACATGTTGACCTCTTCTTTAATGTCTTCCAAGAGTTCTTCTCTTTCTAAGTCTTCGTAATAGAATCCCGATCTAGACATCCTTTTTTATTATTTAGAAACCTAATTTTCTAAACTCGTAAGAGCACGAGTGAACGGGGTGTGTCCGTGATTGTGTCGACGGGGTTTCCGTTCTCGTCTTTTATGTTTATTCGTTAATTCTCGTGATGCGATCGCGTTTCAACTTTAAGAAAACGGGGCGTTCGATGTTTTCGACATACAACTCGGAAAATTTTTCACGTTGGGGCGTGGCAGGCAAATTTGACGATGTCGTGATCGACCTATCCCGTCTTTGAACGTGTTCTCCCTCGGCAAGTTTCTTCGAGATGAACGTTAAGTAGTTCCACCGGTTGCAGGTTTATGCTATTTGTCGGGTAGATGGTTCCCGACGAAAGGAACGTTTTCACCGATTCCGAGAATCTTGGTGAGTTCCGACGGAAGCTGCAACAAATTAGACTGTTTACCATCGAGTCTTTACTATCATCGTGGTTTTGTCCAATACTATTTTTTCTCGAGATATTTAATGAGAATTCGTTGTATGTCTTTGAACGTGTACGATCCGGCGTGCACGGTATGGATTCTCGGTCTATCTCTACCTTTGGCGTGTTGTATCTCGACGTCTTTTTTTATGTTGTACAGACCCTTCCAAAAATGGACGGACTTTACACCCACGCGCCACTCGTCGTTCGCGTTATCGATGTATCGAGATAGTTTCACGGGTTTACCGATTTCCGTCACGAGATGAAACATGTCTTTTTATATAATTATTTTAATTCTTAACTAAAATATGAATGTTTACGAATACAGGGAGGATTTGGATTTGTCGTCTTTCGACGTCTACGTCAATGCGACTAAAAAGTTTCGCGCGTCGTTCGAGAATATTTTCGTCAAGTATAACAACCCGAACGTCTTCGAAGACGGAACTTCCAAATATTATGCCATGTCACGCCGGTGGTATCAGCATTCCGTGACGGGAGGTTTCTGGCAGAACCAGTTAAATTTCGCGGTGTGGTGCGCCACGACCGGATGCGGCGTGACGTTGGGAATGGGAAACGACAAACTGTCGACATCGTTTCTTTCAGTTTCACGTTTACTATCAAATCAGAAGGATCTTAAAGGAAATCGCCGTCCCTTGCCCAGCGATTCCGATTTCGATCACTACACGAACACCGTAGACGTTTCGGCGTACGAACGAATCTGTCGCGAATTTCGGAGTGTGTCGGTCCACACGAACTGGAAAATCAAGGGGGACCAATCTTCGGAACGTATATAAACACGAAGTGGTCCACGTTCATCGCGAACCGCTCGGAGGGATTCACGCTTCTGGGTCTGGCCAGATTGGACGCGTCCATTCGCGTCTTTGCCTGGGCCGTCTTGGGCGCTCAAGGTCAAACGAGGGCCTCGATCGTGGACGCCGGTGCCACCTCGCTCGACGCCCAAAAACAATTTTTAGTCAACGTCGAGGATGCGATCAACAGACCTCTCGATCTACCCGCCGACATTTCACGCTACGAAAATTGTCTAAGATATGCAAATTCCAAACTCGATTTCGTCATCCATCCGGGGCTTTACATGCTACCCAGCAACATCGCTGAAAATCGGTGCCAACATCGCCAATTATAATAACGAAATCTTGATCGCGCCCGAGAAAAGACAAAACCGGGACGAACGTCGACCTTAACGCGAAAACGTTCACCCAGCCATCACCTCCTAAACAGATCAAACCATCACCACCTAAACAGATCAAACCACCGTATAAACAACTGCAAAAACAAGACGATCACGAAAGTCGCTATATCGTTATTTTCTTTTCTTCTCTTCGTCGAGTTTCGTTAACAACCAACCGACGACGACCATGCCCAACACCCACAGATGTTCACCCAACCAAACGGCGGTGTTGCCGAGCGTCGACAAGATCCAGGAAAGGATGGAACCCAATATACCCGGTAACGCCTCGCCGAATTTGGCGGCCAATCTCGCGAGCAGTTTTCCGACCGCGTCTAGCTGTTTCTTGAGCCATTCCTGTAATCCACCCTCTTTGTTGGTTGGAGGAGACGTCGGTTTAACCGGTGTGATGTCCGGTATCAATAATTCGACCAAAAACGCGACGGTCATTCCAACGGCGGTCAAGACGCTAAAAATGGTGATTCCCTGTTCTTTGAACAGATTGGCGATTCTTTCTCTCAAGGAGATATTATCGTCGAGTAGCCTCTTGATCGACTCTTTTATAGTAGTCAATTGCGATCGCAATCGGCCCTTGAGAATAGCGATACTCTCGTTAACCCCGTCAAGTTCACCGCGCGCTTTCTCTATTTCTCTCTCGAGCCATTCTTTTTTCATCCGGATTGTTTTTCGAGTCTTTCGGTCCATTCCGATATCAATCGTTCGCGTTTCCGCCCTTTTACCTTCTTGAACGCGTAATTCACCTCTAATGGTTCGTAAACTTTTATCCAATCCCCGCAATTCTCGCACGGATAGCGGTTCCGCGGCCCCCCCTCTTCCTCCGCTTTATTGGCGAGGTCTTGTAGACTATCCGATACTTCTGATACGCTGTCGTTTAGTCGTTTTACTTGCGTTTCGTCGTTGCTGCTAACTACACCCACTTCTTTTTGTGCAGTAGTGAATTTACGGTCTACAATCATTGTCGCTTTTCTTGACGGAAGTTTATGTTCTAAACCCAGGGCTCTAACAAATTGTATACCTCCTCCTCCTCTAACTAGTAACGTACTTGCTGATAGAACTCTCGTAGAATCATGTTCATAGTTTAATAAATAAAATCTCTTTTACCATTCCAAATTGCATATAATTTATCTCCGACGGATGTAAATTTTACGGGTTTTATTTGGTACCCCACCCCGTTGTTTTTTTTTCCAGGCGGCCACGAGTTCACTGGTTCTTAGCTCTTTTTGTAGCTCTTCTACCCCTCGTTGAGACCCCGGGGGAGGCTCGTGGGGAGGATCTGGTGCAGTTTTGAGGAGAGGTTCTGATAAGCCATAATTATCCCACGCGAGTTGTGCATTTTCCGTATCATCGTTGTTAAACGTAGTTTGTTGAACATTGTCGTCGTCATAAACCTCGTCAGTAGAATTTCTAAATTGTCATCCATTTTTAAAACGAGTTAAAAATTTTTATCGTATAAATTAGAAAGATGATGAATTACGGACACATTCTCGATCCCGATAGAAAATTGCGCACTCCCTTCGGTGTGAAGGGCATTCGCCAAACGGTCACCAATTCCTATAGTCCCTCGAGTATCGAAGAAAACCAAACGTTGACGGTTCGTTTTCCCAATTTGAGCGACAACGACGTCATCGTTCCCAGAACTACGAGACTATGCTTCGATATGGAAATCGGCGTAGAGGGTGGTGATCTCACTAAGGCGGGTGTTTATAATAATCTGGGGCGTAACATCGTCAAAAAAATCGAAGGGAAGATTTCGGGAAATACCGTTCAAAACCATCGACGATGCGATATAATTTTTAGTCTATAACGGTCTTTGGAAAATAGAACGACGTAACATGGTCTATCAGGGAGTACAGACTGACGAGCTCAATATAAAAAGGGCAAAACCCTTCAAACATGTAATGCCTCGCGACAGTAACGAATACTACGAAATTGCCACGGCGTACGGCAATCGATTTTGTATTCCCTTGGATTTCGAAATCTTGGAAACGAGCGAACCCTTTATCAATCAAGCGGGATTACAAGATAGATTAGAATACATGCTGACATTTAACGATGCTAAACACGTCGTCTCGCCGGACCCCAGCGATGTCGATAAAACGATTAGTTATAAGGCAACCAACATCTCTTTGGAATTCGAAAAAATTACCGACGGCAATCTCGCTCGCAGCATCAGACAGAGGTATGCGGGAGACCACGTTTATTACTTCAACCAAATATTGCGATATCGCAAAACGAGGGAGAGTAAATCGGAATCCGTCCTCAATTATGACATCAACACCCCCGCACGTTCTCTCTCGGGTATTCTGTTTCTCTTCAAAACTATTTCTAAAAACGATCCGGAAAAATTTTATAATCCGAGAATCATCAAAGTGGACACAACCATCGAGGGACAACCGAACCAACTCTTCTCCCACGGAATGAAACCTCATCACCAATTCGACGAAATTAAAAAGTTTTTCTCGGCTTCCCTGAATTGCGAAACCGTCACAGAATCAGTCGCCAAGGAACTCGACCTGAGTGAAGTGACTCTGGGGAAATATCTCAAAGATCATTACGCCCTCTGGTTAGATTTACGAACGACACCTGAAAATCATCTCCACGGCACGGGTCGTAAGCTTCAAAACATCAGCCAAGGTGTTGCCGTCCGAATCGAGAGAGAAGCCGAACCCTCTACCGATCCCTTGGACGTTTTCGTCGTCAAAGACGGGCAGATCAACATGTCGAACGGCCGTTTCGCGAGCGTTATATCTTAAAAAAATTTGAAGTCATTACAAAATGTACATTCAACAACCTCATTCTGCCATGATCGTGGGTGCCACCGGTTGCGGGAAGACGGAGTTTGTCCTCGATCTGTTGGAAACCGAATACAAAGATTTCTTCGAGCACATCGTGATCTTGTGCCCTTCGATCTATTTCAACAAGGCCCTATAAATCGAGAAAATGGATAGGCGAAGATTTAAAACATCCTAAAGACAAAACGCGTCGTCATCGTCAATCCCGTGTCGAAAACGGTCGGAGAGGAGAAATTGCAGGACATGTTGCGACACTTTTTTCGACAAATACAAAGGGGACGTCCACGTTGTACATCATAGACGACTGTTCGGCCACGAAGCAGATAAAAAAGAAAGCGGACGCCTTGTCCATGTTGGCGTTTTCGGGGAGACACGCCAACCAATCCGTGTGGATATTGACGCAAAGATATAATAGCGCGTCAAAAGATTTCCGCACGCAGGTCAAGTGGGTCGCGCTCTTCTATACCAAAGACAAGTTTAGCTACAACGAATGTTTGGACGAGAACGACGTCGTCACGGAAGACAGGCGAACCCTTGAAAGACTTGCTGTCGCAGCACAAACATTCTAAATTAATCTTGTGTACGGAACAACCGACGGGGTATAAGTTTATACAATAATTTTATTTTTGTAAATATAAATTAGTACTTTCGGGGTCTTCCACGTGTTTGGGGAGGTCCTCTAGACTTTATATAATAATAATGACCTCGCTGTTTTCTGTTATCGCAGGAATAACACGTGGTGTGGTGGGTAGAATCAGACATCCATCTTCCGCACGATTCACAAAATTTCAAGGGACGAAAATCGCGTTTTTTCATAGAACAAAAGATCGAATTCGGAACGATCTCATGAGGGCACGGAGAATCACGAATCCTTCTAACGTGTATGGGCATCTTACATGTCGTTTTGTTATTCGGCTCTATCCCGATACTATGAAACATTTTATTTAAAGTCATTTTATTATACATAGAAAATTTTCTTATGCTATTTCAATTATTCATCGTCGTATGAGGTATGCTCGTAGTCGAGCACCATCTCATCAGCTAGGTCACTTACCGTAACTAATTTCCTAACACCAACAACCTCCGCGACCGGTTTAATGGATTCGTTTGAAGGTCCGATGAAAACAGAACTAAATGCTAACCCCCGTAATAACCTTGCACGCTTTGCCTATGTAATCTGATGGGATTAAATCAACCCTCCCGCCTTTCGTTGGTTTCATAAACGTGGTTTTTATTTCTTCTTCCTCCATTTTAAGTTTTGCATACATAACGGTATGCTTCCTCCCCGCTTTTAAGATCGTAAGATCATCAACTGCGATCGGTTTCTTTCTGCCATTCTCTATTAAAAAGCCCCTATGTTTCTGGACTTCTTTTCTAATAAACTGTTCAATCTCTTGGATGATTTCCTCAAACTTTTCTTGTTCCTCCTTGAAAAGTTCATCGTGATCAAACGCTAGTGATATCGTATAAGGTGTAAACCTATCATTTACTCCATACGATAATAACGTGGGAGTTTGTATTCTAAGAGGCTGAAAGACATCGTTCGGATACTTATATAGTATATCGGCGAAAAAATTACCATTTTTTACCTTTACGGGGTTTTTCTCGATCCTCAACTTGTTCAAGTCAAACTGATCAACATTGATTTTACATGCTTTGCCACTCGTACCCATTTTTAATTACTCATATTTTTTTCTTATAGCATTTCAATTTTTATTATGCCAATCGTTTGCAATTTCTCGGAAGTGAATAGGGCTGCCGTTTCTCGGAATTCATCGAACGTTGCGGTCGATTGCCACCCAGGTATTCGGTGAATTCCCAGGTACGATTCAATCCACTAGAATAGAGAGATTTAGTGGTATAAATAGACCATGGAATGGGAAGTGCCCCAGAACTCTCATAATACAACACACATGTCAGAGTCGATTCAATAAAGTCAGAGTAAAAGTTTTGATAAAACATTAACAAAACAGCATCCGCATGCATTAACAGGAAAACCCAGTCATTTGATACAGTTGATGAATATAGACCTACATTTGAGAGAGAGAGAGAGAGAGAGAGAGAGAGAGAGAGAGAGAGAGAGAGAGAGAGAGAGAGAGAGAGAGAGAGAGAGATGCATATCTAGTCGTCATACATGATGACAATATTTTGTATTTAATTAGTGAGTTCCCCTTTAAAATAGATTGAAGTTTTAAAGAAATAAAAATAACACATCTCGGAAAGTAGCAAATTATTCATATGGAAGCTTAATTAGAATTATTGACGTCATGCAAATGCACTAATATTTGTTTTAAATTTTGGTGCTATTGATAAAAACAAATGCGTACCAAATATGTACTTATCAGGGGTTGGCCAATGATAATAAGAGGAAAGTCTCAATCCAGGTTTCAGTGACTAGGAAAATTTGATACATAGTAAGTAAAAGTGAAGAAGTACCCAGCAATAATAAAAAAAACTCAAGTCCATTATAACACGACGAATTAGATGTGCAAATGATTTCAACATGAAGAACAATTACGAATCCCAAACGGGATTAGACAAGATGTCTGGAAGGAGTCAGCGTCGTCTGCTGGCATGCCACACCCGTCGCGAATGTTCCATGGAAACCTAGTTCGATCAACTGGTCAAATTCGGTAAAAAGGTAAAGTTTGGTGATGAGGTCAAGTTCGGTGAAAAGCACGATTGGTGAAACGGAGTCACTGTCTGTGGCTGTGATCCAGAATACTATTTAATATCTATGAGAGAGGGACTTCATAATGTTTAACAAGATCCCCGTATCGACCATAAAACTTCTTAGACGACGACTCCAAGCGTTCAACAAAGTAACCTTGTGTAAGTAGTTTATTGGCTAGTCGTTTAGCTCTCAGAATAAAACATTCATAAGAAGAGCATGCCCTGGCATGACGTATAAGTTGTAAAATGAAAACGCCATAGGCAGCAGAAGATGGAATATTACTACTTAGAAATGGGAAGTTTGTGATATGGAAATTTCTGTGAACAATTATGGAATCTGAATTTCTGTTGTCGAGAAGGAATACTTCATGACTACCTCGACTTAGATTGATGTAAAATTACAAATAAAAGATATACTAGGAATTAAAGAATCGTTCATGAATGTGTTTATCTCGTTTTTGTTATTGTACATCAATCTAAGTAGTAAAAAGGAAAGGAAAAAGGAAATATTTTTTGGAAAATACTGCCCTTTAAGATAATGAAAAAGAAAGGTATCCACGCACAACAAAAAGCTGACCTTAATCTCTACCTGTCAACTACCTGTCAACATAAATTGCAATTGATAGAGACTCCGTTTACTTTAGAGTAATCAAAATTGGTCGTTATTTGATGGGAAACTTAAAACTATGTTGGTCCATCTGATAACCACTACGTAAATACCATCAACTGAAGAACAGATTTGCGTCTAACCCGGGGATTCCTGTGCAAAATGCCTTGTTAGCCGTACACATCTTGATGGTGTACATACGTCATGGTTCCATTATCAGGTGGGTCTAGCTCCTTCCTGAACTGTTCCTTTTGCAGACCATTTCCTTCTAGCTCTGGTGTTGGTCATTGCACCTCGTATTTTGTCACCTCCGCCAGTTAGAGCATTCATGAATGTTATGACAATCATCATAAAGACATTCCTTGAGGAAAAATTGACTCTTTGGGAAATCCATTGCATCGTCAAATGGACTGTATGAAGATCAAGCCAACATAGTCTAGAAACCTTCACCGAGGAAGGGGGAATCACTCAAAAGATCTTTCAAATAGGAGAGGAAATAATACCAACATATATCAGTTCACAAGTGGATGGAGACATTTGAGAAGACAGTGTGGATTAAGTGGAAATACAAAGCCTGAATATATCCCAATGGGGGATCATGTCTGGTACTTTATGTCCTTTGTGGATCTACGATGTAACAATGTGGAAAGTAGAGGTAATGGGGCGTTTGACAATCAGGTACCCCAGGAGATGGCTTGTAGATCCACATAATTTTAACAGTTCCTCTGCTCATGTTATTTACTGATTTGATCATTACTTTCATTGCTGCAAAGAATAAAAACGCTGACAGTGTACGGTCTGTAACAATCTCGACTCAGAGACGCTGCCATCTTGCAATCTTACACTGAGCTCCAGCCTGTTGAAGTAAATATCTAACAATCGTCTAGTCTTCTATGAGATGTGATATCGCTCAAGAGTTAGTTATAGAAGTATATGAGGAATAGAGCTGTGGGTGTTTGTAATATCTAACAATATGACGGCCATCTTTTGCCTCCTGAATAATCTGTGTGAGTACACGCTGGTGTGTTTTATACATCCTAGAATGTCTTGCACTCATCACCTCTGCACAGCAGAATTGACTTACTTCATGATGGGAACCCGGTGTCCACGAAAAATCCTATGGACGTTCATTTTATTATGTGTGTGGCGTAAGTATTATTCGACAACACTTCCTAAACGTAAACTAAACCAACTTGAAAACAAATGTATATAAAATACATTTTCTGATATATGTTAAATTACTCACAACGAAACTTAATATAAAAATTTCAGATACCAAAGTATAAATCAATAGAATGTCCAAGACACAGATACAAATCCGGCAAAAATGGACAAACACGGACCTCTGGAAACCAAGAGGTGGGATCAGGTGCCATGGAGGAGTAAGCATCCCCTGTCGACCGGTCACCCCCGCCGTGAGTCCACAGTCAAGTCCAACGAAACAAGTGAGGAGTGTATCTTCGTCACATTTGGTACAGACGTCTCAACAACCGCCAACGAAAAGGCAACTCAACATTTCATTTAGTGAAACAGAGTACTCGCAAACAAGACTATTATAACGACCGTAAAATTTGCGGAACGTTGACATTAAACGCGGTTTTCGATATCCCTGTGTCAATAATTTGTCAGTGAGTAGTTTACCTCTGTATATGAAATCTTCTTATGTTGTGCACGCCCTGACATATCGGATCATTTGTGAAATATAAACTCCATATGCGGGTGACTGGGGGATATTACTACTTAAATGTGGAAAATTTACGATAGGAAAGCCGAAATCGTCGCGTTTATCGTATAGCTTAGTTGCTAATTTCCCGTCTGTGTTTATTTTAAGTAAAATGTCTAAGTATGAAGCGTGTGTGTTTGATTCTGTTGTATCTTTAATTTCTAGTTCGTTGGGATATATCGCATTGACATATGTATGAAAATTGTCATTATTAATTGACAAAACGTCGTAGATATATCTAAATGTCATATTAAAGGACACCGCTAACTTTTTCTTCTTTTAATTCAGCAGTTTCTGAATGAAGTCTGCTTCGTATGTATAAAGGAACAGGTCGGCCAATAAAGGAGCACAATTGGTTCCCATAGGAATGCCGATAGTTTGTTGAAAGACCACGTCTCCGAACATTACAAATATATTGTCTATTAGAAATTCCAGCATGTTTTTTATATCAACTTCAGTATATTTATGTGTAGAATCAGAGTGGTGTTTGACGAAATAAGTATCCTGATAGCCAATCACTAGATATTTAAATTTTTCGGGTACCACCTTTAGTGAAAAAGCAGTTGTGTATGATGCTGAAAAGACTTTCTTTTAATTTTTTTATGTGGAATAGTGGTGTAAAGAGTAGAGAAGTCATAAGTTTTGATACTGTGAATTCGAGAAAAATTGTGTGCCTTCAAATTTTCTAAAAGCTGTTTAGAATTTTTAAGTATCCACATCTGATTTACACCGCTTCTGGAATAAGCAACTGTACAGTATTGTTGAAGTTTCTCCTTAATGGCTGTCAATATCTTGGTAAGGAGTAAAGATAAAGGTTTGGTAGAACATTTGCTGGATCCTGCTATGTATCTTTGCTTATATGGGGTTTTATGAAGTTTAAGTATCCAGTATAAATGTGGTAGCTCGAAATCGGTATCCGTTGTAGGTATATCAAATGAGCGTAATACGGACACGTGATTTTTGAAGGATCTCGTCCTTTGAAAGTGAGCTACGTGTGTATGTAGGATTACCAGAATTCGTATTAAACCCAAGTTCTTCTAATAAACAATTATAGTAATGTGCCTTACAAATAAAAACTATATTATTTGAGGCTTTGTCTGCTGGTACCAGTACATATTGGTCATGTAACCTATCCAGTTCAGTAACTACTTCTGGATCATTAAATACAGAGGGATAACGTGTTTTCATAGTCCACTTAAGTTTTCGAATACGAGATTTTATCAACCATCGTATGGCTTTCAGCCATTCAGACAAAGTGTCTAGTTCTGGCCCATCGTGAAATTCTGACGCCAATTAAAGGAACGGGCTTCCCGGTATTTAGGGCCCCTTAAAATAAGATTTTTGAGGCTTTCATTTTCAACAATAGAAACGTCGCCGGTAATGACATGCCCGATAGGATTGTATTTGAAAGGAGATGAAGCACATGAACATGTGACAGTGTTGTGTAGAAGATGGTTAATGTCTAGGCACTGCAAAACCTGTTTGTAATTGAATAGCTTGGATGCGATGCTAGGTGTATAGCTATATGAAATGCAAGGCGTGGTCTTCAGTTTAAAATATGGTGGAATACAGGACGGAACCTTTTTTGTGATTTAGAACATTGCCAATGTTTAAAGCGTCTATACCTTTATTTGTGAACTTAAGTTTAAAGAAAAGACGTTTCTGTTCAGAACAGTCATCGTATGTAACGCGTGCAGGCTTAAACAGTCTGTGATAAGCGATGTCCATTATAATGGAGTTCAGTATGTATTCTGGGGTTGAAGAATCCGTGTAGGGATTCATTCTTGCTTCTTGAAAAAGTTTATTGAGATTTGTAAAAGGAACAGAATAAAGTTTGCTGCGAATGTGATGAAGACCCAATTTTTTGTTAACGTAAGTTAAAAGAGCGATGTCCGTGACTTCGTTTAAGTCTTACGTTAGAATTAAAAAGTTCCATCACATTAACACCATTACACAGTGGGCTTGATAGATTGCCTACACTTTGGATATTATCGTTACATCCATAGGGATATGCAGTGCCAATCTGTTTAATCCAAAATTCTTCACGTTGTCTACGGAAGGGGGTACTCAAGGTGGGATTGTTGGTCCAGTGGTATAATTTTTCAATTATACGAACTCTCATAGACAAGATGGAATGGTCAGGAGAGTTGAAATGACGATAGAGTATCTGGTTACCCCCATTATTAATCTCGAATCGATGACCAGATACTCTTTTAAACGATGAATTCGAAGACTTAAACATTGTGTCAACACAAAACACATTTTAATTTTACGTGACCCTGATGTTGTCAGAGAACTTTCCCGTCTCCATGAAAATTTTATCATCGTTCCTGCTGACAAAGCATCTAACAACTTTACATTTGTCTGCAGGCGATACTACTTCAGAATCCTACAAGAGAAACTTTGACTTAACAGACTTCCTGGAAATCCTACATACTCTCTAACCGATTTATCTACCTCTGAAATATTAGATAATCATAAATCCGTTCTCGCTTCGTTTCGAATACCCACAAGTGACACGAAGCTTGAATTGCCATACATTTATTGGATTCCGAAGATGCACAAAAATCCCTATAAACACCGCTTCACTGCGGGGTTATCTAAGTGTTCCACTAAGCCTTTATCTATTTTGCTTACCAAACTTCTAACACATATTAAACAAGGTCTTCAGAAGTACTGTATAACGGCCTACTCAAGAAGCGGAGTCAATCAGATGTGGATCCTGAAGGATTCAAAAGAATTGTTGAAACATTTAAAATTTCAAACATATTATAAGCATCAAGTCTTTTGATATTTCGACCCTTTACACAACAATCACTCATCAAATACTCAAAAACAGATTAACACCTATTATACAAAAATCTTATGTATACAAATATGGAAATCGCAGATAAAAATATTTAGTGTAAGGTCACGAGGAACCTTATTTTGTGAACTAACACTCTGATTCCAATAACAAGTACATCGAAGACGATATCATCAAGATGTTGGGGTTTCTGGTAGACAACATCTTCCTCGTTTTTGCGGGAAAAGTTTTCCAACAAATTGTCGACTGACATTTTTTTTATATTCATATGAAGTGGAATTTATAGTCTCTACTCTCCAAAGGAAGCAAACAGTTAGCATCTCAGTTCAGTTTTACTTACAGGTATATCGACGACGTCCTGTCCATAAATAATTCAGAATTTCAGAATTTCCACGGCCAGATGTATCCTGTTGAGCTATAGATCAATGAGACAACAGAGAACAACACACCTGCTGCTTACCTAGATTTACACCTGTCGATTGGAAAGGACGGTCAACTTCACACTTCGCTTTATGACAAACGCGACGATTTCAATTTTCACATTACGAACTTCCCATTTCTAAGTAGTAATATTCTATCTCCTGCCTATGGCGTTTTGATTTCACAACTTATACGTCATGCCAGGGCATGCTGTTTTTATGAATGTTTTATTCCGAGAGCTAAACGACTAGCCAATAAACTACTTACACAAGGTTACGTTGTTGAACGCTTGAAATCATCGTTTAAGAAGTTTTATGGTCAATACGGGGATATTGTTAAACATAATGAAGTCCCCCTCTCAGTAATATAAGATAGTATTCTGGATCACGGCCACAGACAGTGACTCCCTTTCGCCAATCGTCCTTTTTTAATCGAACTTGACCTCTCACCAAACTTTACCTTTTCCCCGAATTTGACCCGTTCATCGAACTAGAAAGGTTTCAATAGAACATTTGCGACGGATGTGCCATGCCAGCAGAGGACACTGACTCCTTTCCGGACACCTGATCCATTCCCGTTTGGGATTCGCAATTGTTCTTCATGTTGAGACCATTTGCACATCTAATTCGTCGTGTTCTAATGGATTTGAGTTTTGATTATTAATTGGCACTTCTTCATTTTTACTTTGTACTTCATAGATATTTCCCAAATTGCAGGTTCACTTGGATGTATCATTTACAATCATTTTCGTATATGTTCTTCTGTATGACATGTCAAATTAACACATTATTTAATGAATCATAAAATTGTTTTAAAAGATATGATTCATTGAATGAAGAAATAATATTGTAGGTCATTCTCTTAATTTGTCCACAATGGCACTCTAACTCAGATCTACTAATCATTTGGAAATCTGTTGTCAGATTGGTTAAAATAATAGAGAAGGTAGCTCGAGAGGGCCGAAGGCCCGTTCGCGAAGCGAACTTGGTGGTAGAGGGTGTGAATACCAGTGCATACTAGTATTTCCGCTTTCTGTAGTGTGTACTAGTATTTCCGCTTTCTGTAGTGCGGACTAGTATTTCCGCTTTCTTTATTGCGGACTAGTATTTCCGCTTTCTGTAGTGCGGACTAGTATTTCCAATTTCTGTAGTGCATACTAGTATTCCGTTTTTGTAGTGTATAATACTATTTCCGCTTTCTGTAGCGCGTACTAGTATTTCCGCTTTCTATAGTGCGTATTAGTATTTCCGCTACTTATAGTGAGTATTTTCATTTACATCTCTTTTGTGCTCATTTCCACTTTCCGTAATGTCGTGTCTATTCCCACTTTCTGTATAAATGTTAAAACAGTTCATAATTATATCATATTAAATTGTAATAATAAATCTGAGAAACGGCGGGAAGTTGAGTACAAGTAGGATGCATTAATGTGGTGTGTTGGTTGCTGTGTTAATATTTGTAAAATGCTTAATTCGTTTTAATATTAAAACAGAAATTAAGTTCATAAAATTTTATTTCAACAATAGATAAATAAAAAATAAACATTATTTTTCCTTAATTACATTTATAAGCTAAGAAACAAAGGAAACTAAAATAAATAGTTCAATTCAAATTCAAATGAATCATTGGTATTTATTTAACAGTTTTAATTAGAACAACGTTATCATGATAAAACATCTTATCAATGCAATTACAAAACCATAAGACTCAATTAAAATAAAAGAAGGAAGTAGACACGATCACATGCTGACGAGATCATATTTCAGAGATACAGATTAATTTGAGACTTCTGTGAAAATGTCATCCACCATCAGAATTTTGAATTATAAATGAAAATAAAATTGTGAAGTATTGTGGAATACTACATAATGGAACTTCCGATATTGTAATGCCAAGTATTGGGAAATAATTCACACAATTCAAAATGATATACTTGCGCCTAAAACTGTGTATTGACCCTTGTTTTCATGCTTGATATAATATGTATCATCTACATATTACATTATGATTGTAACTACGTATTCAATTGGTTGACATTTGAAGGTTCTGCATGGAAACGAGGGTAAATAAAATGTTAATCGATACAGCCTACATAACCTGCACCCCTGTATTGCTGATACGAAAACGAGGGTAAATAAAAAAATTAAAAAAAAAAAAAAACTAAAAAAAAAAAAAAAAAAAAAAAAAAAAAATAAAATGTTAATCGCCACACCCTACATAACCTGCACCCCTCTATTGCTGATACGAAAACGAGGGTAAATAAAATGTTAATCGCTACAGCCTACATAACCTGCACCCCTCTATTGCTGATACGAAAACGAGGGTAAATACGAAAATAGAAATTTGACCTTTCTACCCCTATATATCGAAATAGAATGCATTTTTCTATTTATTCAATTATTGTCTGTAGAGGGAACGGATTAAAGATGTAAGCTGATTTAATTAGTCTGGGGAATCTATGGAACATTCTAAGATCATAACAAGGTTTGACCTTTCTACCCCTATATATCGAAATAGAATGCATTTTTCTATTTATTCAATTATTGTCTGTAGAGGGAACGGATTAAAGATGTAAGCTGATTTAATTAGTCTGGGGAATCTATGGAACATTCTAAGATCATAACAAGGTTTGCATTTTATGCTCCAGGGAGTCATGTTTAACATTGCCAAGTGTAAACTTTGAAAAACAAAAATATGAATGAAACAATGTTGTAAATATTGCTAATTATAAAATGATATACCTGATGATGTCATGATACCCTAGTTTGGTTCATAATAACTACCTTGAATACTTTATGACAAAGCAACATCAAAAACGTGTATTTCATAACATGCAGATGTATGACGTAAATAAATCTAAAATCATGTGCTCAAGTATAATGCGATGTAATATCTTTTGTAATGTGAACCTAATTGTATTATTTCATGAAAGAATATTTCTGTATTAGATAATATGTGCTAATACTTTTAATTGCATTATGCTTTAAATAAACATGAAATGAATTCATAACACTTACTCGCCAAGTGGAATATAAATTACAAAATTTGTGTTGTTCAAATAAAACATCACAGATGTGTAATTACCGTGTACATGTATATAAGACAATTACATCAAAAGATCTTACGTGATAAATTCTTAGATTCATTAGCTTTGAGTCAGAACATAGGACTGTTTTATCAACCCTAGTCTTAACTCAAGTTTTTACACATATTTGCATATTTCCAAATATTATCTTGATAATTTAGTTTTTTGTTTATACATCTATTAAAGATGTATAATAATATAAGACAATGAATATAAATTCAGGATTATTTTCTGTCGAAATTCCTATTCTTTGTAGGTATATTCGCAAGATCGAAGGATGTAAACTTTCCACCCTTTGTTCAAAACCGTTCTTAATTTTTACCAATCAGAATCTACTTTATAGTTATAACAAATAATTTGATTGGTGGAGAATGGTGTGTGGTTAGAGTTAATCCTGATCTTTTTTAACCTTGATTGCTCGTCTGAGACTTGTAAACTTGTGTAAAATGGACCTCTGAATTATTATAATTGTTTGTTTGCGTTTGATTAATGTTAACAAGATAAATGTCCAACAACAGAATATACATCAATTATCGTGAATTATTATCCTATAGATCTACAAGCTTTCATAAAACAAATCTGCTTTTCCAATTCTATTTTATGAAATGCAATAGTATTTATTGATAGACCACACGAAAGAATTGTGATCAGAATGTGTCTAGAATAAATTACATGTATTGAATCAAAATTGTACCAGATTAATGTATCCATTGACAACAGTATGAACACATATACATGTGGAATTAAAATAAAATGAATGTCGAAGTGATTACAATGACCCACTGGCAAATGTGATGAAAAAATATAATTAAATATAACTCGAGGCTTTGCAGTACGTACAGCGAGTTATATACACAAATAACATTACTATGAATCATAATTGTGTTTTCAATCTGGTAATAAAAGACAAGACAGCATACAGTGATAACAATCTTCAACAAATGCATGTGCAAAGCATGTACAAAACAAGCTTAATTACCAAATGCATGTACTAAAATATCAAAACCATTCTTAATAAGTAGTTATGCTTTAAATATTTAGCCAAGACGAATAAATAGATAGACTGCTTAAGTAACAATTTTCATATATTTGAGACCAGTTTCCACCCTTTTCGATGGCTAAGATTGTGCACACTGAATCCTTAATTGTTAATGTTTTGCTTTTCAAAATGACCTCTGACTGAGTACAATGGACATGAAGCTGAATACAAATGTCCAGAAATAGTATAAACAAGGAATAGTTTGATTTTCGTAATTCATATACTGAATACCTGCAAATTTTCGCCCCTGCTTATTCTCGAACTTTAACAACAAAAAACATATTGACCCGGTCTTAAATTCGCCGTAAATCACCATAGTCTCATGGATGGCATGTATGTTCGTGTGATAGTTGTTTAAAGAGCGAAAATGGCGAAATTAAACAAGAGCGAAAATTTTCAAGTATATAATAGACAAAAGATGTGTGGAAGACCTAGATTATCACAGTTTTCACATATCACTACTTCTAGCATTGTAATATTTCGTAGTATTAACAAAGTACATCACAGTCAACATTACAAACTCTGGATTACATACATAAAACTTTCATGCATCACACGCATCATCATCATCATCACGTTTCAGTTTCGCCTTCTTTGATGACATCCTCGTAACTAGGAGGTTGGGATACATCTATCTCATAACGAATTGCACTTGGCTGATATTGAGGTAATTGACTAGACATGATATCATCATAAGACGGTAACTGATTGCTTTGTTCAAAGGCAATATTTAGGCGACCAAAATTAGTTCCATCGTTTATAATACTTGGGCGTATAACGATATTTCGAAATACTCTGTTTGTGGGACTGTTTAGCGTGTTACTTCCATAACTGTCAGACATTTGTCCCACTTGCTGACGTGCGCGGTCTCCCTGTTGTTCATTTTCTTCTGTTTCTTCACGACCTCTTGATTGTCGTTGCTGTTGCCTTCTTTCATTCTGTAATCTTCGTCTCTCTTCTTGTCGTTGTTGTCGTCTGATTCCCCGCTCTTCTATTTGATAACTTGAACATGGGCCCTCACGTTTACAAATTGTAATACAAATGAATAAGATAACTAATACATTAACTCCTGCGGCAAAAACTATTATTCCGACAACGAATTCCATCTTTCAAATACACAATATGTATGAACTATGCTGTGTATGATCTTTTGATATGTATACAAGATATTTCAATTTTGTAACGTTCCAGTGCTGGTGTACTTTGCGCAAACAACGGGTGATAACATGAATTATAACAATGTTAATGTCATACCTGTGTGGCATGTATCATCTGAAAGTGAAACAGATCGTTGAATACCCATGAAACGATTAGATTTCGGAAAGCATATTCACAAAGAATAATTTCAAGATTTCCATTTACATATTTTTTGAATTTGTCACTATATTTCCATGTTCGTTGGACCAGGTAGCACGTGACGGCTATCAAACGAGATAACGATATGTCAACATTTTAAAAGCGCAACACAGGTATTCTGTCGGTAAACGCTGTGTCCTTTAAAGTTCAAAACGGTGACTAACTCGGGTCTTTTAATTTTTCAAGGAAAAAAATACTAAATGACAAACGAAATCGATCTCAGAGTGTGAAAATTCATTAAAAGTGAAAATCATTGGTCTTTCGAACAAGACTTAAAACCGAGGTTCCGAGACAAGACAGGTGTTGCATGTTAAATGATCCTCTCTTACTTGGTACAAGTCCTTAGAACATGTAAATTTTGGCACTTCATCTATATAAGTGAGATATTCGTTGCCGCATGTTAAAATAAAAAAGATATCTTCACTCTCAAAATCCTTTTCTTGCTGAATCAGTGTTGTAGACAAACAAAGTACCTAGACATTTTCATACCTACAGGGGTCTACGGTGGTATTGATGCCACAGTGTATACAATGCAACACTTAAAGCGGACCCAAGGTTGTTAAGGGCACCTGCAGCTACAAAAAAAATAAAAATAAACAATAATGCATATACTAATGCAGGTTAAACCTTAATGTGTATAATTGGGTAATTAATATAATCAGAAGATCACGGTTTTCTTTATCAATAAAAGCGATAATAAATTTGTTTACACTGTATATATTTAGTTTGATTCTAAACCCCACAATAACCCCACAACTACATACACTTTACATCATGCTACAATATACCATGTGTATGAAATAACTATAGAACGTGGACGTAAGTTGATACTTAGGACATATATATATATATATATATATATATATATATATATATATATATATATATATATATATATATATATATATATATATATATATATATATATATATATATATATATATATATATATATATATATATATATATATATATGTGTGTGTGTGTGTGTGTGTGTGTGTGTGTGTGTGTGTGTGTGTGTGTGTGTGTGTGTGTGCACGGCGTATTCTTTATTCTGACACATCAGATAGGCGACTTCCTCTTTCAACTAACAACATCGTTATTCGATCAATGACCGCTGTTTTTGTCCTATTTCTAGATCATATATGATGGGCTATATATTGTACATTTCTACTTATTCCTCTCTATACCTTTATGATTTGTCAATTCCAAATATAGTTAAACTATGAGAAAAAATATTTCATCTTTAATTCCTATTCTGCTACTAAATGATAACGTAAAACAACCATTGCACGTCAAACATGATTTTCAATGATCTGTATATTGAATAAGTATATTTTATACAAACGAACTCTGATGCGAAAAAATGTTCAAAGATAAAATTTTCAACGTCATTCTGTGTACAATACATGTGCTTTTTGTCGTTGTTGTTGTTGTTCATTGTTTGTTTATTGTTGTTTAACATCCCATTCAAGAATATTTCACTCATATGGAGATGTCACCAAATGTCGGTGAAGGGCTTAAAATTTTTGGCCTATGCCCGGCACTTACGGCCACTGAACATGAGGGTTCTTTAACGTGCCGACACCTACTGTGACCCGGGACCTCGGTTTCTACTGTCTCATCCGAAGGACTGGAAACCGACCTACCGCCGGCTGGACTCGAACTCACGACTTTACGATCAAGAGTCGAGCGCTCTACCGACTGAGCCATGCCGGCTAATCTAACTACATATGTTTTTTATTTGACGATTTATTATAACCCTTTTTGTGAAAGACACACTTTTACAAGTTTTCATTATATTCACAGTATTTCTGTAATAACACATTATGTTTGGGTTAATAGTAAGTTGTGTAAAAATTAATGATGCTTAAACATATAAAAACTAGAATTAGGACGGTAATCAAAAAACATAAGTAAAACTAGAATTAGCACAGTATTCATATAACATAAGTAAAACTAGAATTAGCACGGTATTCATATAACATAAGTAAAACTAGAATTAGCACAGTATTCATATAACATAAGTAAAACTAGAATTAGCACAGTATTCATATAACATAAGTAAAACTAGAATTAGCACAGTATTCATATAACATAAGTAAAACTAGAATTAGCACGGTGTTCATATAACATAAGTAAAACTAGATTAGGACGGTATTCATATAACATAAGTAAAACTAGAATTAGCACAGTATTCATATAACATAAGTAAAACTAGAATTAGCACGGTGTTCATATAACATAAGTAAAACTAGATTAGGACGGTATTCATGTAACATAAGTAAAACTAGATTAGGACGGTATTCATGTAACATACACATTCAGTTTTAGAAATGTCATTTCAAGTCTGAATTATTCATCTGACATAACGCTGTGAGTTGAATGTCCAGTGGTCCTGTTAACTTACCTACATATATATATATATATATATATATATATATATATATATATATATATATATATATATATATATATATATATATATATATATATATATATATATATATATATATATATATATTGATTCTATATTGTAAAGGTAAAAAAGAACTTAAAAGAAGCAAAGCATTGATGCTCATCAAGAAACATATGTCACGACATCCTTTTTACTTTATTGACAAAATACACTTTACAACAATGCATATCTGCAATACACACACACACACATACACACACATTTATATATATAAAGCACTAAAACCAACAACACTATATATCCTAGGGCGTCGGTTCTAAGTGATAAATACAAGTCAGGAAAAGAATATATAAAGCACTAAAATGACACGGACAAAATGGATGTCAAATTTTCGGGACAACCTGTCCCTTCATCAGGACAAAACGATTAAAATAACATGAAAAACCGTACACATACACACTCTCACGTAAACACAGACTCATACACACAATTTTGCAGTTTCTAGTTATTTTCACTTAGATCTAGTTCGATTCAAACTCCGTTGGTAGTTTGATCTTAGTTTTTTAGTTGTCCTTCTTTTTTGATTATATATATACTAGTATACCCGATATCCTCTATACACGTACATGTCAAAACTCCATGTTTTACAGTAAACAAATGACACAGATGACGCATCTAATTCCGACCCCACCGCTGGAACCTAGGGTATATTATGTGCTGAACATTGTTCTTTCAGTTCAGCGGTATTTCTTCTGAGTAAATTCTAACCGTTTTTTCTCCTCCTCCTCTTTTACTAAAGGTTTACCACCACTCTATATCTAAAATAGTTGTGTGGATTAAACGTTTTTAAACAATAAACAACAAACATATTTATCTGTATTTCTTAATGTTCCTACGTCATATATTTCAATAATCATACTACAACGAGTACACATATTCACTAATTGTATGTCTTGTTATATATTTGAAATTTGCCAGAATATAACACTAACTTTAACATCACATTTAACTATAACCTAATTGTATGTCTTGTTATATATTTGAAATTTGCCAGAATATAACATCAACTTTAACATCACATTTAACTATAACCTGAAAAGGGATATAATATAAATACAAACTACACGTATATGTCTGCAAGTTTAAGACTTCGTGAATAGATATATATATCAAAACGCTTTTGTTGTAGCTGTTCTAGATATGACAAAGAAAGTCAAGCTATGAAAACTGCAACCACAGCAAATTTCCAGCTACTCAGAATACAAAAACATGTAGATAAGCGCTCAATACATCCATGTTTATATAAAGACAACACTTGGTGAAAGTATTTTAATGTGATGAACTCATAGGTTAAAAGCTGTGTCATTAGGTCAAAGTCTATTTGTACCTAAGTATTTGTTTTGACTATGAGTTTTACACACACTCACACGTGCTTGTGTATGTGCGTTCGTGTATGTGTGTGTGGGGGATAGATAGTTCCATGGAAGGTTTCGATAAAGCATTGTATATAGAATACCTAATTTTAGAATCATATTTAGAAAACTGATCATGTGACAGGTGCATGAACTAAGATTTCAATTTAGTTGACACAAGCTCTGACCTAAATCTTCATATATTATGTACTTTGTGTTCTTTTTCATAGCAAAATTCTTATTATTCTGGAATTACTTTTTTTCGCAGACATGTATTAGGTACATATGGTTGTACATACATGTACTTTTAATAATGAAGATTTGACATGAATAATACATAAATACATACATACATACATATATATACAATGTACATACATACATACATACATACATATACAATGTACATACATACATACACACATACATACATACATACATACATACATACATACATACATACATACATACATACATACATACATACATATACAATGTACATACATACATACATACATACATACATACATACATACATACATACATACATACATACATACATACATACATACATACATACATACATACATACATACATACATACATACATATATACATACATATACAATGTACATACATACATACATACATATACAATGTACATACATACATACATACATACATACATACATACATACATACATACATACATACATACATACATACATACATACATACATACATACATGCATGCATGCATACATACATATACATACATACATACATACATACATACATACATACATACATACATACATACATACATACATACATATATACATACATATACAATGTACATACATACATACACACATACATACATACATATACAATGTACATACATACATATACAATGTACATACATACATACATACATACATACATACATACATACATACATACATACATACATACATACATACATACATACATATATACATACATACATACATATAAGAGATACAGTTATATACTTATATATATAATACACATACATACATGTACATAATGTATACCTGAAAACTGGCAAATACATATGAAAATTGTATAAATGGGGGGGGGGGGGGGGGGGGGGGGGGGGGGGGGGGGGGGGGGGGGGTTGTGTGTTTTTTGGGGGGGGGGTGGGGGGGGGGGGGGGGGGGGGGGGGGGGGGGGGGGGGGGGGGGGTTTTTTTTCTTTTTTGTACTTCGACATATACGCTACATACATTAAAAGATATATGCTAACATATATACTGGTATACTAATACACACTTTCTATATGCCTGATTTATAGGTTTAGAGAGAAAGACTAAGTGATAAAAAAATCAGGGAAAAGCAAGTATCTTTGATAGATATCAACAAACCTTGTTTACTTTCTCTTTTATCTCTATATCTGTATATATTTATAATAATAAATTAGATATAATGTATATATTCAGCAAATGGGGTAGTTTTCAAAACTTTGTTATCATGTTTACTCTATTTTTACTTATAATATACTAAGTATTTCTATTATATTTATGTTATTATCATTGTTACATTTTACATCTATTAAGAAATTTCATAGTTTGCATTGTTATCAAATGTTTCAGACTTATTATACTATTTATTTTTATTATTCTATCTATATATTTCCTTAATTTCCTCATTTTTTTCATCAAATTCTTCATTTATTTCATTTTTGAAAAGTTGTTTTTGAATTAGATATGCTTACTTTCCACGGAGTTTAAATACATTTATATCAAAGGACTGGTTTATGCATATCATTTTATAAATTTATAGCTTTAATTAGAATAGCATATGATGTTTTAAATCATTTTAGTTATATTTTCATCATCGTAATATCCCAAATCTGGAATTTGCCTGAAAATCGGAAGCAGTTTTCAATTCCATACAATTCAGTCCAGTCAATTAATTAATTGTTTTAGTCTGGTACTCTTTTTTTCAGAAAATGAAATGTTCTGTCAAAATTTTAAAATATGTCGTATATTAATAACTGACAAATAAACATTACAATACCAGAAGCTGGGATCATCTGAATTGTAAATAATCTAACGTTGTTTACGGAATTTAGTGTACCTTGTGTGATTTGATTTATATTTGCGAGACTAAGGTGCCCTTAAATAAAAGTGCGTCTGGTCATAGATTTGAGGTTATTAATGGGGATAACCAGATACTCTGTCGACATTTCAACTCTCCTGACCATTCCATTTTGTCTAGGAGAGTGCTTATAATTGAAAAAAATATACCACTGGACCAACAATCCCACCTTGAGTACCCCCTTTCATAGACAACGTGAAGAATTATGGATTAAACAGCTTGAAACTGCATACTACTATGGATGTAACGATAATATTCAAAGTGTAGGCAATCTATCAAGCCCACTCTGTAGTGGCGTTAATGTGATGGAACTTTTTAATTCTAACGTAAGACGTAAGCGAGGTCCCGGACATCGTTAATACAACAGACCCAACATACATGATGTCAATTTTTCAACTCTTTTACCTTACGTTAACAAAAAATTGGGCCTTCATCAAATTCGCAGCAAACTTTATTCTGTTCCTTTTACACTTCTTAATGAGTTTTTTTTCAGGAAGCAAGACTGAACCCCTACACGAATTCTTCAACCCCAGAATACATACTGAACTCTATTATAATGGACATTGCTTATCACAGACTGTTCAAGCCTACACGCGTTGCAACCGATGACTGTTCTGAACAGAAACGTCTTTTCTTTAAACTTAAATTTACAAATAAATGTACAGACGCTTTAAACATTGGCAATGTTCTAAATCACAAAAAGTTCAATCCTGTGTTTCACCATATTTAAATTGAAGACCACGCCTTACATTTCGTATAGCTATACACCTAGCATCGCATCCAAGCTATTCAATTACATACGGGTTTTGCAGTGCCTAGACATTAACCATCTTCTACACAACACATGTTCATCTGCATCATCTCCCTTCAAATATAATCATATCGGACATGTCATCACCGGCGACGTTTCTATTGTTGAAAATGAAAACCTCAAAAATCTTACTTCAAGAGATACTAAATACCGCGAGGCTGGTTCCTTTAATTCGCGTCAGAATTTCAGTTTAGTTATGAATTCTGTCGAAGATTATGCCAGACGATGGTCCAAACATGAAGACGTGGAACCAGACACTTTGTCTGAATGGCTAAAAGCTGTGTGATGGTGGATAAATCTCAAATCCGAAAACTTAAAGGAACTATGAAAACACATTATCCCTCTGTATTTAGTGATCCAGAAGTAGTAACTGAACTGCATAGATTACATGACCAATATGTACTGGTCCCAGCAGACAAAGTCTCAAATAATATAGTTTTTATTTGCAAGGCACATTACTATATTTGTTTATTAGAAGAACTAGGGTTTAATACGAATTCTGGTAATCCTACATACACACGCAGCTCACTTTCAAAGGACGAGATCCTTCAAAATCACGTGTCCGTACCTACAACCGATACTGATTTTGAGCTACCGTATTTGTATTGGAGACCTAAACTTCATAAAACCCCATATAAGCAGAGGTACATAGCAGGATCTAGCAAATGTTCTACCAAACCTTTACCTTTACTCCTTACCAAGATATTGACAGCGGTTAAGGAGAAACTTCAGCAATACTGTGCAATTCTAAACAACTTCTAGAAAATTTGAAGGCACACAATTTTTCTCAAATTCACAGTATCAAAACATACGACTTCTCTACTCTTTGCACAACTATTCCACATAAAAAATTAAAAGAAAGACTTTTTAGCATCATAGACAACTGATTTTTCACTAATGGTGCTACCCGAAAATTTAAATATCTAGTGATTGGTTATCATGATACTTATTTTGTCCAACACCACTCTGATTATACACATAAATACACTGAAGTTGATATAAAAAACATGCTAGAATTTCTGATAGACAATAATTTGTAATGTTCTGAGACGTGGTCTTTCAACAAACTGTCGGCATTCCTATGAGAACCAATTGTGTCCCTTTATTGGCCGACCTGTTCCTTTATTCATGCGATGCAGACTTCATTTAGAAACTGCTGAATCAAAAGAAGAAAAAGACAGCGTGTCATTTAAATATATCGACGACGTTTTTTCAATTAATAATGAAAATTTTCATACATATGTCAATGCGATATATCCCACCGAACTAGAAATTAAAGATACAACAGAGTCAAGCACACACGCTTCATACTTAGACATTTTACTTACTATAGACACAGACGGGAAATTGGCAACTATGCTATACGACAAACGCGACTTTCGGCTTTCCCGTCGTAAATTTTCCACATTTAAGTAGTAATATCCCCGCAGTCACCTGCATATTGAGTTTATATTTCACAAATGATCCGATATGCCAGGGCGTGTTCAACATATGAACATTTCACATACAGATGTAAACTACTCACTGACAAATTATTGACACAGATATATCGAAAACCGCGTTTGATGTTAACGTTCTGCAAAATTTTACGGTCGATATAATAATCTTGTTTGCGATTACTCTGTTTCACAAGGTGAGGTGTTGAGTTGCCTTTTCGTTGGCGGTTGTTAAGACGTCTGTACCGATTGTGATGAGGATTTGTTCCTCACGTATTTCATTTGGACTTGACTGTGGACTCACGGCGGGTGTAACCGATCGACAGGGGATGCCTACTTCTCCATGGCACCTGATCCCACCTCTTGGTTTCCAGATGTCCGTTTTTGTCCATTTTTACCAAATTTGCACCTATATCCTAAAGATTTATACTTTGGTATCTGAGATTTTTATATACTACAATTGAATTAATGTTGAATATTTAAAACGTTCAAATTTAAACTTAATTGGTTATTATAGTTATACTATTAATTTAACGCGTAATGCGTAAGTTTAGGATGGTATGGGTTTTCATTTCATTATCCCTGTCTCTATCATTATCCGCTTGAGTAGTGTCTACTACTGTTTGTGGAGCAGTCACCAATATTAGTGTTTCAAATCCCTGTAGTAGATATTCATTCTGCATTTTTCAATCAATCAATCAATATTTCATGTTTTAATTTTTGAAACAAAATATGCGATTGCAAAAATCTCCATTTAATACGGAGTGGTGCAAAATCAAAGTTATTTTACAGTTTACAAACAATAACATTGCAGAAATACATTTGTACTTTAAATATGAGATACATGTGCACAATAAATATTGCGACAACCACCAACATATCAGAACCAAACGTTATATGTCACAGTATCAACATATTTATCATCGCGACAACCACCGACATTTCACAACCAAACGTTATATGTCATAGTATCAACATATTTATTATCGCGACAACCACCAACATATCAGAACCAAACGTTATATGTCATAGTATCAACATATCTATCATCGCGACAACCACCGACATTTCACAACCAAACGTCATATGTCATGGTATCAACATATTTATCATCGCGACAACCACCGACATTTCACAACCAAACAATATATGTCATAGTATCAACATATCTATCATCGCGACAACCACCGACATTTCACAACCAAACGTTATATGTCATAGTATCAACATATTTTTCATCGCGACAACCACCGACATTTCACAACCAAACGTTATATGTCATAGTATCAACATATTTATCATCGCGACAACCACCGACATTTCACAACCATACGTTATATGTCATAGTATCAACATATTTTTCATCTTGTGAAGCACTTTAGTATAAAATAGTATCATAGGATATGGATCTGACAAAAACACGTGACAATACATTATGTTGTGATTCTAGGTGCTACAGCACTTAATGATGACTACCAATGTCGTAATGTAGTAGGTATATTATTAAAGGTCTAATAAAGACGGTGGGGGCAAAATAGATCTAATCGAGTGAGCACTGATATAAATCTTCAGTACAGTGTCATGGATTGGATAACGTCATAGGTTTAAATAGCCTACTTAGTTTTCAAAGCTCATTTCATGTATATATGATTTGACATACATTACAAACACAAGGTGTACTGAAGTATCGTGGTACTTAGTTGTTTAGACGTAATGTTACTAATATTTGATTCGTGATATAGTGCCAATCGTAGATTAGATTCAGAATGTTACATCCACTGTTTTACTATTATTTTCATTTCTAGATTTTAATTTTTTTCGTGGTTAATTTGAAGTCAGTAAAAATATTTTTACAATGTAAAAGATAGGCCATTTTAATAACTAAAGCACTGTATGGATTGACTAAGGTACATATGATGTTATCATTTGAAGTCTATGGTGAGGATAAAAGCAGTGACCGAAGCAGCGATACTCCGTGGAAGGCAAGTTGCCTATCAACTTATTTCTACTTGAACATACTATAAATTTAACCTTCAACAGATCTCTGTAAAATTAACCGAACTTGAACCAAATGCATACGTGTGAAAGGTAGGGCTATGTTGTACACCAGCGTACATATCATTAGCATTTCATTCGACTGCACCCTTATCCATCATGTTTTCACATGTTTAGTACTACCCCTATTTATTTTGTTTTTATTTATTACTTATTGTTATATGCCCTGGTAAATAAAAATTGAAAACATCATTGGAACTGAGTGAAATGTTTTAAAACTATTGGGTACGTCCCGTCATATAAGAACAAATCTTGTAATGTATGATAAAATCTTTTTTAACTATTGGATATGTCCCGTCATGTAAGATAAAATCTTTTAACAAATTGGTACGTCCCATCATGTAAGATAAAATCTTTATAACTATTGGGTACGTTACGTCATTTTTAATTTATATGGAGATGTCGCCAGCTATCGATAAATAGTAACAAATTTGGGGGAAAGAAGTTTAGGTCACATAAAAAGATGTTTTTTTTTCTCAACCAGTACAAATCTGAAAAAAGATGTGTATCAGAAACTGTAACTCAGAGTCGTTAGTGAGAGATTGTGCAGTCTCATAATATGCCAGCACTGTTCAATGTTGGCCATAATCAAACTCAACCAAAAAATTATTTATATTAAGCAACATCCCAAAATTGGTTAAAATTTGAAAAAAGGGACAGAAACCAAAATGTTGCAAAAATAAAAAGCGACGGATAAAATAAAATTCCCGAACATCATATTTCAAAAGATTATCTACAAAAATAAACGCAAATGATAGAAAAGAGTGTAGAAAATTAAGAAAATCCAACTCCTATTTAAACAACTACATGTATTATCAATTCTTATCCAAAGAAATAACAACCTATGGATATTCCAGTAATGGCATTTAAACATAAAAATCACAGATATTACTTTTCAGGATGTTCAGGAAACAAATCTGGTGAATATTGGACAAAGACGTGACCTCTGGAAATCTAGAGGTGTGATTAGGTATGGCAGAAGGAGTAAGCATCCCCTGTTGACCGGTCATACCCGCCTTGTGTCCACAGTAAAATTCAAATGAAATAAGCGAGGAATAAATCCTCGTCACAATTGGTACAGCCGACTCAACAACCGCTACCGAACAGGTAACTGAACATATCGTTTAGTGAAACAGAAAAATCACAAACCATTATAACGACCGTAAAATTTTCTGAACTTTGACATCAGACGCAATTTTCGAAAAGGATACATTTTCGTTTTTCTTTGCTGTTTTTTCTTTCTTCCTCTTCTTTTTTGATTATAAGCAAATATACAGTATTGTTTTCGTTTTTTAACAGAACCCCGTGTGCCACTCTATCGTGATAGACCTAAATAATATTAGAACTTTAATTCCCTAAGGGATTATCAAATATTAAGATATTTATTTCAGACCAGCGAAAATATCATATTTACTCTACTGACATCTTAATCCTAATTATGAGTCAATAAATCGAAACGCCAATTTTCGCGCACATATGAGTTTTCGCAAAACAGGGTATATATGCAAACAATACAAACAATACCTGACTGTTATCAACGTACTTTTATCCCCTATAGATTGTTAAATTTCATTTGTTACAATCAATCAATCAATATATATATATATATATATATATATATATATATATATATATATATATATATATATATATATATATATATATCAAGACTTGATTAAACAACGATGAAATTCAGCACATGGCGAAACATGCATGTATCTACGGTATTGTATCAGTATGAAGACGTTGATTCTTATCTGGTTTATGTTAACCATATTGGTAATCCTTTACATTTTCCTTCTTTTAACAGACATTTAAAGCCAAGGTCAGAAAATAGAGAACAGTCGGGAATTGGTGATATTTTGATTTGTTCTTACTGTGAGCCTGGCGGTACAGACTTAAGTACTCGGGCTAAACCCATTTTGATTATTTAGAGAGCTGACAACTTACGGAATTGTAATGTTTCACAAATCATTAGATGTAGTTAATACATTGTTATACTTTTTACCTAGAAGTGAATAAAGATATAACAAAACCAAATACACGTACTTCTGCTAAAATTAGAAGTACCATGCTTAAAATACATTCAGTTATTGTGTGATGAAAAAAACATACGTAAATCAGTAAGAACTACCACTGGGTAATCGAAACGACAAATTAGAAAAACAAATAGTCTCAACATGAAGACCAATTTCGAAACCCAAACGGAATGGGACCAGGTGTCCGGAAGGAGTCAACATCCCCTGTCAGCGTGCCACAGCCGTCGCAAATGTTACATGAAAACCTTTTGAGTTCAGTGAAAAGACCAAGTTTGGTGAAAATGTCTTCAGTTAGTTTTAGATACGATTGGCAAAAGGGGGTCACTGAATATGGTCGTGCTCTAGATTACTGTCTAACATTCCCGAGAGGGGGCTTCATATTCTTCAACAAGACCCCCTATCGACCATAAAATTCACTTTGTGACGTTTTTAATCGTTCAACAACGTAATCCTGTATGAGTAGTTTATTGGCGAGAGGTTTTGGTCTCATAATAAAATATTCAGAACTGGAGCATTTTCTAGTATAATATATAATTTGTGAAATAAAAATGCCAAAGGTAGGAGGAGAAGATGGAATATTACTACTCAGGAATGGGAAGTTCGTGATATGGAAATTGAAATCGTCACGTTTGTCATACAGGTGATGTAAAGTTGACGTCCTTGCCAATCGACAAGAGGAAATCCTGGTAAGAAGCAGATGTGTTGCTCTCTGTTGTCTCACTGATCTCAGGCTCAACATGATACATCTGGCAGAGGTAGTTTTGAAATTCTGAATTATATATAGACAAGACGCCGTCAATGTACGTGTACGTAAAACTGAACCGAGATGTTGTTTCTTCTCTGTGGAGAACAGAGATTCCGCGTCATATAAATGCAAAAGATGTCAGCCAGGACAGGGGCACAATTGATATCCATTGGAATGCCGATTATTTGCATGAAAACCTTTCTGGCAAAAACCATGAAGATGTTGTTCAGTAGAAAAATCAGCATCTTGATGATATCGTCTTCAGTAAACTTGTCATTGGAATCAGAATCATTAAAACAATAAGGTTCTTCATGACCTAACACTAGATATTCATATCTGCGATTTCCATATTTATACAAAGGAGTTTTGTCTTATAGATGTGAGTCTGTTTTTAGATTTTTGGTGAGGAATTGTTGTATAAAGTGTCGAAAAATCAAACGTCTTTATGCTTGTCGAAACATCCCATACAACGAACTAGACAAATATTGGTTTCAGGGTGAATCATTTAAAATCGGTCGAAACACTCCGTTTCTGTTGCGGATCCTTGCACGTTTATATAGAACGCGAGTTGCCAATAATTGCATTTTGATTGTGATAATAAAGGTCAAAGCTCTTCTGGTGAAATACCTTATACCTGGTTGCACTATGCGTTCAATGCGGATTTATTTTGCAAATAAAGGTTTGGTTAGTGCTGGGTATTTATTTAAACAAATGTTTTGTTGCAGTCATTTGCATTTGTACAGGTCGAGTTACTTGTATGTCCATTGCCCTCGCGTGCACTTGGATTATATACCAAAGACTTTTTTTCTCATACCTAAAGTAAACTAGTCTTTTGCTAGCAACACACCAAATATTTTTATCAGACTGAAATGCAAATCTTGCAAAACATCAGTATGATATTTGTTTTCTTTGTATTATAAACATGATAAGATTATGAAATATAAATCGGTTACTTTAAATATACCATTCGTTAAGACTACGGACAATGACAGTTTATGAACCTGAATGTAATGCCAAAGACCCGTCATTTATTTATCCTTTATGTATATTATCCACATATCAATGTCCATAGAAAACCTACACACGCGTTATTATGATATATAACAGAATACGTACAGCAGTTTGTATTGTGGTCAAAACTATTGGTGCAATTAGTTTCGATAGCCGCTGGGTTACCTTTTCTTTTATTTTTTTCTATGGATCATATTTCATATATAAATTTAAGATTCAATAGTTCTAGAACTGAAAAAAATGGAACGATGCGAAAAGTGAAAATTGGATTTCTTAGTCATATATACTTGTATATATTAATTATTTATAGTTTCACGTTTGTATAAAGCACGTTGCTAAAAATAACTGGTCAACATAAATAAAACTTTTTGTATATGACATAAGTTTAATTCTTATTTGCTGTTCACAATGCATATGATCATTTTAAATGAAAAAAAGTTATAACTGTCATCACAAATAGATGAGAGCGTGACTAAATGTCAATGAATATTTAAAAAGATTCCATATTTATTACTTTTGAAATTTCAAATGTTTACAGCAAACGTTATTAATGAGAGACAATGCTATATATATATAATCATATTCTTGATGTGTTTTATCTTTTAAACATTGTCAAAATTAAATTTACAAAAAACCTGTAACATACCTTGAATTTCACGAGAATAATAACTTTCTAGTGAAATGCTTTTATGTGTTATTTAATTATTTCTTATTTTGGTAGATTGAAAACAAAACATTTAGTAGGCTACGTTAGACACTTATGATCTACCAAATGTATAAATACAATGTACGTATTTATGTCTTCAACGAAAGGTAATAGTTGACGATGTTTCTTTGTAATGTCACTGGTGAGTTATAATTTAGTTAATGGATAATGTGTTGGTTTCTGTTCTTTATTTTGTCACATATTTCACAAATGTTTAACATTGGAATGTCCGACTCATAACAATTATAATTTGTTGACCAATTAAAAACAAATATCATTTACCTAACAGTGCATTTAGCTATAAAAATGAGAATACTTATTGTTTACTGGCGGCATTTATTTATATATTTATTGCTTCAATATTTTTAGTATAACCAAGAATAGGGAACTTTCGAGTTAGCCCGGATTATCGTTATAATCCTGCTATTATAATCGCCAGTTGCGTGATTCTAGAAAAATGTTCCTCAATATTATTTCCGGTTTCAGTAATATATAAATAGCCCAGATAGCACAATGGGTGAAAGCGCCCCATAAGCGTTCGGAAAGTCCTGGGTTCGATTTCATTCAGTTCATCTTCTAACGAGAATTTAGAGTAATTACAAATAAAATCATTATACCAACCGTAAAATGTGTGAAATGTTGATATTCAAGCAAATTGAATCTGTCAACGGAAATTTTACATGCAGATTTTAGTTTATCTCGTATACTTCTGAGAGTGTTAAAAAGAACAAATGCAAGCGTATTATCAGAATACTCGTTAACTTGCCAAACACAACTCGTAGTAAATACCATATACATAATACCAAACTTAATAGTTTGGATAACAACGGGCCGAAAAATGCTCAAAATGATAATTTCTGTCAATTAGACTTCATCAATTGATCTCCAACTGATGAAGTCTTATTGACAGAAACGATCATCTCACGCATTTGTTTTAGCCTCTTGTAAAACTATAACTTTGGTTCTTTTATTTTTAATGATATTTTTTTAAAAAAATGTATATTTATGAAAGAGAAAGTGGCATCTAATCTATGCATGAATTAAATAGATCAAATTGTATATTTTAGCACACAAGTAAAATAATTTAACCTACGGCTTACATCTCTTCATCAACACTTTAAAGTAAAAATAAAGAAGTACCAATGGATAATCGATACTCAAAATCCATTAGAATACGACAAATTAGATCTGTGGTACATAGCCTTTATGAACATTCAATCAAGGAATATAGGGAAAGACGTTTGATGTCAACGTTCCGCACGGTCGATATATGGCCTTATTTGCATTTACTGTTTCACTCAATTAAATTTTGAGTTACCTGTTTGAAAGCGGTTTTTGAGTCTCCTTTACCAGTTGTGTTGTGGTCCTCGTTTGTTTCCTCTGAATTTGACTGTGGATTCTCGGCGGGTGTGACCGGTCAACTGTAAATCCCACTCCTCTATGACACCTGATCTCAACTCCGGATTTCCATAGGTCCATGTTTATCCAATGTTCGTCAAATTTGTATATTGTCTCCTAAAGATTAATATTTTGGTATGTGATTTGTATATTGTCTCCTGGATATCCTAAAGATTAATATTTTAGTATCTGTAATTTGTATACTGTCTTCTGGATATCCTGAAGATTAATATTTTGGTATCTGTATTTGTATACTGTCTTCTGGATATCCTGAAGATTAATATTTTGGTATCTGTAATTTGTATACTGTCTTCTGGATATCCTGAAGATTAATATTTTGGTATCTTTAATTTGTATACTGTCTTCTGGATATCCTGAAAATTAATATTTTGGTATCTGTATTTGTATACTGTCTTCTGGATATCCTGAAGATTAATATTTTGGTATCTGTAATTTGTATATTGTCTTTGGACATGCTGAATATTAATACTTTGGTATCTGTGATTTGTATATTGTATTCTGGATATCCTGAAGATTTATACTTTGGTATCTGTGATTTGTATATTGTATTCTGGATATCCGGAAGATTTATACTTTGGTATCTGTGATTTGTATATTCTATTCTGGATATCCTGAAGATTTATACTTTGGTATCTGTGATTTGTATATTGTCTTTGGACATGCTGAAGATTAATATTTGTATATTGTCTTCTAAACCAGAAAAAGGCTTCCCAGAACTTTTGAAATAATGGGGTTTTTTTTTTTTTGGACTCCCTTATCATGCTCATGCATTTGTGTTTGCTTATACTCTTTTTTTTTTTTTTTTTTTTTGATAAATGGTACGCATGTCAATTTAATGCAATATTTGGCCGGAATAAAAACGAGTCGCAACGTGATTATTAACTCTCTGGGCTTTAATAATTAAACATTTCTGGGAAGCAGGCCAGGGGTAAATGGCGATGTTTTGTGTCTGGAAGCTAGAGGATGCCTCCCGCATTAATCCATCAACGATGTTTTTAAAAAGATCATAATCAATGTATGAAGGATACTAGGCCAAATTCTGTCCCGGTTTTACTAACTTTTTTTTTGCTGATCCAACCTTCTTTTGAGAAGGATAATCGAAGTTCGTGTAGTTTATTGGCGGATTGCTATGCGTATTTTCGGGCCTGGATGCAGAAAAAAGGGATTCCAAATTTTAAAAAAACTATCTGAAAGATGCGTAAAACCCTACTCCCAATGAAATATTGCCTCACAATTAATCCAACACTTACAAGTATGTGCAGTGATGAGGAGAGAGTGCAGTCCAAAGATGATAAAATAGGTGTAAAATCTTTCATTTTTCTATAAAAAGTCGAAAACTTAAAGACAAATTTCTAAAATTTTCGCGCCTCGCTCCGCTCGGGGACTTTATTTAAAATCTACAACACTCACAAATTGAAATCATCAATCTACTGGTGATGAGATATGCATTGCATAAACAGTTTTAATTTAAGTTTAAATTTTAATTTTTAAAGTATAAACAAGTTTAATTAATGTCACCAGCCTCAAACCTAACGGTCCCTTATAAAGTCACCTTTTGATTTGCTTCCTACACCTCTGCACAAAGAATGCACCATTTTCACGCGCATGGCGTCTTGTCACCCCCCCCAATTACGACCCCTATTTGAAAAAAATCTTGCATCCGCCTCTATAACCCATTCTCAATATTTTGAACGGTTGTGCACCTCGACACTTTTCTGAACCTGGCCTCTGGATATAGTAACATATGCTAGTGTATTCATGATGATGGTTCAGTGTCTTCCAAAATAGCATATCCCATCTTCAGTCCGTTATGGATTCTAAAAAATTCTTAATGATAGCAGCGATATATAAAGCTAATTAGCTTTATATATCGCTGATGATAGTAACACTGCCATGAAGCGTGTATAGACTATATTTGCAAATCATTGTGCAAGATGATGCAATTCAGAAAAATTAAAATAGATATAAATACACAAATCCAGCTGATATACGCATGAGCTACGGTATATCACGTGACCAAACAAAACCAGATGAAACTGGCCCGACTGGAATATACAACAACCTTCGAGGCGTTGGTTTCCATGTACAGAAACTCGAAAGTGCGTCTTGTGTACACAGGGAAGGCTCTTGTCGTGTCGACAAATATCAGATATCACTTCAGAGGTTTTCTGCTTCGTTATCTAACAGCACGTCGTATCACAAAAAACTAGGTCAGTGTTTACCGCTAACAGCTGATTGTGGTGTGTTGACATTGCGTTTTACATTTGGCTGTGTTAGATGTGGGGACGTTTTACGTTGTAAGTACAACTTTGTCTAAATTAATTTATACTAAATACAATCTTAATTTTACTTTACTGCTGTAGCTATATCGAAATAACGAAATAATGGTAGTATTTTAGTAGCAAGAACCCTGTTTCTTTATAGAATTGTTAATTTCTAAAAATAGATTACTGTAGTGTTAGATCTACTGGCTCCAAACCGAGGCAAACTGCGCATTACTAGTTTAAAAGGTGTATTGAACTTCTAAATGATTTTAGTATAAATAAAATGCAGTGACAAATTTGCCCATGTCAGTGTACGGTATTTTGCAACTAAGGTTAATGAACCGTCCAGGATGACCTATTTCCTTGCGACCCATTGTTGTGGTTGCATTATGCCATTATAGATTTGGCCAAAGCTAAATTTCGGAGAAGAGCGGAGTGCAGTATAAATTTCTGATCGACGATTCACCATTTAATGTATTAATCGTGAAGATAACATCAAAGCTGCATAGAATGATTGTCATTGGTTAAAATGTTATACGTTTAGGGCCTACAGCATTGTTTGGTTTTTAAGTGGAGCGTAAATAGCATTTAAACAATTGGCCTCTAGGCCAACTACTGTACAGTTCAGGGTTACATTCAGCAGTGTGTCCTCAAACTAGGATTATATTGTTATTTAAAAAAGTATATGAATGTTGCATGGATATTTTGATATGTTGCCATAAATACTAATCTAGCAGACTTGGGGAGGTGGGGGTTGAAATGATTGGTAATAGACTAGATATCTACAGTAGATCTATTGAAATTACAAATATAGATTCTAGAATGGAGCAGTTCACAAATGAGGATGTACAGGTCCACCAAGGTAAATTGGCACAAGTTTACAAACATAACGAGTCTAAATTAAGTCATAAGAGGGATGACCAGCCATCTGTCGTCACAAAAGTATTAGAGATTCAGTAATGCATGGAGTCCGTGCAAGGCAGTTATGTTTTACCTGTACAACCTATTTTTGGTATCATTCTGGTTTTTGACTCTACCTGGATGTGCCACTTTACCTTGGTACACCTATAGTTGGGTATATTTGAAACGTTTAAAAATAAGCTGCCACTTAATTCTTGTTAACAGGGATATTTAAGTCCTGCAAACAGAGCCCTTAATCTCATTCATAAACATTCTGAACAAAACCATGCTATGACCTGTCCTTGAAAATCGACAACATTGTGGAGGGTCTTGACAAGTTTATTGAGAGCATATATTAGAAATGGAGCAATTGGGATTGTCATAGGGCATCAATGCTGGAGGCTAGTTCTAAATTGTTGCCACAGTTGTCATAATGATATCATATGATACATTATGATGGTTGTTGTTTGATGAGGGCATAGACGTAGTGGAATCTTTACCTAGTGTGAAAGGGGTCTTAGTTACAACCTAAATGATTGATTTTAATAACAGATAGATCTACTACATACATATGCAATAATTTGGAAATAAGTAGAATTACAAATTCAATAGCTGATGATTATCTGGTCATTTCAGATAAAAAAGACAAATGGATGAGGGCCCAGATCCTACCTTGGTGCAGCTTGGAAGCTCCAATATTACAGTTGCCAGCATACATACTATAGGGAGTGCCAATCTGACACCATTACCACAGAAAAAGAAATTCATATCAAGGGAGGGATCAGTAGCTGGTACTGATTTACTTCCCATCTGCAGAATATGTCAACTACCAGGAGACATGCATGACCCACTGTTTTCACCATGTAGATGCTCGGGGACTCTTCGATTTATTCACTACACATGTTTGAAGGTAAATATCACATGGTTAGATTATCTAAGTAGGCTATGGATTTTTAATGCTATTTTCCTTTTCAGGCTTGCTTTCCCGTAATCACATTTATTTTTAAATTTAAATATAGAACTTTTACTACTTGGCAGCGTGGGCTTACATGACTGTAAAAAGAAAATTAAGTAGACCAATGGCAATCATTCCCTGCATCAACAAGAAATTGATCAACATTTTATTGAACAAGGCCCAAAGGTCCAATTTTGGTCTGTTACGGTCTATATGAGGCTATAGTTTGTATACAGGAGTGCTATACAGATGAGATGATGGTTTTCCTCCACGGAAAGATTAAATATACAGTAAGTTAATTAGGTGAGTTAAATTTGCATAGCTTTCTTTCATAAAAATCCAGATGCCACACTTAAATGTTGTGGTGTATTTATGGTGTAAGTATATCACATTTAAATTAATTTAACCTGAAACCATACTGATATATAAGTTAACAAACGTGTAACTTACAAAATAGCACAAGTTTTGTTCATGGTGTTGACTACACAGTCGTAAAATGAAATGTATATTTTGTAGTGTATACATTATGTCTTTTCATTTCATCTCTTGTTTACTGTTTTCTTTCAGAGCAATTGCACACATTTTACACAATAGATGTCTCCAGTAAATACTTATGTACAATCATGAATTTAAAAATAAAAAGTATATAATTCACTTTCTTTATTATTATTTCAGTCGTCATGTGAATGAAAATAATGATCTGTTCACTTTACACATACAGTTTTGAAAATTATGACATTTCCGATATATGGTACTTGATTTGATTTCAGTACAAATGTATTACATATAAGGTAGTCAAAAAATAAAAGATACAAATTCTCAATGTTTTCTTTTATCTCATATATTAGTAACATCTTTGTTTTTAATCCTAAAAGGCAAATATTTGTAAGATAAAAGTTATTTGTAAGATCAGTGTCGATAGTCTATCTGTCTCTCTTGCATAGAAATGATTGCCAATTACATCAACTCTTCTTTGGAGTTTTGGGGGTTTTATTGATAGAAATTTCACTGGAAAATAAAATGCATAACAAACTAGTTACAGTTGTTATTCTGTGCTTGTATCATGATTGTTGATATAATGTATCTAAGCTCTGGTCATGTAAAATGTTGGGCAACTTGTGATATTGTGAGTACATTATCTGTAAGAGATATTGAGGTCGGAATTAATGCCAGGAGGTTCAGTGTCTTAAGTTGTCATTGACCTGATACAGTTAATCAGATATATATAGACCTAATGGACAGAAGCCAGTTGAACCTAAAAATACATGGCATTTAATATCTCACAGTAACTTCCAAAGTGAATAATACATTCAGATTTGATGCTGAATAATTTTAAGGTACAATTACTTAGAGTTAAAAAAATCAGGGTATGACTATGTTGCCTATTTATTAATCTATCAACATTACTTGTGTTTTGTAGAGGTGGATAGATATCAGTACAAGAAAGACAAAGAAACAGCCTAGATGCGAGCTATGTCATTATTTTTTCCACAGACAGAAACAATTTAGGGTAAGTATAACACTAGGATATGTTTTTTAGGTCACCAGAGCCAAAGGCTCGGGGTTTACCTATTGTGATCCTCTTTTGTATGTCGTCATGTGTCGTTACAATTTATACACTTTCCACTTCTCAAGGACCAGTGGGCCAATTTTTTACCAAACTTGGAATATAGCATCCCCATGTGAAGCCACATGACGCATGCGAATGAAAAGGGGCTAGGACCCATAAAGGCATCAAAAGGAGCCAAAAAGGACCAATATTCTGCTTCTCATGAACCAATGATCAGATGACTTTCAAAATTTGTATGCATATATATATATATATATATATATATATATATATATATATATATATACCCTTATGTGAGTTTATTTCCTTTTTTGTGGATTTTTCATGTTTTTGGATGTTTTATGACATTATCTTGAAAAGTATAAAAGATACAGAGAGAAAGTGTAAGAAGCAAAATGATCAGCACACAAAGGTCTACAAAAAAGTCATATGGTTGAAATTGACAGGTCACCCTTATGGGAGTTATTTCCCCTTTTAAGTTGATCTGTCTTGTTTTTGGTTGTTTATTGATATTATCTTGAAAAGTATTATAGCTAGAGCAAAAGTGAAAGAAGCAAAATGTTCAGAACGCAAAGATCTACAAAAAAGTTAATGAGGTCAAAATTGTCAGTCATCACTTATTGGTGTTAACTCCCTTTAATTGGATTTATGTTTTGAAAATGGATTCTGTCAATAAACAGTCCACCCAGGGTGCTTGAGTAACATAGGTTACTGTTGTATACAAATGGCTTAATAACTAAAAACTGATTGATTTTTTGTATACAAAGATATATCAGAAAATTGCTAGGAATTATCTAAGGATCATTTTGACAAAATCTCAAGGTCATGGGATCAAAGGTCAAGTCCACAGCCTTGTAAACAGAAAATATTTTTTTTTGGTCAAATTTTACACATTTTCGGCTTCTCAAGGACCAGTGGACTAATTTTAACCAAACTTGACAGGAAATTGTTTTCAGGTGTTTGTTGTTTATAAAATGTTTTTATAATTTGTTTACTAAATACTGGAAAAATTAGCATCCTAGTATATACTGGCCTCAGATTACAAACTGCAAACTTGCCAAAATTGTTCAATATCAAAAGGATTTGTTTAAGTGTTATTGGAATTTGAGTTATCCATGTCAACCAAGTCATATCTAGAGTACGAGTTTGATGAGTTTTAAGAAAGTATTAGTATTGATTAACATTTTCTTAGCTCATCAGCCTTAGAAAAACAATGGATTATTCTGTAAATCAGTGACTTGGACCAGTCCAAATGTGTCCTTAAGGTAAATGGGTTAATATTTATATATTTTCTTTTGGGAGAAGTTGTGTGTTTTTGCCAATATTTATGAATACTTAGTTCTTTGAAACTGAGCTTGTCTGAAGCAGATATGCCTTACTGGCAGATTCACAAACTTTGATAAGTAGCATATATGCACTCTCCCAGAAGACTTAAATAGTTTATATTGTTCTTTAACCCCAATTGTCAGGTAAAACATTCTGATACATGAAACTTCACATGCACGTCATCCAGGGTCATTACTCAACAGAATTGTGTGTGTGTGGGGGGGGTGTGTGTGTGTACTGGTTCCTCTGCTCTAATTTTGACCCACATTTTCAGCTTCCTGGACTTAGACATTTACTATATAACTATATTTATAGTATTGCATTAAAAGCTTTTTTCTTTCAGTCCATTGTGGGCAAAGTATCAACAATGCTGGGGGGGATTCTGGTCGCTTTGACCTAATTTTGATCCAAGTTTCCAGCTTTCTGGACTTAGTCATTTACTACATGAATAGTTCTGCTTTAAGCTTTTTGTTTTAGTCCATTATGGGCAAAGTACTGCAGGTACAGCCATGAAACTTTACATGCACATTGTCTAGGGACGTTACTCAACAAAGCTAGGGGATTCTGGTTGCTGTGACCCAATACTGGTTCCTCTGCTCTAATTTTGACCCAAATTTTCAGCTTCCTGGACTTAGACATTTACTATATTTATAGTATTGCATTAAAAGCTTTTTTCTTTCAGTCCATTGTGGGCAAAGTATCAACAATGCTGGGGGGGATTCTGGTCGCTTTGACCTAATTTTAATCCAAGTTTCCAGCTTTCTGGACTTAGTCATTTACTACATGAATAGTTCTGCTTTAAGCTTTTTGTTTTAGTCCACTGCAGGTACAGCCATGAAACTTTACATGCACATTGTCTAGGGACGTTACTCAACAAAGCTAGGGGATTCTGGTTGCTGTGACCCAATTTTTTACCCAAATTTTGGCAAGCTATAATATGGTCTGGCTTCGCGACCACTATTGTGCCAATTGATCTGAAAATTGTATTTGAGCCTTGTTGGAGGAACTAAAGGTCTACCAAGATCAATTAACAAATGTTTATTAACAGTAGAGTCCAAATAAGACCATAACAGGAGTGACCGGCTACTTTTCATAACAAAAATATCAGAGCTGCAGTAGTGTGGGGATCTCACAAGGCAGATATTTTACCTATACATATCTATTTTTGAAAATAAACAGTATTTTTAGGGTTTTTAGCAGAACCCAGATATACCACTTTATCTTGGAAGACCTTACAGGCCTATTTTATGCAGATCTATTGGAAGTGTACATTTATGTTCAAATTTTTGACCTCGCACACAAATAGTTGACACTGTCTTAATATTTGAAAATGGCTGGGGGTATCAGTTCTTCACTGGAGTAAAATGATGTCCAATTATGATAGATATTTAGTGAATACTTGGGATATGAAAGGAAATATTTTTGGGGGAAAAAAATACATGAGATAATGTCTTTAAAAACCATTTTTTCATGTTTAGAAAACCTTAGCCTTAGGTGCATCAAATGCATTCAGTAAGGTGCTTGCTTTATCATTTGACATTTGTTTTGTTTTACTCAGCTTTAAATCTATAAAAATCATTATAATTGGAGTTTTCAGTTGCCCGATGAATATTTCACCCATATAGGGATGAAAGATGATATAATATCAATTATGGGCCTATGTGGAGATAGGTATCCAAACACAGAGGGTTATTAATGTTTTATTATACCAAAATAAACAATACAAAAAAAACAAAATTGAACAAGATTATTTAATATAATTGAGTACATAATTTTATCAACTTAATAAGGCATCTAGATAAAACCTATGGAGAGTGCGAAAGCATTCATCCGCAGTTTAACATGTTCAGTGATCTTTATTACGTAAATGTCCCAGTCATTCACTCATTGTTTTAAATATATTAAGTGGCTAACTGTTTTCTTTGGTGTTAAAACTTTATTAGTCATGAATTAAATGCAACATAATGCTTTTATTCTATATATTTTACTCTATCTCAGCGTTACCTGAAAAATGGATTTTTTTTCAGGGTTCAGTGTAGTGTGTTCGATTTACACGTGTATGAGAATTGTGGGCAAGGGGTTATTTCCCTGGTATTATTCCCTGTTGCCAATGGCAGTGAAGGTATAATACAATGGTTATGTAATTAACTTGGGGTTATTTCCCCTGTAGACGAATTTTTGGTGATATAACCTTATTATCTTTTGTCATGTGCCTGCTTTTCATCCAATTGTGAATAATTTAACAAACATGGGGTATAATTATTTGCATTATTGATTTGGTTCTCAGGAACTTGGTATTTTTACAAAATTGCTTAAGTGATTTTTATTTTACTTGCAGTTCAAGAACTGGAGATGGCCGCGTGTGAACAGCAGAGATAAATGTTTACATCTTGTTTTTTTCATCAATTTGTTAATCATGATTGGTTGTGCCATAGCAACAGTAATGTGTTTCCTCTCTGACAAAGGACAGATCACAAAGTTTCCCAAGAACAAAGTTGAACTAACAACTGAAGAAATTATAACACTTGCTTGTGGTGTCATGTTTTTTGTCGCATTTTTTATTGCCATGACTGTTGAAATTAAAGCCCGGCATACCGTCTATAAATTGTGCATGAGATTCGTTATGCAGAACACAGAATGGACTGTTGAGTCATATGACCGATCCAAAGATCCTGGATACTGTGGCCCAGCAACACATGTGTGATTTGAAAGCAATAATATAGCAAAAAGAAGTGGAATAAAAATGGAACTTTGTCTTTTTCCACCATCCATGTAGCAAATGTCACAATGTTGTGATTCACACTTGTGTAACTACATTGTAGTGTTAAATGGATAAGTACGGGTATTTGTGATTAAGAGAAGGAAAAAGCTGACATTTCCATTTCTGTGTGTATGAAAGAGTGTGCTGCAAATGACAGCTGGTGATATTTACATGTTATTGATTTCTGTCGTCATGAATCTAAAGATAAATGGAGAATCAATATTGCTAGCTTGTGTGAGTAGTGTAAATGGCACTTGGTGCATGTATATGAGCACATTCTGCAGAATGTATGTTCATGTACACATCTTTCATCATTCCAACTGTCTTTTTATTAAAAAAATCAGATTTTATATTTTTACAAGACTGTGAAAACTTTCTCAGAGTCTGAATGTTGATCTTTGAAATCTGTTCAAATCTGTCATATATTTGACTCGTTAACAGGAATATTGAAAGTACACCACATACGTTGTTGATACTTGGCAATACCGCAAAGTATTCACATGTCAAAAATATTTGATTTTTCTCACAGGTGCAAGTGCAGTCTTTAGTAATAATTTTCTGTGGTTTAATCTTTGTTTTGAAGCCAGGTATACATGGTATACCTCAGAAATGAATAAGAAAAGTTGAAAAGATTGATCTGTTGCTAGTTTTGTAGAGTAGATAAGATTATCAAGTCTTTTTTAAACAAAGTGTGTTAAATTTCAAAAAACAAAACTTGTGAATATTATACAAACGACAATGTAAATAGTGGTATCAATATTGAGGGGCTTGTAGAGACAAAAATCGTTTCTCATATTTGGAAACGATAGCACGTTATAGTGCTGTGCATTATTTAATGTAATGTTACACAATAATATATATATGTGATATTATTTGACCATTTTCCAAGAAGATGGTGTTAATATATTTTTGACATGGCATAAAGGATCATGTTTATAATTAATGTTGTACACTTGTTTTGAGTAGTTGTGACATTATAATAAATCGACTGAAGGAAATCTAGAAAGTGTCACATTTATTGTTGGTGCAATTGAAATTTTTACATATTTCTTGTAATCTTAATTCATTGTTTGATTCTATAAATTTTGTTTATTTCTTTAGAGTATATTTCAATTTATTTCATTTATGTCTAGTGCTTTTTTGACATAAGGGTTTTATGGTCAACTACTGAACAAAAATGTTCATGTTTTATATGCATCTTGAGCGTGAAATATGTTTGTTGCTACTGAGTACCGTATTTAGCCAAAATTAAGAGGTATTGCATAATTTATAGGGAAGAAGCTTAATATTGTGTTTGCAACTGATTCATGTTATAAAATTTGAACACCAAAGGATTACCTTTGTCACCAAAACCAATCTTATTGTGAGGAAGTAGGAGTTTTTGCATATAAATGTAATCTTAATTCAAAATTTCTGATCAAATGTATTTTTGTCTATGTGCCCTTTACTTTTTCATTTCTTCTCATTGCACTTTTCTGTAGATCCATGTTTATCTAAATTATTACTTATAGTGAAAAGGATTCGGTCAGAACTGGGTCCAAATATAATGCAGAGAAACTGGACAACAAATATTTTGTATTTATATAGAATCAATTTTGTCTTATCTAGTTTCAGGAAGACTATTCAGACTGTTAATCTACAACTGACTAAAGAATTAAAACCAGGAGGCTAACCTGGGGTTGCTTTTCTAACTTGATGGAAATGTCTACCATTTTGGTAGTTTTTTTTCTTTAAAAAATTGAAATGAATATTTAACATTGATTAAAAATAGATGTCAATCCAGTATCTATACACTTACTTAATCCTAAAAGAAACCAATTATTTTGAAATTTTACTAACTTGGATCTTGTGTTTTTTCTACCTCATCTAGTATATCCTCACCAACAAACCTAATTTATAAGCTTGGCTGGCATTACTCTTTTTATTTGGGGAATACACCAAGTAATTGAAAAAAAATAGTTAACTGTTATTACAGTTGAATATTGCATATGATCACCAATCTCTTTACTATTTTTATTTATAAGCATAAAATGATAGAAAATTAGTTTTACAAGCTAAAAGTTGCACTGGTAAACAATCAATATTATATCAGACAAAATATTCTGTGGACCAGATGTTTGTGCTCATCATTATTTGGGTTTTTATGTCCAAGGAGCAATCATGGAATTTGTTCCAAGTGAATTAAAAGTCTTGTTTGGTATTACCTGTTTACATTGGGAATATATATATAAATAAAACTAAGTTTTATCAAATTATTACAATTATTATTAGTTTTTTTCCTTAGCCTACATGTTTTACAGTGGGAATTTGTATACAAATATGTTTTATTAAATTATTACCATTATTATTAGTCCCCTATGTGCAAATACAGTGGAATCTTGTTATCTTGAAACTCACAGGAACACCCCTATTACTTCCAGATAACCTAAATTTGTAATTGACACACTTTTCTATACCTTAAAGATTGGCTGTTCAACTCCAATATATCCAGAATTTCGACTCATCTGATGTCTACATAACAAGATTCCGCTGTATTTAGACTTTAACCTCAAATGTGAAAAAAACAACATATTACTGCTGTGCAACTTCAGATCATTGAGGTGAATATATTGAAACAGTTCTGATTTGTATATTTACATTAGTCATAATGCCATTATAATGCTCATTTATCAAGCTATATATATAATCATGAAGGAAAATGAATACTCCAAATGCCTTTGGGATGAATTATTATTTTTTTGCCACAAAGTATTTTCACGACTTAAATGTATCACAGAGACTTGACCATACAAATTTCCTTGCTAAGAATCTGTGTGAACTTCAATGTAAAAGTCTGATATTTAAAAATGGTAAAGTGGCTTTTTGTTATTGTTTAGGTGTTATTCTGCTCAACAATTATATGGAGTTTAGATGCTTTAACTGCCTATGGCCTGAAAAAGTTGCACTGTTGTAATATCATCAGCAAATACATGTATGTAAAATAATAATGCCTCGCCAAAGTGAAATATATAGAAGTTGCTAAATCTTTATATATTGAAAATATAACTTTGTATTTTGAACTACACATGAACTAAACTTTTTACCTAAATGAAAGTCACATTAAGCCTGAATGCAAATTATGGCAGCACATTACATCAAACTTATTGTAACCACAGATTTTTTTACTTGAATAAAATTATTATTGAAAGCATGTTGAATTTGTCTATTATTTTGGTCAATCATTTGCAGTTTTTAAGTGGAATATTATATGTATCACAGGCAGAGGATGTTTGGCTGGTTTGACATTTATTACATGTGTAATCACACAGAATACCGAGTTCAGTATGTCCAATAGAGACACTGTACTGCACTACAGTTGGATATATGTGATTCAGGTCATCCAAATATTTTGTTGGCATCATTAAAAGCAGAATTAAATTTAAATTTTTGTAAACTTATAAATGAATAAGGGACATGTAATAAATAACAAACAATACAAAAGTTTCTACTCGTATCATCAGTCTGCACATGATCATTGTAGCGGATGGATGCAACTCGAGCTATGCTGAAATACTGCCACAAATCAGGTGGTCCTGGAATTAGGGTTATCAACTAAAACAGTCATTGAAAGTCCTTGAATTCAGTGGCATGGATGTTGGTTGTGCTCAATATTCTACAGTGTCATGTCTGCACCTATCACATGGCTATGGCAGCCTTCCAGTTTCTAATCTTTGTATTCGTTATGCAGTGCACTTCTTTCCATATTTGTACATATAACCTTGTTTGGATCTTTGGTTTAGTGTAGTATGTACTTTAGAAAAGCTGTAATGGTTTGGTGTCCTTTGCCTCCAGAGCTTAATTTTCACACATCTATAGGCAATACAGTGGCTGCTTGTCATCCCACTGTACTGTCTGTGGTGGTGGTGATACATATTATATGTAATATATATTATTAAACTAGAAGACCTCAAGCAGAAACTGAAAGCACTGGAGTGACTATTTTCAAAAAATATCAAAAGATGAATTCTATGTGCCGTTACAGATTATGAATGTCCCATTATTCACTTTGTATTATATATATTAGTAGGCTATTACATTACATATATTAGTAGGCTATTACATTACATTTATTAGTAGGCTATAACAGTATCATGTACAAATTTATGTGGCCATGACTCTGGAAAGATTGGTGCATTGTTACATAGTTGTAGAAACATTCCCATAAGGTGGTGGTCTGCTTTCTGTTCTGCTGAAATAGCATCTATAGCCTAGTAGTGTGCACAATAATTTTGCTGAATTTTTGTAGTTGGTATTTTACCTGACACTTTAATGTTGTTATCTAACACAGGTAGACTGTACAGTATAATAAAGTGGGTGGAATAGGCTGGCTGTAAGGGGTGGAGGAGGCCAGAAAGATTAGTTTGTATGAGAAAATTGTTTCAGAAATTCTGTTCAAAGTCCTGGAATTTAGTTTTCAATTTTCAGTGGGAACCCTGCTTGAGAAAGGCTAGTTGCTACATGTAAACAATTTTGTGTACTCCCGAGTTTTAGACGTGTAGGAATTCCCATAATCATTAAAGGAACGCATGGTCATGTTAACCTATATTTTATCGGTAAAAGTTTTTCAAGTTACATAGTATTTGCCTATTTAGCAGTAAGGTTTTAATTATATGATAGAAACAACAAAACACTGCAAAATCTATCGTATGCCATATCAACCCTCGACCAATATCGGCCCTCGGGCTGACATTGGAGTCTCAGTTGAAATGGCAAACAATACAGATTTTGCCATGTGTTATTCTATATGTATTATGGATGGCATGAATATCAATCGTCGGTATATTTCATTCATTCAAGGCAATATATGCACAATATGTAAAATTTTCTACAGTGATACATCAAAGTTTTCGTCAAATCATGTGATGTTTTTTTAAATAAAAATGACAGCCTGTATTCTTTTAACATGTTTAATAATATATATATGGAGAGAGAGAGTTAAAAGTAAACTCTTGAGCTATGGCAATTATCACACATTTGTCATCGATACATTAGACAGGTTCCAGATTATTTACACTGCTTTGTCAGTTACCGGTATATACTATTTTGCCGAACTGGCATTGTGTGGATTATTTTGTCTCTCAGTGACTAAAAGTAAATCAATTTAAAACAAATTTCACAAAATTAGACAGACAAGTCTTGTTAAACACAAATGTCAGTAATCATGACATGGCAAAATTCAGAATGTCCTTTCGACTGGCAACAAAGCAGATGTTTAGGTTGCCAGGACAATGTCACATCCCTGGCATTGTAGTCAGTGTCTGTACACAAAACTTTAACCGGGTCTATATCTTTATAACTGCAAAGGACAGGACTATGATATTTCAAATATAGATTCCTTATGACCATTTGGGTCCTTGACTTTTGACCTAGTGACCTTGGACTTTGACCTACTTTAAAAAAAAATTTAAACCTCAGCTTTATCTTTTAAACCATGAGGGATGGGTTTTTTATATTTCACATATAGATTTCTTATGACCAGATCTTTCATTTGGTACATTGACTTTTGACCAAGTGAATTTGACCTTTGACCTACTTTTCAAAAACTATAACCTCAACTGAAGGAATCAAAATATTTACTATACCTTGACCTTAAAACCTATCAAAAATTCATTTTGAAAATTTATACCCATTTCAGACAAGCTTTGTTGTCTTCTGACAACTTTTGTTTAACTAAACCTGATACTGTCACTTCCATTTAGAATATTTTTCTATAATATTCACCAAAGGCTTGTGAACATTCATGTTGTGATTTTTTTATTTCTATCACATTATTAAGTAACTTTCAGTATGACATTAAATAAGTAATGTGGAAAAAAATGAAATTCCATGTCTTTATTTTTCTGTTTTGGTATTACAATACTTATTAAAGCAGTGAAATGTACAACTTGTTGCATAATCAATAATAAAGTACAGAAATATGTTCTTTTAATCTAACATATAGATGGCTCTCAATAAGTTGAAGGACCACACAATTGCTTCCAAGGTATGAGAGATTTCTATACTTCAAAATACAATACTGCCTAGCCATCCAACTTTCTCAATTTATTGTGATAATGAACCCAGTACATAAAACAAACACAAGTGTTGTGTCCCAATTTCAAAAAGTAGAAATAAGAAGAACCATGTGTTAATTTATTTATAGATTTCCAAACTAAACTATTTCATTTTTCTGATTCTTCTTTATCAGTTTTAAAATTGTTACATCAGATTTTATTTACTAATGTGAATGCATCAACTGAACTACAAACACTTCACCACTAACACGATAGCTCTCAGAGCAAACTCATAGTACCAGTAGATTGTGATTACATAAGAACCTATAAAAATTGTTCTTGACATCAGCAACTATCACTGAACATGCATATTCATGTTATAATGTATTCAGTGCATGAACCTCAGGAGTTCATTTTATACACTACTACACTAAATGTTTGTGTCTATGGCTGTTGTGATCCCCCGAATCTTTTACATGACAGATATGAGGTTATAAGCTTGACCTTTTTATATTGCAGCATCTTGAAATCAAGGAAATTAGTCCTAATGTACAAAATTGAGCCAATGTTACAGGAGCTTGTGAGAGGACATTACACAAATACTGTATAAAATCATTAAAAATCATGCATTGATTATAAAAAACTATAAAATACATCTGACTGTTAAAACAGTTGCCACATGATAAAAGTTTGATCATAAATATTTTAATACAACAATCACATCATTTTCATAATGATTGTCATTCATTAGTTTTGTCTTTGATATGTAAGAAAGAGCATACATTAATCTTCCATCCTCATCAATGAGAGCTTAATACTAAAAATGACAAAAGGCGTCTCAAACATATCTTCAACAAAGCATCTGACCAATTATAAAATTCAAATTTTTGTTACCCTTTATTCTAAAGATACTACAAATCAAATGTGAAGGGGAATGGGTTGATTATTTGTAGAAGTTGAGATTGTTCAAATGTTTAACTGCACAATTACTGATGGCAACTTGTCATCTGAGTCACTCACCTGATCTTAAAATATACAAGATTATTCAAATGGTATTAGAACCAAATCCTTATCACTAACAATGGATTACTCTCAACTGTCCCAATCATTATATTCCAATGCACAGTGTCAAGTGACACTAAATTCAAATAGGTCACATGATTGACTCAGGTATCTTCAAAATGAAAATTTCATTAGTGCAAAGATAAACAAGACGAGTTTGAAAACCACAGTCTATGCTCCCAAGAGCTCAGCTATTCATAAAAATGTTATTTTTCCATAATGCTGGAAAGCACTGCTAAATGTCGGCCATCACTTAACCCCCTAATGTTTCACCAATATAAATATCAACTCAGATTTGATTCAAATTATTGAATGGACACAAAAATATTGTAATCAGACAAAAATCCAAATGGACATACAGATGGTCCAAAGACAATCGTGCTCCTGATCTTTGATGGTTGTGTGATAAAATGATGAACTTGATAGAGATTAATGAGGCATAAATTTACACAACCTCTAGGGCTTTAAAATATCACTGGGATTTCTGTGATGATTTCTATGCAATTAAAGTAAAATTGATGGCATACATTATTATGCTCTGAAACAGTGATTTAATCTCACTGTATTTGTAAATATTCTGGGAATGATGATTGAATTGAACAGTATTTCATGATAAACAATACAATCATTAATGAAATAATAAAAATATGTGATGAAAAAATCCGGAAATTACAGATCCTCAACTAAACAATAGTCTTCTTCACAAATAATAATAATTATAATAATTGTTGTCTCTGACTATGTTGAAATATTTGCTAATTTTTGCTACATGTATATACAAAAAATATAAATATGGTAAATTTCAGTCTTTTCTAGGAAATCACTTAAATTGGAGTTTTTAATCTCTTTTAACATCCTTCTTTTCTGACCCAAGCATGAATATCTCTAGAGAACTTGTTAAGAATATTTCTTACAAGCTAACTGTATCACAGATACTAATTGAAAATGTTCATCAAGATCCAAATTCAGTTGTATCAGATGTTATGGCTTTGAACTCATATGCTCCCCTACCATCCATCTTCAAATAGTACTGAAATATAAAGAGTAAAATAGATATGCTTACATCATTGTGTAAAGGAATTTGTCATGATAGATCATCATCCTGTATTTTATTAAATGCTGTCTTTAGAGAAAAGTGGTTTTCTCAAAAGAGGTTTTATTTAAAGAATGATTAAACAAGAGATGCAACAGGACTTGACAAGTGCCACATAGACATGGAGCAGAACATTTTCTAAGACTAAGCATTTCATCACTATATGGCTAAATTGACCACACCCCAGACCACCTTGAATCCATGCTCTCAGGATGAAAAAAGCAGTGTGTAAATGTTATATCCTTTGAAAAAACTCCTGATAATTATAGCAGGTTTTAAAATGATGTAATAAGTCTTACCTCGTGGTGTTTCCACAAAGACTTTCTGTGTGATACGGTAAACAATGTAATGCCAACCTGAAACAAACATTCATAATTACCTGACAAATAGCATGTGATAAAATGTAAAGAATTTCACAAAGGACCAAGAACACTTGTGGTTATTCTTTAAAATAATGAAATATAAACAGATAAATTATATATTTATATATTTTATATATATATATATATATACGAGATCATTTGGTGGTTGAAAGAACAAATACATGTACACGTTACATTATTAGAATAAACTTGCCATATTTAATCATTTTGTAATCAATTGTATCAGACATTGCAAATTAACTTTCAGTAATGGATACAAAGAAAATTTTGTTTCAAAGAAGCATCTGCAATTCCAAGACAGATTCTGACATAAGATGACATAATCTCACATGTGAATAATAATAAATATGCACTTAGAACATGTATAGTTAAGGTCCTCTGATTGTTAGACCTAGAGGTCATTTTCATTACATCAGACAAATAATGTATTGCAATACGTTATTGTGCCTGAGAAACTATGTTTAAGATAAATACAGGTAATTTCAAGTTTAGAGTTAATGTTTTTTTCATTGAAATGGTTTAGAGTAGATTTGACAAATTTTGAAAAATTGCTGTAGACGGCACCTCATATTGCTCCCCAATACTAGCAGTCCTAGTATATCACATGACTGTTTTCTGTGTCCCCAATACTAGCAGTCCTAGTATATCACATGACTGTTTTCTGTGTCCCCAATACTAGCACTCCTAGTATATCATATGACTGTTTTCTGTGTCCCCAATACTAGCAGTCCTAGTATATCACATGACTGTTTTTCTGTGTCCCCAATACTAGCAGTCCTAGTATATCACATGACTGTTTTCTGTGTCCCCAATACTAGCAGTCCTAGTATATCACATGACTGTTTTCTGTGTCCCCAATACTAGCAGTCCTAGTATATCATATGACTGTTTTCTGTGTCCCCAATACTAGCAGTCCTAGTATATCATACGATTGTTTTGTGTCCCCAATACTAGCAGTCCTAGTATATCATATGACTGTTTTCTGTGTCCCCAATACTAGCAGTCCTAGTATATCTCATGACTGTTTTCTGTGTCCCCAATACTAGCAGTCCTAGTATATCACATGACTGTTTTCTGTGTCCCCAATACTAGCAGTCCTAGTATATCACATGACTGTTTTCTGTGTCCCCAATACTAGCAGTCCTAGTATATCACATGACTGTTTTTCTGTGTCCCCATACTAGCAGTCCTAGTATATCACATGACTGTTTTCTGTGTCCCCAATACTAGCAGTCCTAGTATATCATACGATTGTTTTGTGTCCCCAATACTAGCAGTCCTAGTATATCACATGACTGTTTTCTGTGTCCCCAATACTAGCAGTCCTAGTATATCATATGACTGTTTTCTGTGTCCCCAATACTAGCAGTCCTAGTATATCACATGACTGTTTTCTGTGTCCCCAATACTAGCAGTCCTAGTATATCACATGACTGTTTTCTGTGTCCCCAATACTAGCAGTCCTAGTATATCACATGACTGTTTTCTGTGTCCCCTTTTCTATCATATAAACCATTATTTTACCATCCTTTATCACATAAAGCATATTTGACCTTCCTCTCTATATAAACCATTATGTTACCTGGCTCTCTATATAAACCATTATTTTACCCTGCTTTATCACACAAACCTTTATTTTACCCTCTTCCATAAGAAGTGATGATGAAATTTCTTTCTTTATTACAATGATATGTTTAACATTTATATATACCTCTCTACAATATTGGTACATATATCCTTCAACATCTACACTAACAGCGCTGGTACATTCATCTAAAATGGCAAATTGTGGCTTGTGGTAAAACAGACGTGCCATCTGTAAATACAAACAATTTATCAATGAAGCACAAGAGTATATCCAATCATGGAAGGTACCATTGGAATTTTACATTTTATGAAAGTTGTTTGTTTAGCATACATTAGTTTTTAGTAGTCACTGCTTCATCTTTATTTAACAATATCATGATAATTTAAGAATGACCTAAACGTGTTTTGCTCTCATAAATTTAAAGTCTCAAACCAAATAAAAACACACTTACTGCAATCCTCTGTTTCTCTCCTCCACTAAGTACATCCATCCAATCCTACAACAAATGTTTAAACATGTAAGACCTGATAATTGCTAGTATCAAATTAACATGTACAAGTTTTCCCGGGGACATTTCAATGTCACATTTCATTTATACTAGTATGACAGCTATCAAAGTTTATCAAATATAGATGTATTATGTTTGACTAGCAGAGTCAATGAAACATTTCCAGAAAAATACAAACAACATATATGATACAAATTTTTAACATCTGAATTAACTCAGAATGAATATTTAATCAACTTTGATATTTTTGTTCTGAAATATATCTGCATACCTGAACTGAATTCCATCCTCCCTCTCTGTCCAGAATGTACTCAAGTTGTACCTGTCAACATATTTAAGTGGTGTTATCTAACTACTAAAGAATAAAATGATAATTATGTACTTGTGTCAAAGTCAGGATTTACCATAATCGGATTTATACATTAAACAAAGTGAAAATGATAATGTGAGAAGTACAACAAAGTGATAATGTGAGAAGTACAACAAAGTGATACTGTGAGAAGTACAGCAAAGTGATACAGTGAGAAGTACAGCAAAGTGATACTGTGAGAAGTACAGCAAAGTGATACTGTGAGAAGTACAACAAAGTGATACTGTAAGAAGTACAACAAAGTGATAATGTGAGAGATACAACAAAGTGATACTGTGCGAAGTACAACAAAGTGATACTGTGAGAAATACAACAAAGTGATACTGTGAGAAGTACAACAAAGTGATACCATGAGAAGTACAGCAAAGTGATACTGTGAGAAGTACAGCAAAGTGATACTGTGAGAGGTACAACAAAGTGATACTGTGAGAAGTACAGGAAAATGAAGTACAGCAAAGTGATACTGTGAGAAGTACTGTAAACACAAAGTGATACTGTAAGAAGTACAACAAAGTGATAATGTGAGAGATACAGCAAAGTGATACTGTGAGAGGTACAGGAAAATGATACTGTAAGAAGTACAGCAAAGTGATACTGTGAGAAGTACAGCAAAATGATACTGTAATAAGTACAACAAAGCGATACTGTGAGAAGTACAGTAAAATGATACTGTGAGAAGTACAGTAAAATGATACTATGAGAAGTACAACTATGAGACTGTGAGTACAGCAAAGTGATACCAGTGAGAAGTACAGAAAAGTACAGCAATATGATACTGTGAGAAGTACAACAAAGTGATACTGTGAGAAGTACAGCAAAATGATACTGTGAGAAGTACAGCAAAGTGATACAGTAAGAAGTACAGCAAAGTGATACTGTGAGAAGTACAAGAAATGATACTGTAAGAAGTACAACAAAGTGATACTGTGAGAGGTACAGCAAAGTGATACTGTGAGAAGTACAGCAAAGTGATACTGTGAGAAGTACAGCAAAGTGATACTGTGAGAAGTACAGCAAAGTGATACAGTGAGAAGTACAGCAAAGTGATACTGTGAGAAGTACAGGAAAATGATACTGTAAGAAGTACAGCAAAGTGATACTGTGAGAAGTACAGCAAAGTGATACTGTGAGAAGTACAACAAAGTGATACTGTGAGAAGTACAGTAAAATGATACTATGAGAAGTATAGAAAAGGGATACTGTGAAAAGTACAGCAAAGTGTGAAAAGTACAGCAATATGATACTGTGAGAAGTACAACAAAGTGATACTGTCAGAAGTACAGCAAAGTGATACTGCAATTGTTGAATAGTGGATTACTAACAAACTGAAATATACAAAGGAACAGGCAAAAAGTAAAAATTCAGAATTTGATGTGCTACTAGCCCTTATTCTAAGACTGGCCAATGATAACTAATTTAAGGCAATTAGATTATGTCAATTCACACAATAATTTATCGGTATAACGATCTTACTTTCTGGAGAATTTCGAGTAAATGTGAATCCTTGATTCCCTTTTTAATCTGCATATCATGTGTATCTGGGTAGATAACTTGATCCCTTAATGTTCCCACTGCCATATATGGTCTCTGCAATACAGAACATGGTGCATTTGTTACTAGAATGGAATTACTGTCTGCGCGGCTCACTTCGGAAATTGGAAAATCTTTGATATTTCAAATACAATGAAATTATAGTGTATACTGAAGATTTCAGTGGCTGAAATAAGTTGTCTAATAATTTAAATGTTATCTTATCATTATCTATACAAATGACTGATTCAAATAGAGTTGTAGTGGTAATTCACAATGCTAATATAATGTTGTAGGCTGTGGAGGGAATTCCTGTGTGTACTCAATGATGTCAGTTTTGGACAGTTCCAATTTTCTTCAGGTACATAACATACTATTGATTGCAAAAGCAGTCTCAGCAGGCTACTTGAATGAACCGCAAAAATAATGACGTTAAATTATATATCAATCATGTTTACAAAGATTGACAGGATGTTTTGAACACAAAGTGTGAGTGATGAATAAATCATGATAAAATAATTGTCATCCATCACTCCCCTCTTTACTTGTTAACATGTACAGTTCTAAATATGACTCAGACACTGAGATGTGAATTTAGCATGGAAAACTGCCTACCCAAAATTATTTCTGGGAATATAATATGCTTGGTTTTAAAAATCAAGGATTGAGTGCTATACTTAATTTTTAATAAAGAAGTGATGTCATAGATGATATGATAAAAGAACTGTGGACAATTTTCTGATTACGAAGTGACTGTGGTATTCTACTCATTCTGATGTTGAATTTTTATTCAATTTATTTTTTTACATTTATCAATACACACACACACACACACACACACACACACACACACACACACACACACACACACACACACACACACACACACACACACACACACACACACACACACACACACACACACACACACACACACACACACACACACACACACACACACACACACACACACACACACACACACACACACACACACACACACACACACACACACACACACACACACACACACACACACACACACACACACACACACACACACACACACACACACACACACACACACACACACACACACACACACACACACACACACACACACACACACACACACACACACACACACACACACACACACACACACACACACACACACACACACACACACACACACACACACACACACACACACACACACACACACACACACACACACACACACACACACACACACACACACACACACACACACACACACACACACACACACACACACACACACACACACACACACACACACACACACACACACACACACACACACACACACACACACACACACACACACACACACACACACACACACACACACACACACACACACACACACACACACACACACACACACAACACACACACACACACACACACACACACACACACACACACACACACACACACACACACACACACACACACACACACACACACACACACACACACACACACACACACACACACACACACACACACACACACACACACACACACACACACACACACACACACACACACACACACACACACACACACACACACACACACACACACACACACACACACACACACACACACACACACACACACACACACACACACACACACACACACACACACACACACACACACACACACACACACACACACACACACACACACACACACACACACACACACACACACACACACACACACACACATACACACACACACACACACACACACACACACACACACACACACACACACACACACACACACACACACACACACACACACACACACACACACACACACACACACATACATATATATATATATATACACCAGCTAGAACTTTGTCCAAAAAGATAATTTTATAAAATACAAAGACTGATTGGTTTCAAAATAATGGTTAAAGTGGAAATACCAAAACAGTATGTCCCCCTTTGACAACACAAAACAATGAAAACACTCTTTACACTTTAAATATACATGTGTGCATTTTATCAAAAGAATTATATATAGAATATAAGACAAACATATAGTCAAGGGTTATGATACACACTTTCACTATTTTACAAACAGACCATCAGTTTACTTTTGTTTAAAATACAAAACAGAAGTTCAAGATTACCTGTGGGACATAAAATAGGTTTCCTTTTTCTGGCTTTGTCATAGTTCCTCCAAACAAGGGCCATAACTGTTTAAAAAGTAAATAATGAAATAAATGAAGAGACATACAAAAACTCAAGAGAAAAACAGTGATAAATATATATAAAAATGTGCAGTTTGCCAAAATATATGAGTCAAATTAAAGTTCAAACAAAACTGCCAAATTCTACTACTTCAAAGCAAAAGATTGTTCTACTAAATCACATTTAAGTTTGGAAAATTTAGAAGATGGCCATTAATTATTAATGGCAAAAGGCCCAATGGGCCTTAAGGTGATCATCTGAAAAATTTGGTCAATTATGCAACTAATATTTTCAGTTTACTTAGGTGCCTGTGAGTCTATACCCCATCACATTCAGTCTTTCTCAAAATTATCCTTAGATAATTCCCTAATACTTTCTGATACATCTTCATATACAAAAAAGTTCATCAGTTTTGAGTTAATAAGCCATTTGTATAAAACCATACCCTATGTCATCTAAAGCACCTGCTAAAGGCTTTTTTTAACTTTGTAGATATTCCCATAACAATTATGTTAACCAAATTTGAAGGAAATCTAATCATTGGCTCCTGAGAAGATTTTTAAAGATGTACCAAGTTTTGACCCTTTTTTACCCCTTTAGGTACTAGTACTTTTTGTTGCAAACATGAAGTCACTTCCATGGAGCAAGCTTTCTGCTACATTTGTTTGAAATTCGTCAGGTGGTTCTTGAGAGGAAGTCATTAAAATGGAAAAGTTAACTGATAGATTACTGATTGACAACAACAACAGACTATGGAGGCTTGCCCATAGCAATATGAGACTAACAGCAGATTCACCAACCTTTTGAAGTGAAAAAAAGGGAGGGAATGCCTAGTGAAGCAAGGCCACAAATATTTTCGTCATGTTTTGTTGCATAATTGAAAACCCTTTAAACTATTGGGTATAATTTGTTGTCACCGGTATTAGATCCATCTCTTGATATACAATGGTCCACATGCTCCAGACACATTCCAAATGCTCAAATGACTGGGTGCAAGCTTGAGGGTGATATTAATATACGTACTGAAACAAAAATGGACCAAAACTTTTTCTAAATTCTGGATTTTGAAAAAAACCTAAGGATCATAATTAAAAACGTATAGGTGGATAAAATCAGAAGTTTTCCATTGAAAATGGGAGGGTTGGCAAGTCTGTAACAGGCCTTATTAATCACCTAAATCCACATTCTTTCTACAAAATCTTTGAACACTCATCCAAACTTTCTACAAAAAAATGAATTCTGGTCCCAATCTTTCTATAAAACCCCTGAAAACCAATCCTGGCCTTTTTATGAAATCTCTGACCAAGGGGTTATGGAATTCCTATGTTTTATATATCCTTACCCTTAAGATGTTAGGTACAATATTAGAGAGCTGGACTAGTAATTTGGCATTTCTGAGAAGTGTTCAACAGCAAAACAACAGATAGTAACAGATCAAAAGGGCACAACAATCGACCTTACACAAAGATTTTTATTGCTATATATTTTAATTTATTTAAAGCTCTCTGGGCATTCAGATTGTAACATGAATCTACACCATACTGACTTACCTCACCCAAAATTCTGAATAAGGAACTTTTCCCACATCCATTTGGTCCACAAACTAACACATTTACACCAGATTTCACCTGTAAAATGCAATGATTTACAACTAAATTGACATTAAGTGCATATATGTATGTGTGTGTGAATGTGTATGTGCATGTGTGTGTGAGCATGTGTGTGTGGGTGTGTGTGTACCTGGAAATATTGGCTCCTGTTTAATTTTGAGCATTTTAGGCCTAAGATGACAGGACAGATTTAAAATGAAAGTAAACTTTTCAAGCTAAATAACTAAAGTATGGCTATACTTGATACCCTGGTGACTGTAGTGACTCAGGGCAAATTTAAGACGTGGTGAAATGTTTGTAAAAGGGTGAAAATAACCAAAGGCAAAACATTTTTAGATAGACAGCATATATATATATATAGACATGTATATGTTATAAATATGTTTCTAGACAACTGACAAGCTGCTTAGAGATGAGTGAAGCATGCACAAACACAACAAAAATCTTAATTTTGTTATCACCTAAGTAAGACTAAGTAGAACAAACCTCAAAATTCATCTCGTCGATTAGAATATCACCATTTGGTGTGACAAGAGGTACTTTTTCAAATCTGTAAGAAAGACATATATATCTATACAGTAATCAATATCAGAATTATACTTACATATTATAAACTCCAAATATATATCACATCATGTACCCTTATCATAACATATACTGTTACAAAAACATTTCATCTAACTGAAATACAAACTGTTTTAAATTCTTGATGACAACTAAAGATTTAACTTGATTTAATGTCATCACTAAAAAACAAAACAAAATAAACAAGAAGCTCACCTGAACTTGTATCACTAATCTGGATTAAAACTAAACAACTGATTCTAAGAGTAAGATTCATATACATGCATTTAAACATTTCTGATGTTATGTCCTTCAATTTGAGGGCATTCTGCACCTGACAAGCACACATACTAATAAAGATATCTACCACATATACCAAGCAGCATAACTGCCATATCAAGAGTCAATTTGCTCAGTGGTTGTTGAGTTTTGTGTATACATGTACTTCTCATATCATCTCCTAAGCCTCCCCCATCCAGCCTCATTTTTCAAACTATGAGAAGACATAACAAGCAACATATTTGCAATTTTTGGCATTCATTTGTTGAGTACATGAAAAGAAAGAGATTTATATTCATTTCCTATAAGATCCCATGTAAAACCTAGGTCCAACAATTCTCTTCTTATATACCTGATATCAATATACAAACAAAATGGGGGCCCTGTTAAAGAGTACTTGGAGCATTGTGCTTTTAAAAATCATAAAGTCTTTCACTTGTAGTTAGAGTGGGTTTAAGTTCCAATCGAACCTATGCTGATTTTGTGAAAAAGTTTGTCGGTCTACTTGTGGACAACCAAGGGTTTCTTTCTGCGAACAATGTAACCAGGGTCTCTCCCCCGACATCAAAAAATTGGCCGCCAACATATGTTGAATGTAGCATAAAACAAAATTCAAACAAACAAGCGTTTGCTATATACCTGATAATGTAGTCTTGTATTTTTATTTTTCCACCTCCAGGTTTGTGTTTCTTTAAACTTCCATTCTTACCTGAAATGTAAATCCACATAAAATTATGACTACTCTAACCTGTAAATTTCGCACCAATATATACATTTTACATCAGAATTTTAACTGTAAAATGAAATAAAAAACTCTTCTTTAAAATACAATTTTATCTGCATACTGACTCCTCCCACATATAAATATTAAACACAAAATGGCAGTAACTATTAGACGACCTCATCCCATCCCCACACATACAAAACAACAAACACAGACAAAATGTATGTACTTTAAAAGTACAAGATTTAGAAGCACTTAAGGCCAACAATCTCAATAAAAAAAACAAGAATTGATTTATGTTTTACCATATTATACAAAACCAGGATTGCCACAAACAACATTAAAACAAATCCCTGACTTTTTGCTGACCAATTTAAGATATTTACTGACCCATATCTACTTTACTTATCTGCTACTTCCTCCTCCTGTACAGTTGTCTGTCCCATACATTTAATACTTATTTTTTCAGATATTACAACTGTTCATTAACGACTTAGCCATTTTAGATTTATACAAAAGGTCACAATATCAATTTTCCCTGACTTCTTGTTGACATTTCATATTTCACTGACCTCATTTTTTCATTATTCACTGATTTTGAAAAAAGAAAAAGAAATCAATTCCCCCTGACTTTTTAATGCAGGTGGCAACTATACAAACAGATACACAACATATCTTCCAGGGATATTCCACACTCTCTTGGGAATTGGGCCTGTACCTTTTGAATTGGGAATTTTAGCAACATTTTATTGAAATCTGGAAATCTAAAAATACACAAAACTATGTTAAAATACATGAATCTCTTCAAATTCGTTGTCATTTGAGATCAACTGGGAAATTTTGACTGCAAATTGGGAAAAAATGCATTGTTTTTGCATTGGGAATGGGGCCTTATTTCAGCCCCATATGATAGGGTGGAAAATCCCTGTCTTCTAACACAAACTCAGAATACCTAGATATTGATGTCTTGTCCTGCACTATAACATGTGTAACAATAGAAGTACATCTTACCATTAGACTGATCTGACACCATAGTTCTCTCATACTGTCCTTTATTCAGGTCATCTAATACTTTCAATAATTCTGTGATTCTTGCTGTAAACCTGTTCAATACATTGTCCAATTAGCAATGACATAAAAGTTTACACACAGGAGCATTGATGAGGCTTATTCTAGGCAGCACATGAGTAAAAAGGATTTCAGATCACTTTTTTGGCGAGAGAAATCTGTTTCTGAGTTAATAACTACCATGGCAACTGTCTTAAAACGTGTCTTGAAAGACATCATTCATAAAGTTGTTTGGCTAAGTAATTATTTCATTTCCACCTCTCCAGAGAAACCATATTTCCATGGCAGATGGGAATGATCTCTAAAGACAAGTTACATTGGATTTGTATCTTTCTTTTGGAAATATAATGAAAATCTGAGGAAAATGCTTCCATTAATTTAGAGCTATGTAAAAAAAGAAAATAGTTATCATATCAAATAACAAGAAGTGAAAATAGCAAATATTGTGTTATAACCTTGAACTTGATAAACTCTACCAGCTTTCAGCATGATCTGTATCAGTAGAAAACAGTGTGCTATGCTGAATTAAGTGATCAATAAAATATTTGTGATGAAGCTTAAAAAATTCAATGTTCAAGAAGTATTCACCCACTTTACAGATCTGTCTGACCATCCCAGATATGTGCAATGACAAAAACACTTATATATGACTTGTATGCTTAAAGACAAAACTTTAACCAAGACAGAATGATAAATTAACAAAATACCATGTCACCTTTCCAGCCCAATTATGCTCTGATAGTTTTAAACAAAATTGACACCCTAACTGAGCAGAAATGGCCATCATGGGGCTTTAAAACAAATACATTATTAGCCTACTAAATACAATATAAAACATAGACTATTTACCCTGCTAGCCTGGTCATCTCTCTACCTGCCAACACAATGCGTCCAATAGCTTCAGCCATTCTTACCAACATTCTTCCACTTTTATAGTAATCCTGTTGAGATATCAAGTACAAAATTACTTCTCTTGATATATATATCAAATTTAATTCAAACTTACATTTTAACACCCTACACAGCATAGACATTTATTGTATGATAAATGCCTGAAACGAGATACATCTCAATCCTTCAGTTTGTAACAGTTACACTCCAGTCCTTCAGTTTGTGACAGTTACATTCCACTCCTTCGGTCTGTAACAGTTACATTCTACTCTTTTAGTTTGTAATAGTTTCATTCCAGTCCTTCAGTTTGTAACAGTTATATTCCAATCCTTCAGTATGTAACAGTTTCATTCCAGTCCTTCAGTATGTAACAGTTACTTTCCAGTCCTTCAGTTTGTAACAGTTACATTCAAATCCTTCAGTATGTAACAGTTACATTCCAGTCCTTCAGTCTGTAACAGTTACATTCTACTCTTTTAGTTTGTAATAGTTTCATTCCAGTCCTTCAGTTTGTAACAGTTACATTCCAGTCCTTCAGTCTGTAACAGTTACATTCCAATCCTTCAGTATGTAACAGTTACATTCCAATCCTTCAGGTCTTGAGCATTATAACTTTGGTAGTATATTTATAATATTTATAACCACTAGGTCGTTGCCACTGCTGGTGGACCGTTTGAGTCCCCGAGGGTATACATAAACCTTCCTGGTATCTCTCGGTACCAGCAGTCTATCTTATACTAAAGTAATATTTGGCACTGTCATCATTTAAATTCAAATCTAAAGCTAAGATAGTCATTTTTTTACAATTACTCTTAGACAGATTTCGGCTATACTTTTAGAGATATTATTTGGCATAATACCACTTTCTCTTTAGAAAATAACTTTTAAATTGGAGCTCAACTGATGAAGTCTAATTGACAGAAACGATATCGTCTTGAGCATTATAACTTTGGTAGTATATTTATAATATTTGTAACAGTTACATTCCAGTCCTTCGGTCTGTAACAGTTACATTCCACTCTTTTTGCTTGTAATAGTTTCATTTCAGTCCTTCAGTATGTAACAGTTACATTCCAGTCCTTCAGTTTGTAACAGTTACATTCCAGTCCTTAAGTATGTAACATTTACATTCCAATCCTTCAGTATGTAACAGTTTCATTCCAGTCCTTCAGTATGTAACAGTTACATTCCAGTCCTTCAGTTTGTAACAGTTACATTCCAATCCTTCAGTATGTAACAGTTACATTCCAGTCCTTCAGTCTGTTACAGTTACATTCCAGTCCTTCATTTTGTAACAGTTACATTCCAATCCTTCAGTTAATAAGTTAAATTTTAACCTTAGTTAATTAATTATGTTACATTCATAATTTACATGTACATAACTAATTTATAGTATATGATACAATGTTAAATATAATAATTTCCACCTGGATTTGTCTGTTTATTATATAACCTTCCTTTTACATATTTCTAAGATTGTCAAAAACAAATGTTACAGGCCGTGAAACATATTCAATTTGGTGAGTAAATCATTTTGGTAGGAACCAACAACCTTTCAGTATCACTGTTTGTAAAATAAAAGAATATATATGAATATAAATATTGTCAAACATATATACCTCTAAGCGTTCACTGTGACTGCTGTGGAGATGCCGTGGGTCAGCCAGATTCAGAAAAGGTCTACTGACAACTAGATATCCAAACACTGTGGCAACATCTATCAAAACAAGTGTTTATATGTAAACATAGTATTTTGAAAATAAAATCTCAAAACTTGAAAATAAAAATTTATCAACATTGGAATAAACAATTAATGTTGATTAAACATAAGTATAATTTTCCTGTATATGTTCAATTATAAGTACAGTAAAACCGGTATATAGGGGCCACTCAAGGGACCAGAAAATATTGGCCTTTATTTGTATGTATCTATATATTGGCCTTTATGTGTATGTATCAATATATTGGCAGTGTATGTATCTATATATTGGCATTGTATGTATCTATATATTGGCCTTCATGTGTATGTATCTATATACTGGCCTTATGTGTATCTCTATATATTGGCCTTTATGTGTATGTATCTATATATTGGCCTTTATGTGTATGTATCTATATATTGGCCTTCATGTGTATGTATCTATATACTGGCCTTTATGTGTATGTATCTATATACTGGCCTTTATGTGTATGTATCTATATACTGGCCTTTATGTGTATGTATCTATATATTGGCCTTCATGTGTATGTATCTATATATTGGCCTTCATGTGTATGTATCTATATACTGGCCTTTATGTGTATGTATCTACATATTGGCCTTCATGTGTATGTATCTATATATTGGCCTTTATGTGTATGTATCTACATATTGGCCTTCATATGTATGTATCTATATACTGGCCTTTATGTGTATGTATCTATATATTGGCCTTTATGTGTATGTATCTATATATTGGCCTTTATGTGTATGTATCTATATATTGGCCTTCATGTGTATGTATCTATATACTGGCCTTTATGTGTATGTATCTATATACTGGCCTTTATGTGTATGTATCTTATACTGGCCTTTATGTGTATGTATCTATATATTGGCCTTTATGTGATGTATCTTTATTGGCCTTTTTATGTATGTATCTATATATTGGCCTTCATGTGTATGTATCTATATGGCCTTTATGTGTATGTATCTACATATTGGCCTTCATGTGCCTTTATCTATATATTGGCCTTTATGTGTATGTATCTACATATTGGCCTTCATGTGTATGTATCTATATACTGGCCTTTATGTGTATGTATCTATATATTGGCCTTCATGTGTATGTATCTATATATTGGCCTTCATGTGTATGTATCTATATATTGGCCTTTATGTGTATGTATCTACATATTGGCCTTCATGTGTATGTATCTATATACTGGCCTTTATGTGTATGTATCTATATATTGGCCTTTATGTGTATGTATCTATATACTGGCCTTTATGTGTATGTATCTATATACTGGCCTTCATGTGTATGTATCTATATACTGGCCTTTATGTGTATGTATCTATATATTGGCCTTTATGTGTATGTATCTATATACTGGCCTTTATGTGTATGTATCTATATATTGGCCTTCATGTGTATGTATCTATATACTGGCCTTGATGTGTATGCATCTATATATTGGCCTTTATGTGTATGTATCTATATATTGGCCTTTATGTGTATGTATCTATATATTGGCCTTCATGTGTATGTATCTATATACTGGCCTTTATGTGTATGTATCTATATATTGGCCTTTATGTGTATGTATCTATATATTGGCCTTTATGTGTATGTATCTATATATTGGCCTTTATGTGTATGTATCTATATAACTGTTTATATCTAGCATCCGTGTAGTAATAAGTCCATGTACTTGATGAACTTGTGAGACTTTACTTAAATAGATATAAACACACTATAATTTTACATATCTTTATTTTCATGTAATTATCCATTTTATATTTACATGACTACTGTATAAGCAGAAATTACAGCAATGATTAAATTTTGGCATTATTAATAAGGTTGTTGTGATTGCTAAAATTGAATACCGCTAACAATTCACTCCTCATCGTAGGTAAGAGTTATCTTTTTTTAATCATAAAAAAAATTGCTAAAATTACTTCTAAAAGAATATACTATAGTTTTAAGACAATATGCTAAATTTGAGCCTTGCTAAAAGTTCCACTCATACAGTATGTCTGACTTACATTTTGCTATGATATTGTCTACAAAACCCATTTGCAGTCGGAAGAATATAAAATCTCTCAGGTGATTGACCTGAAAAATACAAATAATTAGACTTCAATTTATGGACGAATGGTAAAAAAAAAGACAAAAGCAAAAGTAACTACTTCAATGATATTTAAAAAGTGATGAAAAGCTTATACAAGATATATCATACATAATTTCCATAAAATCTTCATAAGGGAAAAAATAAAACTTTAAGAAATCAATGTTCACACAGGGATGACTTGTAATAAATAATCAACTTACTAATTTGTTGAATGTTGCTAGTATTATTCCTTGTTCCCGCTTATTGCCTTGATAAAAAGCAATTTCTTCACTAAAATGTAAAAACAGAGAAAAGTTGGGATGAAATATTTATTTAATCATTGATGATTGAATACTCCACATTTTCTCTATAAAGGACACAGAATGGACATCGACTTTATGATGTATATATGTAAAGTACACAGAATGGACATCGACTTTATGGTGTATTTATGTAAGAGACACAGAATGGACATCCACTTTATGATGTATTTATGTAAAGGACACAGAATGGACATCCACTTTATGAAGTATTTATGTAAAGGACACAGAATGGACATCCACTGTATAATGTATTTATGTTAAGGACACAGAATGGACATCGACTTTATGATGTATTTATGTAAAGGACACAGAATGGACATCCACTGTATGATGTATTTATGTAAAGGACACAGAATGGACATCCACTGTATGATGTATTTATGTAAAGGACACAGAATGGACATCCACTTTATGGTGTATTATTTTGTAAAGGACACAGAATGGACATCGACTTTATGGTGTATTTATGTAAAGGACACAGAATGGACATCGACTTTATGGTGTATTTATGTAAAGGACACAGAATGGACATCCACTGTATGATGTATATATGTAAAGGACACAGAATGGACATCCACTTTATGGTGTTTTTATATAAAGGACACAGAATGGATATCCACTTTATGATGTATTTATGTAAAGGACACAGAATGGACATCCACTTTATGAGTATTTATGTAAAGGACACAGAATGGACATCCACTGTATGATGTATATATGTAAAGGACACGAATGGACATCCACTTTATGATGTATTTATATAAAGGACACAGAATGGACATCCACTTTATGATGTATTTATATAAAGGACACAGAATGGACATCCACTTTATGATGTATGTATATTAAGGACACAGAATGGACATCCACTTTGTATTTATATATAAAGGTGTTTTGTATGTATAAAGGACACAGAATGGACATCCACTTTATGGTGTATTTATATAAAGGGCACAGAATGGACATCAACTTTATGATGTATTTATATAAAGGACACAGAATGGACATCCACTTTATGATGTATGTATATTATTTAAGGACACAGAATGGACATCCACTTTATGATGTATGTATATTATTTAAGGACACAGAATGGACATCCACTTTATGATGTATATGGACATCAACTTTATGATGTATTTATATAAAGGACACAGAATGGACATCCACTTTATGATGTATGTATATTAAGGACACAGAATGGACATCCACTTTATGATGTATTTATATAAAGGACACAGAATGGACATCCACTTTATGATGTATTTATATAAAGGACACAGAATGGACATCCACTTTATGGTGTATTTATATAAAGGGCACAGAATGGACATCAACTTTATGATGTATTTATATAAAGGGACACAGAATGGACATCCACTTTATGATGTATGTATATTATTTAAGGACACAGAATGGACATCCACTTTATGATGTATGTATATTATTTAAGGACACAGAATGGACATCCACTTTATGATGTATATATGTAAAGGACACAGAATGGACATCAACTTTATGATGTATTTATATAAAGGACACAGAATGGACATCCACTTTATGATGTATGTATATTATTTAAGGACACAGAATGGACATCCACTTTATGATGTATTTATCTGATAGACAAGTCAAGGACTCTGTAAAACATCAAAGTATCTAAATACTGTATACCGGGTAATTTTCACAAATTTTGTCGTTTAACCATTAGTTGGACATTTTCTCTTTGCATGTGAATAAAAAAGAATTTTCAAGATTTTTAAAATACATTTTCTGCTTCTAAACAATGAATAAAACGTGTTTCAAAAATTATGACTTATGATTCCAGTGCAATATGTATTCACCATTCAAACAACAAAGCCAGTGCCGGTCTAACTTTAACCAATGATAAGCACACTAAATATATAATAATAATAAAATACTGATGAAAACATCTCATAAAATTATAGTACATGTGTCACTTACCAATTTGTAATGAGCCGAGAGTTTACAAATCTGTATTCCCCTTCTAGTTTTTGTTCCTTGACAGTTAATCTTCCAATTGGTCGTCTTACTCTGTAGACACAGAAACCATGTTGTTAATGTATATTAATAAAATTTACAATTGTCATACAATTTATACAATGTTGTTAACATATATACATAAAATTTACAATTTATACAATGTTTACAAAAGAAAGTCATTCTAGGTTTAACATTAGCTTTGTGTGTGTGTGTTTTTTAATGTTTCCCTGTTTTACTACTTAGATTGATCTACAATAACAAAAAAGAGATATACACAAGCAAAAAAATTCTTAAATTCCTATATATTTTGTGAAAATTGCTTCAAAAACCCAAGTTTGGTGCTTTTCACTTGCAATCAACAAACTTAAGACTTATTTTTAGTATATGAATACCACACCGAACCTGATCTTATTTTCACAAAATATATAAGAATATAAGATTATTCATGCCTGTGTTTAACTCTTATTTGTTATTGTACATCAAATACAAGTAGTAAAAGTAGAAAAAATGGAAATAATTTTTTGAGGTATACATAGCTATTGCCCCTTTCACAATCACAAGGAAACTTACCTGGTTAATATTGCACCTGATACAGCTAAATATCCTAACATAATTGCAGGTCCCTGAAAGGTAAAATATGACATAAATAGTGTGTACAATCTAGAGGCCTATAACTCATCAACCCCTGAAATTCAATGGACTCTTCTGTAAATCAACAGGCATATGAATGACATATACCAGTTCAATTGTGTCTTATGGGGTGAATGAGTTACATAAAGAACAATCAGCCGAGAGAATTGGATATTTTTGTCTCTTTGAAAGCAAAAACCTGTGCGGATCACATTTTCTAATGATTGCACTTTTTCAATAAATATCATGTTCATTTTGACTCAAGCAAAGTAAAAAAGGCTTTTGGGTTCTGTTTTAGGAAAGGTCCCAAGTTCTAACTTTTAGTCCTTACTGCCATGGCAATGGATTGCTGATTGGTCAGTCCCATAACAATTAAGACCAAGTCTTAGGATTCAGGACTTGGGACCTTTCGTAAAAGAGGTCCCTGGTGCTTTGAATATGATTTGTTACCAAGATAAATATGCATACTGTATTTGACCCATTAACCACCTTGTCGCAATAAACACACACCCCTTTTTTTAACATGCGATCAGAATCTATTTTAGCTGGTTAACAAGATGTTGACCTAGAAAAACCGTAAGAGACAGTTTATCCATAGCCACCCAGCAACAGAATTATGTTGAGGTGTCCCTGGTAATAATTACAACAACTGTGCCGTAGACAAATTTAAATCTTTTACGTCATTTTGACTATTAATTGGTCCCTTTAAGTGACCACTCCTTTTTCCTGATTTCTGTAGCGCCATGGGTGCTTAATGCAGGGTGCCCACTCACTTTTGATGTCAAAAATATAGGAATATAGGAATTTTTTCAAGAAAATATAGGAAAAATATAGGAATAATTTGTAGAAAATATAGGAAAATATAGGAATTATTGAAATATTTTGATCTAACTAAGGTGTTTTAGAGTGCTTCAATGATTTTTTTCATGTATATTTTGTCTTTTTTGGGGGGACAATGTGGCCTCCTCCACCCCTTACAGCCACCCAGTCCTCCACTTTATTGCTTTATTTATTAACATACATAGAATTCTTTGGTGTACAATGTTTTCACCTGCTAGATATATTGAGTAAAAACAAAATACATGTAATATGAAAACTGGGATGTTTCTCCCTAAAAACAAGAAACATACTCATACATACATAATATGTAAATATACATGTATTGGTTGAGTGAAAAAGGCAGCATTTATTTTGTAGTCTTTGATCCTGCTGAATCAGCTTTAATTTTCAGTTCCTATTTGAAGTTTTATCAGGCACTTTATCCTTCTCTTTATCTTACTTCTTCCCTTTACCCTTTTCTTTCTTCTTCTCTTTACCTTGTTCTACCTCCTTTTCTGTCTTTTTCTTCCTTCTTCTGAAACTTTTCAAACAATGAAGATTTCTCCAGTTCAAGCTTTCTTTGTTGTCCTCTTATCTCCTCTAATTGCTCCAGAGCTTTACCAGACTTTTGTGATGCTGTTTCAATCATCATATGTGCAACAGTCAGTTTTTGTCTGTCTATTTCCTTGGCTTTAAAGCACATTTTCCAGATTCTCCTGGCCTTGTTTTATTAACTCTCCAGCTGCAGTAGCACTATCTTTAGCTTCCTTTTCTGCATCCATGAGCTCTTTTTCCTTAGTACTTATTCGTTTTTCTCTTTGCAGCTAGTTTCTGGCGTTCCTCCTCTATTTTCTTTGCTTCTTCTTCTAGTAATTTCCTCTTTCTTGTTCTTTCTTCTTTCTTTTCCCTGTCACTCTCTAGTCTAATCATATATACTGAATGTGCATTCTTCAAACTCACATATACATCCCTATTGAAAGGAATTTGTTCTGGCCTAACAAAAGCTCTGGATCATGAAACTTTACAGCATCTTTTGTCATCCTTATTCCGTTGATTACTGACTCACCTAGCTGTGATCTTTCTTTGGTGACTACATTGACATTAACTGACAAACTCCTTTCGACATCAGCATTCCCATGTGGTAAAATAAGAGCAGTCTTTTACTACTTTCTTTAACATGTTGTATTTAGGGTCACCTGTTGCATTAGTGAGTTTGAAAATATCACTCCAGTAGTGATCTATCCTTCTGGTTTCAATCTCACAGCTTATGTCATCAGCCAGATAACATTTCCATTCATCAATGATAGCTACTGAATCTGCCTTTGGCTGGAGTTTCCTTTGCCAGTTCTTGAATCTGCTTTACAGATTCTGCTTTATCAGTCAATCTGTTGGATGGATTGAGGCATCGCAAACTGTACAGTAGTTTGTTGGAAAGTGGTAGTTTCTCCTTCATGTATTCAGTAGCCTTGATAAAAAATGACCTCATGGACAGCAATTCTCTCTTTCTAAGTTCAGGTTTCAGTTTTGTAAGTTGCTCCCTCACTTTATCCCCAAGAACAATTTCATCATCTGACAACTGGTTTTTCTCATCTTTACAGTCCACCTTACACAACCCTTCTCCATCTTTTGAACTGATAGCATCAGGTTTAATGAATCTGCTCATCAATTTGAAAAGCATATCCTTCATACTGTCATGCAAAACATGAATCATGGGTGCCTCAGTTTGGAAGACAAAGTAGGAAATTGCTGAAAAGTGGAAAAACTGTATCTAAAAACAACAGTTCTAGCAATGTTTCTGCTGGATGAGTCAAAAGAGCTAACTGAATTCTCTTGAAATTTGTGCTCTTTGGGTGTTGTCTTCTCATACTTTCCTAATTCTTTTACAAACAGAAGGATGGAATCCCACTGCTCCAGCAGTCCTTGAAATTGAAGGACCAAGTGAGAGCCAACGAACTTCAGTGTGCCTTTGAAAGTGATGAGTTTCAACATCCATGTCAAGCTGCACAGCCTTGTAGTCTTCCCTTCGAGCCGCACTGTACTTGAACAGTTGATAAAGATCCATGCAGAGTTGCTCTGTATTCTTTCCGTATGCATCAAGTCCCTTACCAAAACTGTTGTGCACTACATGGATATTACAACTTCCAAGGTTTATAAGACCACTGTGGTGTGATGTTTCAGTCTTAAGTTGTGACTGTAATTCCCTAAATATGGTCTTATTAACATTTGGACCATCCATACCAAGAGCTACCAAGTTCTCAAGAGGTGCCTTGTCTTCCTTGAGAGCATTAAATATCGCATCCGCAACTTTTACACCCTCTGCATGCCCAAAAAACAATGCTGTGTAGAACCTACACCATACTTCATCATGGAGTGAAGACCAGTAACGTATTCTGATGTCCATTTGCTTTTTCACTTGAGCCTGGGTTGTTTCATCAAAATGCACAGAAAAATCACTGTCTGATGCTGAAAGGTCTGATATCAACTCTGATCTGAAATATGGACCAAACCCATCACTCAGAAGGTATGATACCTTTGTCCTGCCAAGGGTAATGTCTTTGGCAATTTTTGAGTCTGGAAACATTTCGGCGAAAGTTTTCTGGATTCCCTCACAAGATCTAAAACTGTAATTAGCAGCAGCAACTTGGGCTGCCCAAATCCCCTCTGCCTTTAGAAGATCATTTCTGTGAACACTAAGTTGTAATACAGATTTTTGTTCTTTAGATGTACCTGGGGTTGGTGAAGAAGACTCCTTTGGAGTAAACACTAATTTAGCTTGGTGTTGGTCCTGTGATGGTCTTGCTAATGATTTATGAACTTTTCCGCTTGCATGTTGCAAAATCTGAGACTTCCCTGAATTATTGCAACGAAAGTCGTTGTCACACAATCTGCAGTACGCATGAAAGTCGTCTTTCCCTCTCCTACACCAATCCCTAACAGTCTGCCCATTGCAGTCAACAGCAGACAACCACGAACTCTGAAATTTAGTGTTTCCACCTGACATTATTCACCTACCTAGCAATTTTCACCTGGAAGACAAATTTACAAGTAAACTGAATGAAATCAAAGACCATATGTCACCTGCAAAGACCTTGGCTATAGTGAATGGTCATCTGACTCATATATGATACTATCAGCAGTTCCTAGAATTAAACTGACTGTAAATACTAGACATACATGTAAGAAGTGAAGGTCTATGATTCATGTGAAAGTGTGACATTTGAAGGAATGACCTGAAAAATAGACAAATGCACAAAGTTTATCCCTTGCCCCCCACACTGCAGGTGACATACAGGCATTACTCTCAGCTTTTACTTGCAGTTCTACAACATTCTGATGATACACTACTTCAACAAATATTCAGAGTAGATTATAAGCAAGGCGAATAATAATGCATATTATCCCCATTATATATCTACAAAACTCTCATCTAATTTACACAATACTTACCAGTACCTAGTTTTTGCATACTTACATGTTATCATGTAAATTGATAATATACAAAATGATAAATAATTCAAACACACTAAATAAGATGTACTTTTTGTACAACAAGTAGCAGAATCTCTTCAATGTTTCCTGACAGAAAGGGATTTTTTTTTATATCTGTATGTATATATATATTAATCTAGCTTCCATGGTGTATACCAACCAAACAATAGAGTGTTCTGGTTTGTTCCACAGAAGCATTAACATGTCATACATGTACATTTTACATTGATGAAAACACAAAATATCTTGATATATACATGTATTACTTAACAGGAAAAAAAAAAACAATATTAATCAAAACCCACACAGAAAACAGTAATTTACAGAAAATACATGCGTTTTGTATATTAGAAACTATATCTATGCAGATGATACCAATATTTCTTGAAATTTGGTACACTTTCGCATTATTGACCTGAGAATTTATGAAAATATAGGAATTTATAGGAATTTTGACAAGATATAGGAAAAATATAGGAAATGCCAGATTTATAGGAATTTATAGGAATTTATAGGAAGTGGGCACCCTGGCTTAATGGGTCAAATATGGTACACATAAAATCTTTTATACAAATTAAATATATCTTAAGCCTTCCAACCCTAATGATCTAAATGCTATAATCTTGACTATTGCCATAGACTGGTCTATCATGTAGTGTTGAAAGGGTTAAAGGTATAGCACTGGTTTCTGTTTGAGTATGCCTAGCAAAAATGATAGAAACTTTACCATACAAATTAAGCATTCAAGTGAAAGGTTTAACATTAATGTATTGATAACTTGATTTTCAAAGTTATACTGTAGAATCAAAATATTTAGTGTGGTTAAATTTTGTAGTTTTGAATATAAAACAAATTAGTTAATATTAAATTTTGTTGAAATAAAAATCTGTTTGCAATGGAACCTATCACTATTACAAGGTATAATTTGTGTAAAATTTCCTCATGCTTTAAATTTCGTTGATTAATTGAAACAATTAAATAAATGAAATTAAAAACAATTTCCCAATTCTACAGTATTTCAAAATTCTCTTGACAAAATTAATAAAGACTGTGATGTACTTATATTTTAATAATGACTGTGATGTACTTACATTTTAATAATGACTGTGATGTACTTATATTTTAATAATGACTGTGATGTACTTATATTTTAATAATGACTGTGATGTACTTATATTTTAATAATGACTGTGATGTACTTACCTGTACACCAATACTGCCTGTTAATTTTGCTGTATAGAGACAGACATCAAGTAAAGGCTGAAATATAAGAGGTCTGTGTAATACATACTTTCAGTTGTGACAACATTCTCTGTAATATGTTTAATTTTTGTTTAATATTAGGTCCAAAGTTATAAGAATGGTAGAAGATGTGGACAGGACACAAACAGTATGCCCTGTAACTTTTATCCTGGAAACCTCATGATATAATGTTCAAACTACATTGAGATTATAGTAATAAAAAAATCTCATATCTGAATTAAAAAGTATTGGAAAGGTCAAAAGTACACCAATCCATTTTCAATCGATATGACAAACCCACATTACAAAATAGATGATCTCAGTCATCTAAAAAACAAAAGTACACAAGGATAATAATCTAGAAAACTGTACCAATAGATCTACATTTTAAATCTCTAGCAAAATGTTTTTCATTTTCTGACGTAGATAAAAAAAATTAATGTTTTTTTTATCTGTAACTGTTTCACCTGTTATCACTTTCACAGCAAAATCACTTACAGAACTTCAAGGTATAATCAATGTTTCTCGTATGTTGAATGTAATACCATAAAAACAGTTACAGTATATTGTAAGTTACATATTAAGCAACAGAAAAGCTTGTCTCCAATACATATCCCAAATAACATTTGGTATGTCAAAGTTGAATAATTAAGGTAGCTTAAAACTCAACATATCAACGCTGCAATCTCACCTTACTCAGGTTGGAGTATAACTCTGCCACTGATTCACAAAATTTATCTACATCTTGTGTCAGCAACTGATCAGCATTTGCTATTCTGTTGTCAAGGTTACTCATCTTGTAGAAAGTAAAACCTCTGAAATACAGCATAAAATAGTTACAAATGAAGTCATATACTTATATTTCTACAGTCTACTCTAAATACATAAAAATTAATGGCATTATGGTATCTGGACTTAAATTTTGAATATAAGACATGGTAAAATAAACGATTGCTTAAAAACCTATGCTATTGATCTGTAAGGATCTTATATCAGTACTCAACATTACTGAGTTTTTTCATTACTTTGTACCTTCTTTTAGGTAAATTCCTATGATTATACAGTTAATTTGGAGATTTGAGAAAGGTACAAATTAGTATGTAAAGGTCAACCCTGACAGAAAACAATGAAATTGACTTATCTAACCAGGAAGTTTCAAATTATATATTACGCATTCTCTGATCTTTTTAATATAAAGGTCACTGTAATGATAACTGACCTTAGATAATTATCAATCTCATGATGACTAAAGAGTGCATCCTTTTCATGAAATTGAGACCTTTCTGCAGTTATGTGTTGCTTGATCAGGTTCATGGATTTTTACTCAAACAGGAATGTTTCCTTCAATAAGGGTTCTTTTGAAAAATGGGAATTCATGCTTTTTTCAAATGATCTGAGAAATGATTTGACTAAATACTTGTTTTTATTTGTTTATTTATTTTGCGTATGTGTGTGTGTTTTATGCAACACTCAACATTTTTCAGTTATATTGTGGTGGCCAGTTTTTAATGATGGAGTAGAGAACCTAATTACAATGTACCCGGGAAGAGTAAACTGGCAACTTTCTACCCAGCATATGTTCCAGTGGGGGTGTGACCCCTCACTGAATAGAGGTGAGAAACTTAGTGGTTTAAAGAGCAATGCTCTAACAACCAAATATTTGCCCAAGGCCCCACTACCCCCCACAATATTAGTAAAAAATAAGCTTTCAATTAATTTCTTATACTGATGTCAGTTGATGGCACCAGCTGAACATGAGGTGGCAAAGCTTTAAATTGTGATTTAATATTCATGGCCTAGGTTACAACCATAAGTTAGGTATGTTAGAGGACAGATACATATTTTTGGTCTAAAAGTAATATCACATTATTATTAACCTTCAGAGTAAAAAGAAATAACCATATTTTGTACATACTTGAGATATCTATCATACAAATAACCTGTGAGTCGAGTTCTAAACCGTAGTTTCAGCTCATTCAGACCATACTGAAAATGAAATTAAAAATGTACACAATTACCTGTCTGTAGGTAGAGCAGAAAAGTTTTACATCAAATAAAATAGGTTCACAATTACCTGTCTGTAGGTAGAGCAGAAAAGTTTTACATCAAATAAAATAGGTTCACAATTACCTGTCTGTAGGGAGAGCAGAAAACATTTATATTGAATAAAGAACAATTGAATATTATGATAAAGAATGTAAGTACCTAGATGTATGACATAAACTTACTGGAGATTTGTCTGTGCCTGTATTTTAAACTTGAAAAATATTTGATCAAAAAAGGATGTAATATTAGTAATACATCATCAGATATTATTCATATTTACCTTTAATGCATTATTGACCACAGATATCTGAAACAAAGATAAAAACATGAAATAATGGAGACTTTGACAATACACAGAGGTTAAAAAAAAAAACATTACAGGTCTCAAGATTTAATTATTTCAGACACAGTTGAAAACCTTACTGCTGATTATGACAAAATTCCAGTGCCAAAGCTTTCTTTGATCTTAATTCATAATGTATATCATTTTTTTGTAAATGAAAAGGTTTTTTCGTAATCTTAAAATACCAAAATCAAGTTAATTTTCCAAATGTTCAATCATAGTGCAATAATTATATCAAAGGCATGAATGGCCACAATGACACTGAGCACTTGAAAAAAATTACAAATACTATTTGCTGTGGGTATGTCCAGGAAATATCTAATGCTAACACACAGATCATGTCAACACTCAATCAAATTTGTTTTAGGCATACAGCATTGAGCTCAAAGTCGGCAGAGATGAAAACATGGACATGAGAACCAAAAAATACATCGTTTATATTTAATGACTGGTGCAATTTATCATTTCTTGTGTTTACTAATAATGTACACATACATTGCCACTATGTTACCTGTCAAATCATCATTAAATGAACTATGCTGTTACAACGGTAACACCAGGGACCTCAAACCTTGTCTTATCCTTAAATTTGCTCAAATTATTCTGCAATTGTCAAACAATTAGATACTCAAGATGTCAATTTATTTGTATTACTTATTCCAAAACTTTCTATACTTCAAAAACTGTCGTGCAATCCTTATTAGTTGAAGGTCATATTTAAGTGAACACAGCTTGTAGTGTCCTGAAAGTCTGAATGCAGACTTCAACTTTACAGCACGGTGCCAAAATAATGGAATTGTTCAAAAGTATAAACTATATAGCATAGACATAAAGTAAACGATGTAAGTTTGTTACGCAGTTTCTGACAGTCTTGAATCCCAATGCTATTGTAACATGAAATATCATTATTTTGTGACTTGATCATGTATGCACACACAAGGTCACATTTAATAGTTCTATTAAGCATAATTACAGATGGATGTTTGGAGGTGGCCCCTAGAAAGTTGACATACAATGAATCTAAGTCGGAAAACTTCACAACATGCTTAATGTTAGATTTATGTCAACAGCATCGAGCCTCTGAAATCGTTATCAATTATATTTCCAATTATCATAAATAAAGTTTCAGATTCCAATTGCATTTCCAAAATACGTAATAAGATGATAAAAGCTGTAAAATCTGTGAAGGAGGAGATAATGATTTAACATGTACATGGATACGGAACAGTGTCAATGCTAGCTCTTCCTATCTTCGAATCTCTGTATTCATACGATAAAAGTAGATCCTAATGTGTACGAATGAATATAGTAAGCCCGATATATCGATTCATTTATCAAAGTTATCATAAAAGTTTGATTTACCTGCTAATATTGTTAATAGCATGGTAGAAGTTACAACAAATGCATGAACAGAAAGAACACACACTGAATATACTTGATGAAAAGCCCTAGTTTTAGTGATGCTGCAGACAAAATCTGTGAAGAGTCAGAATCTGCATGATCCCTATATAACGTTTTGCTTTGCTCAACGTCATAAAAACACCTGTGTCTTGCTTTTGGGACTTTGTCATGGCAAGACAATTATAAAACTAAGCAGATAATTATAAAGTAATACTTACAACAGGCATTGCATATATAAACTTGAATAAGTGGATTTTGAATAAAGACATATCTCTTCCAATTATTGAGCTGCAAGGGAAAACAAGTATTTCATAGAAACAAAGCTATGAGTATGCAATAAGATTCAAGTAATTGATTAGTGTATAGGAAAAGTAATTAATTAGTTTATAGATCAAGTAATCAGTGTGTATATGTCTGACAATTAGATGCAATCTAGTACAGAGTTTTCATTAGCATCAAACAAAAGTTAATTCAGGTGAAGACCACTTGTAACTTGACTATACATCAAAACAAATTGTTCCTCGAGAAACTGAGAATTAAAATGCTGTGAAGACAAATTAGTGCAATTATCCTCAGTAACCTGATCTAAATTTAATCTCTACATCGAAACTAAAAAAATATGTCAATTGTCATATTGCTAAATTTCGGAATAGCAGACAATTGCAGTCAAACAGGAAATTTAAAATTACTTAAACAATTTTGAAAGATTACAATTTTGTCCAGGATCCAGGAAAAACATAAACACTGTACATTAAATTTTATTCACCTCTCTATTGCTGTTCCATTCTGTATCATCCATACATCTGCATAGGTCCTGGCTACCAATGATAGAGCCACCAGAAACAGGTACCATACCTTCAATACAACAAAACACTAGTTTATATTTCTATTCATTTACAATTATATATTTGTATGTTTTATCGTTGCTATACATCTTGCCAAGAATTTTTTACTTATAAGGAGATGTCACCTGCTTTAGGTGAAGTGCCAAACATTTTGAATTGTGCTTTGGACTGGCATCAATGTAGTTAGGGTATTTTAAGTGCCAAGCCTGCCATGACATGTGACCTTTAGTTTTGTGTCTAATCTCTATGATTCTTGACTTTGCATCATATGCAAAGTGCTTTTTTAAGACATTACCCTAACATTTTCAAAGTCTTTATAAGACTTGTACCCCACATCAATCCCACTAGACCACCACAAGAGGTCTCATTTGTTTAAATACATGTATATTTTATCTCAGAATTAAAACTGATTTCATAAGAAAGAGTATTTTTAAGACGTTACACTAACATTAAACAACATGCCACTGCTGTTGACACAAAAGTATACCTTCATAGGCTGGAAGTTAACACTGAAAGTTGATAACTTAAACTTTTGAAAATAAGACTATAGCAGTGTCATACACCACTTAGGATTACACTGTAATACTAATTGTCTGTTAACGAGAGTATAGCAGTGACATCAACCACTTGGGGAAACACTGTAATACTAAATGTCTGTTAACGAGAGTATAGCAGTGACATCAACCACTTGGGGAAACACTGTAATACTAATTGTCTGTTAACGAGAGTATAGCAGTGACATCAACCACTTGGGGGAAACACTGTAATACTAATTGTCTGTTAACGAGAGTATAGCAGTGACATCAACCACTTGGGGAAACACTGTAATACTAATTGTCTGTTAACGAGAGTATAGCAGTGACATCAACCACTTGGGGAAACACTGTAATACTAATTGTCTGTTAACAAGAGTATAGCAGTGACATCAACCACTTGGGGAAACACTGTAATACTAATTGTCTGTTAACGAGAGTATAGCAGTGACATCAACCACTTGAGGAAACACTGTAATACTAATTGTCTGTTAACGAGAGTATAGCAGTGACATCAACCACTTGGGGAAACACTGTAATACTAAATGTCTGTTAACGAGAGTATAGCAGTGACATCAACCACTTGGGGAAACACTGTAATACTAAATGTCTGTTAACGAGAGTATAGCAGTGACATCAACCACTTGGGGAAACACTGTAATACTAATTGTCTGTTAACAAGAATATAGCAGTGACATCAACTACTGGATAGATAAAAAATCAACTTACCTCTGGGGTCATCCAACCTGGTACAAGTATCTTTAAAATTCTCCATAATCTCCTGTAAAAACACAAATTAGATGTCATATCAACTTGACTTACTGCCAAACTATCATACATATTTATATCAACTTGATGTGTAAAATGGCAAACTATCATACATAATCAGATCAACGTGACTTACTAGCAAACTATCATACATAATCAGATCAACTTGACTTACTGCCAAACAATCGTACATAATCATATCAACTTGACTTACTGGCAAACAATCGTACTTAATCATATCAACTTGACTTACTGGCAAACTATCATTCACCATTTCAACTTGACTTACTGCCAAACTATCTTACATAATCATTTCAACTAGACTTACCGCCAAACAATCATACATAATCAGATCAACTTGACTTACTGTAAAACTATTGTACATAATAATATCAACTTGTCTTACTGCCAAACTATAGTAAATAATCATATCAACTTGACTTACTGGCAAACTATCGTACCTAATCATATCAACTTGACTTACTGGCAAACTATCGTACCTAATCATATCAACTTGACTTACTGGCAAACTATCCTACCTAATCATATCAACTTGACTTACTGGCAAACTATCGTACCTAATCATATCAACTTGACTTACTGGCAAACTATTATACATAATCAGTTAAGGTTCTTCAGGGGCTTAGACTTGTACTGACTACTGGATTTTTAAAACATGATAACTCTCAGCTATGAATCACATCCCACAATAATTAAGGAAGATTTAATGCAGTTGCCAACAAGGCTAGTGTAGAGATTCAGTCCATGTATGACATTATGATTACAGGTCTCTTTTGATGCTTGCTATTAGCAATTTAAGAAACTTAAATACTTGTATATAACAAGCTGACTTATGCAAATGTAGGATTATGATTATATTGCAAAGGTGGAACTTACTTGACAAATATGGCATCTACTGCAGCCCTCTCTTTTTTGGCTCCTGTCTAAGATAATAGAAAAACAACTGTGTTATTACAAAAAATTAATTATTCTTTAAAATACACATGAGGAGGAATTAGAAGAAAACTAATGAACTTAAACATTGTCATGAAGAAGCAGTATCTCTACAAAAGTGACCATAGTCTTTGTGATGACATTGATAGGCTGAAATTGTTTAAACCTTGATCTGATTGGATGACAAATGAAAGCACTGTTTACTCACACTGGCTAAGATATCATAAATAATAAAAATATGTACCAGGGATTTCGGTCACATGAGACCCCGGCTAAGAAAGAGGATAGCAATTCCAGACTGTGGTTTTATGACAATGTACTCATGTCAGCTAATCATTACCTACTGTGGAATAGCCAGGAGTGTTAGGACTCAATCCTTCATCCAGCTACTGATTTCTGTGGAATTTTATCCCTCTTTTTTGAGGAACTTTATCACTGCTGTGAACTCAGAATTGTGTGTTTTAATCTTTGCTTGATGACCATCAACCATTTTAACAGGTCTTTGAGAATCATTACCAACTTAAAATGATATAACATGGGGCCTTTTGTATAGTTTTCATGGGTCTGAATTTTGAATTCATTCCAAATGCAAAATACATAATGTTTTTCCAAATTTGATGGAATAAATTCCATTTTTGTGTAAAGACCATGACCATAATGAAAAATAAGTTAATTCAGGGGAACATGCATTAAAAAAAGAGATTTTATTACATTTAGGTTTACCTGTGAGATAACTACTTTTCCAACTTGGACACAAATTAACAATAAAGATCAAATTGTGTTGCCAATGACATTTTCTCAAAATAGACAGAAAAAGGCCTGTAACAGGTAAACTTGATATAACTGAGATGAAAATATGATTTTTCAAGATAGATAGTCTCTCTCAGGAGATTTTATCATTTATTTATAGATTTTTACAGAATAGATTTCTGAATGTGGTCTAAAAGAAAAGGTGTTTTTCTTAGCAGTGGTCTCTCAAAATAAATTCCACTATTTATATATAAGTTAGTGAGTAATTTCACACCCAATACTCATACTGATATAAATCACTGATTTATTACACAGGAAGTGTGGTCATTATTTGGGACAACGGATTCTTTATTTTTAACATACGTCATTCTACTAGGATCACACATAGATATAGATAAGTAAACCCTATCTGTACATGTTATACATCAAACTGCTAAAACCTCTGATGAAAATTATTATAACCAGACATTGAACTATATCTTATGATTATTAACAAGCATTTATGGAAGCCACCTCATGCCATTAGCATTTACATTCCCTGTACCAGTGACCTTTGTCAATATTCAAAATTATATACATTAAACATGCACTTCAGTGAAGTGAAGGAAATATATTTAGATTTGGAGAAAAATAAAACTCATTTGTTGGGAAGAACAGCCTTTAACCTATACACCTGTAAAGAAGCATTTAGAATGACCTGTGTCATTGATTTTATGAAGAGTCAATTATTTTCAGGGGTAGACAAGTTAAACAAAAATAATTTACACCTAAAATCTGGGTGTGCAGATATGAAATTTCAACATATGACATTGTAAAGATTCATAACACACACGTAATATTGTAAACATGAAACAAGCTTCATTCATTGTATGAAATACCCCAGTACTCATACACCAGAAATTATAGTGGTGTCCTTGAACTTCAAGGTATGACCCTGGACTAAAGGGATGACACATTATTGCACCATGGGTGATAATACTGTACATATGTAAGAGTAATAGACATCTGTTTCAAAGATACATAATGTTATAGTTGATCAGATGGATAAAGGGGAAGTGTTTGTTTAGACATTAAAAACTGACAATTATATGCTTTATAGATTTTAAAGGGCATAAGATGATCACATATTTATGATACATGTATGAATCAGACAAAAGAAATAAATTAGAGTACCCGGTAACCAACATTCATTCAGTCACCAGAGCACACACAACTTCTGAATCTCCATTATAAAAGATAGTGATTACCTACAGTTATACTATATACTATGTTGTATGTGATATAACTGTAGGTAATCACTATCTTTGTTCTTATATCCATGATCCTTCATTAGTTGAATATTGAAATAACATGTGAATTAAACCTGAGACAAAACAAAATTACATTGTGTTGAATGGTGGACTTCTACAAAGGTTTTAACATTTAACAATTTCTTATATCATAATGATTAGCTTTTTGCTAGTAAAATATCTGGATTCTGCATAAATTTAAAACTTACCAATAAATTTACTGATTATACAAGTGAAAATGTATGTGAAGACAAAATGTAAAGAAACTGGAATTAGTATAAAGAGTCTAGCTTACCTCATGAATAACAACTTTAATTTCTTCTTCAGGAGCTCTGAAATACAAGATTATCGAGTGTAAAAATGATTTTATTAAAAAAAAAATGAAATGCCATCTCTAAGTTATTTCTCATATTTTACATTAGACACATGTTGTTTACCATATATCATAATGGTGGCTTTTATGGCAGATCCTCTCTTCTACCACTGAAATGTAGTTTTACAAGAAGACGGTCTCTCAAAAGAGGTTTCATTTAAATGATAACATAATTAAGTGGCTTTCAAAATGCGGTCTTACAATTTACTGGTGATCTTCAACAGTGGTCTCACATGACTTGTTCCGATGAACATGTATTTGCTAAATCATTTCTATTGGTCTTCAATAACAATGGCCTCATATGACATGTTCCAATATATTTACTAAATCATTTCTATTGGTGATGACATTTTATTTTTGCAACACCTGTTATCATGCGGCCATAGTTTATTCTAATACCATTCTACCATTAACACACCTATCACAATTAGTCGTTACATATGCTGGTGCCAGCAAGACCTGACTTCAATAAGAAATATTTTGGCATATAAAAACGTAAGACTAATCAAAGATTACAAAGCTCACTTCACACCAACATATTTTACATTCCAAATATTCTGACTTCAACTAATCTTCTTAACCACAGCACTGTTGTCAGTCCATAATGATTCCTTAGTACAGGTCAAAATTTGTGGCACTTCACCAAAAGTTATGACACCTTCAAATAAATGAAGGGTTTTTGATGAGATGTACAATAACTAGATGTTGTTTCTTACTTTTAAATTATATAACAAGGCTTCTTTGACAAGTATGGACTACATGTAGGCCCTCACAACTGTTTTGTTCATTGTATATCAAGTTTTACGTTCTCTGTAGAAGGCACTATTTCATAACAATACTATGACAGTCTGTCTGAATGAACCGTCACAATAAATTGATTATATGGCAGTTACAGTAATCTACATGTACAAACGAATTTGTACTTTAAACCAATGAACACTTCTAACAAGAGCTGGATGTCAAATAAACTCATATCGCATATATATTTGGTCATAATAGATAACTCGGGTTAAAGTATTAAAATTAATTCTATTGCAATTCTTGTCCTTATAAAAATCAAATAAGTGTTAACTGACTTAGTGATTCAATGTACAAGTATTTATGTGTAAACTGAGTATCTTTCTTACAATATAAATATGACTTCAAAGGTCAGTACGTGAAACTCCACTATGACCCTGTGAAGTGAACAGAATTGTTAGAAATCGGTTGGCGAATTAACTAAAGTACACATCAATCATATACATGTACTATGAAATTTTCACGAAACAGAAAAAAATCTCGAAATCATCAGAGGTGGATCCAGGAATCTTCAAATAGGGGGCATAACTTTTTTGGGGGGGTGGGGTGGGGTGGGGGATTGTGGGTGACAAGATGCCATGTGCGTGAAAATGGTGCATTCATTATGCAGTGGAGTTAAAGGGGTATGTGTTTGAGGCTATTGACATTAGTGACTAGTGACTTGTTTATGCAATGCATACCTTATTAATAGTACAGTGAGGATTTAAAGTTTGAGTGGAATAACTTTAAAATAAAGTTGTCGAGCGGAGCGAGGAGTGAAAATCTTTGGAAATTTGTCTTTAATTTTTGGACTTTTTATAGAAAAATGAATACTTTAAGTGGTTCTCTCTCCCTCATCACTGAACATATTTCTAAATGTTGGATTAATTATGAGGCAATAAATCATTAGAGGTAGGGTTTCACACATCTTTCATATATATTTTTTTAAAATTTATAACCACTTTTTTCTGCATCCAGACATGAAAATATGCATAGCAATGTGCTAATAAACCTTCTCAAAACAAGGTTTGATCAGCAAAACAACTAAAATCAGGACCGAATTTTGGCCTAGTATCTCTGTACACTGAATTATGACATGTTTATGTTAAAAATATCCTTGATGAATAATTTGGAAGGCCAATGAGGTATCCTCTAGCTTCCAGACACAAAAATAACCATTTCCACGTGATCCTGGGTACCAGCAGGCTTCCCAGAAATGTTCAATTATTAAAGCCCAGGGAGTTACTCATTACATTGTGACTCACATTTATCCCGGCCAAATATTGTATTAAATTGACATGCGTATCATTTATCAATAATAAATTGAGTATCAGCAAACACAAATGCATGAGCATGATGAGGGGGTCCAGAAAAGTTTTTATTCTTAAAAGTTCTGGGAAGCCTTTTTCTGGATTTCCATACATATTGATTTTGTATAAAAAATTAGTACCGTATGTGAGAAAAGTGTGAGGGTGGGGCACCCCTGGACACCTCAGTTCCAACATTTATATATACATGTATGTATTATGTGTAAATATTTGGCACGATATAACTTACATTTTGATACAATGCAAATTTTGCCAATTATACAATAAATTTTCATACTCATACGTGCTGAAAAAACGATTTTACTGATATGTAGAGCAAATGTTTTAAAGAAATTAAAACATAATAAAGCATAGTCATAAGCCAAAAAATCTAAAGTATACAGACAAACTCAGAATGAATCCAGGATTTCAAGCTAGAGGGAAGGAAGAGTATATACAGACAAACTCAGAATGAATCCAGGATTTCAAGCTAGAGGGAAGGAAGAGTATATACAGACAAACTCAGAATGAATCCAGGATTTCAAGCTAGAGGGAAGGAAGAGTATATACAGACAAACTCAGAATGAATCCAGGATTCAAGCTAGAGGGATTATACAAGACAAACTCAGAATGAATCCAGGATTTCAAGCTAGAGGGAAGGAAGAGTATATACAGACAAACTCAGAATGAATCCAGGATTTCAAGCTAGAGGGAAGGAAGAGTATATGCAGACAAACTCAGAATGAATCCAGGATTTCAAGCTAGAGGGAAGGAAGAGTATATGCAGACAAACTCAGAATGAATCCAGGATTTCAAGATAGAGGGAAGGAAGAGTATATGCAGACAAACTCAGAATGAATCCAGGATTTCAAGCTAGAGGGAAGGAAGAGTATATATAGACAAACTCAGAATGAATCCAGGATTTCAAGCTAGAGGGAAGGAAGAGTATATACAGACAAACTCAGAATGAATCCAGGATTTCAAGCTAGAGGGAAGAGATAGCAGTCAGAATGAATCCAGGACAAAGCTAGAGGGAAGGAAGAGTATATACAGACAAACTCAGAATGAATCCAAGATTTCAAGATAGAGGGAAGGAAGAGTATATACAGACAAACTCAGAATGAATCCAGGATTTCAAGCTAGAGGGAAGGAAGAGTATGTACAGTCAAACTCCAATTATAATGAAATGGAAGGCAGAAATATTTATATCTCGCCGGAATTCATTATATGGAATGAGGTCAGATTACAGGTTATATTGATTGATAACCAGTTGTATAAGGCAACTTAATTACACAATGTTGAATCATGTGTCACAGGATGACATCAAAGCCAAGAGTTTATAATACAGTCAATTTAATCTTAATAAAATTTTAGTTTATTTGAAAAGAAAACATAAAGTTTGAAAAAAAAACAATAAATAAATATTGTAAGTCTTATTTGTAAAACACCTTGATATACAGCACTAAAAAAAACAGGATAAAACCGTCATCGGGACAAATTTATAAGCTCGTTACATGGGATATTTCTTTATATTTATTTTGTTATAGGCATTCAAATTTATACAGAATTGAATAGTAAAGGCAAGGGGAATGGAGATATTCTCATTATGAGCGGAATCTTGTTATAAGCCATCTCATTATAATTGGAGTTGGCTGTAATTGTTTTAGCCGAGTGAAGATAGGCTTGAAATTTTTGGTAATTTATTTTTATTAATTTCCCAACTTTTTATTAAAAACATATAGGAATTTTGTTAACTTATGGGCTTTTGAGTTGATTTTACTGTATAAACATATATCCTTTGGCATTAAAAGGGGGACGTATGCCCCTTACACCCTCACTTTGAATCCGCCACTGATCAAATTATATTTTTCGGAAATCAGGAATAAAACAAACAGCCATAAATGTGTTCGGATAAGTACTACTACAATGCCTTACTCAGTTCATGCATGAATTTTCACAATTCTAAAAAATAAATCAAAAGTAATAGTAGATCACAGGCCTTATGTTCCACAGGGGATAAAGAGCATAGGTGAGGAGAGATAAAATCACAAATGTAAATCAAATATTTTGATAGAACATAAATAAAACATTAAATATGATATAACACACAATTTTGTTTTTGTTTTGCTTTTTATGCACAGCCATTTCCTGAATTAATATTATTTTGTATTTAGCACTGCATCAAAATATTTGAAGAATTTGGAAAAAAAAGTCCATCTTAGCATCACATATATAGAAATGTAACAAAAATGTGTCTCAACTGGATGTTTCATAAGCCTGGAATCTTGATCATGTTGTTGGACCTATAACTAACCTTTTAAATGAACATGTGTCTATTAACTGATGTACAAACGGTTGAGTGACTTTACAATGATTTTGTATCTGTCCCACCCATTCTCCACCTGAAGATATCTTTTATGTTAACATAAAAAGCTATTAGTATGTGATCACACAGCCAAGAAATCCAACATATCATACAACCCCAAGCTATTAACTAAGTGTGTATGTTCCTTTAAACCCAACATTGATGTATCTAAAATTTGATGGATTGAATTAGCATATGAAATATTTCTTATACAGACTTTAATATCAATATTATAAGTGCAAGTCAATTGTATATAATTTACACACACTTCCTCTCAATTGTAAATTTGACTATAGCCTACATGTACTGGTGACCATTAATATAGATATATGAAGATTGACTTATATCACTGAGCTATAGAGTAATTTGATTAATGACTTCTAATTGTATATAACTGTTCTGCTCCCTGTAATCTAGTGTTGGAAAGATGCTCCTGTAGTGGAGGGAAGAGGGCCTGGGTTGGAGGGCAGAGGGCCCTGGGGTGAAAAGTCATGCATATGACTAAATGCCCTATACTATATAGTTCAGATATCTAGCCCATTTAATTTCTTGGCTATAGATGACACTGAGAATGTTGGGGTATAATGTAAGCTCTTCAGACGTTTTGCCACTGTACGTTAATAATAAACAGGAACTAGAAATGCAAATTAAATACATGTTAGTGAAATTTGATACTGAAAACTTCACATTCATAAATTTGAGATACTTTAAAAGTACAGACTCATTGGTTCAACAATAATATAAAGTTAATCAGGCTTGACATATGAGAAGTGATAAATGCTGAAAATATCTGCTACATGTCTGTATTTTTCATGTTAAATTTAGAGAGCTGTCTCACAGACCTTGATGGAGTAAGGCGTGTACACACACTGGAGACTCTGAGAGGCTTGGTATTTTCCTTCAATGGTTCTAAACATTTAAGCCATTCTTATGTGATATATATTATACATTTACAAAACAACACAACAAGAGCACCTGTCTATCTGACTTCAGTTAATTCTGTAGATGAACAAGTGAAAGTTACTTACATGTACATCCTAAAGTTACATGTAGTACATGTCTAATATGATTCTTTTATGACTACATGTACTTAAATCACCACTGTACAGATGACAAAACTTACTTACGAGTAACACTTGTCCAGTATGACAAGAGTTAAAATCACCACTGTCCAGACAACAAAACATACTTACATGTAGCACTTGTCCAGTATGACAAGAGTTAAAATCACCACTGTCCAGACAACAAAACATACTTACATGTAGAACTTTCCAATATGACAAGTTAAAACCACCATGTCCAGACAACAAAACTTACTTACATGTAGCAATTGTCCTGTATGACAAGTGACTTACATGTAGCACTTTCCAATATGACAAGTGAAAACCAAGTTTAAAAAATCTATTTAAAGTAAAGAGTACAAATGCTAACTGTTGAGAAATTAAGAAAGTTACTAAGACATTATACAACCTCTAAAGGTAATAAACACATTTTTAGGAAACAACAACTACATATTTAATACTAAAAATCTACAATTTTGGACAAGTAACTTTGCATTTTCATCTGAGACATCAAAGTGCAATTCAATGTCATTCATACCAATTGTGAATGACACGGTGAACAAAATTGGGAAAAAATAGCAGATTTTGCATTGGGAATGGGGCCTTTTGCAGGACCTGCATGTTGATGACACTGATGTTAGTATGATACAAAGCAAGATGTCCTGCTAAAACCATGTAGCTGGAAACTTGTACTACAATCACTCATCACAATACATTTACATTTCCAGCAGCAGTCTCCTGTCATAGACTCTGTGTTAATCTAGACGGAGTTCATATCAGCTATATCGGTAAATGAAGTTCTTCATATGATGTCACACAATGGTTTAGCTTCATTCGTAACATGATGTCACACCAATAATACTTATACTTTATTATTCTACCTTGAACTTCTCTGTTCCATCAAAATGAGACTGGTCATGTATCAGGTGATATATATTTGATTCCATTGAAAACTTTGATATGAAAATATAACAAGTGAACACTTGTCAGAGTGCATTTATTGTCAATATGGCTGCAGTTTTGGGTGACTGATAAATATTCATGGAGCCTTACCGGGTGCCATTCCATTTATCTGTCACCCTTATGGCATCCAAATTGACAATAATACAATCTGACAAGCGTTCATTTGTTAAATATATACATGTATATCTGTTTAAATAAAATACCCTTAGACTAAGATTCAATCTCATTAGTTTTAAAGGCATACACTGATATAGGCTGCCGTTTTGATACTTGTGATTAGACCTAAACAATTAATTGGAGTGACCGTATATTTCTTTTTCATCACATTTATGTGCTTTTAAAATTGATATATGACATACCGGTATGTACAATCAAAACAATGTAATAAAAACAGAATTTTCTATACTTGGTGATGTGAAGTCCTGATGGCTTTTATTTTACCAGTATACTTTTAGGTTCATACATTATAGGGCTAGGTATGCTTGATTTTTATTTACACTGGTGAATACACTTGTGCCAAATATCTTGATAAAAAAAAAAACACAAACAAAAAACAAGTAATGAAGATACATTTGTATAAGATCATCCACTAAGACTAGATGCTCCATGATAACTTTCCTACACACAGGTCTGAACTTGTTACCTGCTATTAAAAAGGAAATCAAATTGACATTAAAGTACAAATTCCATATATTCCTAAACTTGTCCTATGCACTTTTTGATTGAATTCTTTTAAGAAAGAAAATCCCTATAGGCATTAGTAAGGACATCAATATGCAGTCACAAGTGTTCTTTTCCATTGCATGAAGGGTTTACTAAAAGTTCTTATGTAGAACTCCGTAAACTTTTCTTTGTGTGATATTTACATACATACACACACACACACATATATATATATATATATATAAATAAATATATATACACAATAAAACCTGCCTCTCTTTTAAATAAATGAACACCTCCCTTACCCAGACTCTGCTATTTCAAGGTTGAAAATACAGAAATTATGCATATTGGCCAAGGGGCCAACAACTTTGTTCATTGTCCTGGTAAGGGAGGTGTCCATTATTTAAAACAGACTCCTGTAGTCTTATATAGCAATGTAAATCAGGACCTAAACAAACTGTCCATAAACAGAGGGTGCCCACTGAATTAAGGTGTCCATTATGGCAGGTTTTACTGTACATGTATACAATTAGAAGATAAATGTTTTTTTCACAGTTTCATCAAAGTATCTGATTTAAATGTGTCTTTTAACTACTGTTTTCATTTGAATGTCCTTATTAGCTTTTTGTGTTCTTAATACATGTACCAAACACAATGGAGATATGAAGCCTTTAAGATGAAAATCTGAGGCCTGTGTGTCATGGTGTGCAAGGCATATATGGGGAACTTATGCAATGGAACAAGTCAGATTAGAATGTCTTCACACTTCAGTCTTCACCAACAAATACAATGTAGCTGGTCATATCTGTGAACAGATCAACAATTCTTGATGGGATGTAAAACAACAATGACAAATAATCATAAAGCAATGGTGGTGCAACTGTGTCATTAAATATCAGCTACAGTAAAACCTGCTTTAGTGACCACCTGTGTATAAAGACCACCTTGTCACAAAGACCATTTTATGCACCATTTGTATGTAAATCAACCTCTATAAAGTCCACATCCCTATAAAGACAGGGTTTCTTGTCTTCTTAAGGAGGTTGCTGTATACAAGTTTCATTGTATGTGCAAATGCTTCAGATGTGAATACTTTTTATAATAAAAGTTCTGTCATGCTCACAGTCTTTGTTGCATTAGACTGACAAAAAAAAACCAGAATTACTGGACATTCTGATAAAAATCAAAACAAAGCTCATACCAAAAAATTAAGAAAAGATGAGCCTGATTTATTTTAGGGAAAAAGTTTTTCCTGCCTAAGCAATAACCAGACACTCATTTACATACTGGATCAATGTGAGGGTATATGTAAATGCCATTAATATTACCAATTTCATGGTAGTAGCTATGGAAACCTAAAACAGACATATATTTCAACATTTGCTGTTCATGATACATTTATATTGATTCACAAACATACATTTTAAAGGAATCATTTTTTTTCTTCATTTTTTAAAACCATATATACTTATTTCATTTCCCCCCCTCATATGTCAACATGTTTATTTTTCTGCATGATCCATAGCTGGTCTGCACAGCAATCTGTGACGAGGCCAGTAAAATGATTATGCCTTCTCAACAGAGTCACTTCACAACAATATTTTTTTCTTGGGATATCCTTTGACAACAAATGACAAAGGTGTCTTGGTAGTGAAGTGGTTAGGGCACTCGCTTCTCACCAATGTGACTTGGGTTCCATTCTTAGATTGGACAGGGGAGTATGTGAAATGGTAGGGCAGTCACCAAGTCAGACACCATGGTTTTCTCCAAGTATTACATTTTCCTCCCACAGCAAGGACCCCGCACGCCAACATCAGAGCCTAAGAGAGACATTTATATAAGTTGATATAACTTGTTTGTCAATTGTTGTAAAATAAACAAGAGATCCCAGAGGGACCTTGACGCCCAACATGGAATGTTCTATGTCTGATCTATGACAGACTGTTCTTTTCTCCTATTTTGTGTCTCAAGATTGAATTTGAACTCTGTGAAATATTACATTTCCAGAGAGAATGGAATTCAACATGCCCATCTGCTAGCATTGTTGGATTCTGTTCCTTCTGAAAATGTAATATGCATAGCTAGACCTTAAACCTCAAAGTCAACCCTCCTGTCAAAATTCAATAAGATCCCTTAAGTACTATAAATGATAACAAACTTCCTTTGATCAAAATCCAAAATGGCAGCCTATGAACCATGTTGGATTCTGATCTCTCTGAAAATGTAATATGCCCATCTAGACTTCAAAGGGAAACTTCATTTGAACAAGATCACTTCAGTACTTACTGAGAAAAAGGAGTAACATACTTCCATTGTCAATATCAAAGATGGCCACCTGTCAGTCATTTTGGAAACAAATTTCTCTGAAAATGTCATATATATCATTGTTAAATTTTAAGGAGATCCTTTCAGTCCTTTCAGAAAAGTAACACTAACAAACTGCCACTGGTCAAAATCCAAGATTGTCCTTTGTTGGCCATATTGGATTCAAATCTCTCTGAAGATGCAATATGCACAACTAGACCTCAAGGGGAACCTTGATGTCAAAGTTCAAGGATATCCTTTCAATACTTTCTAAGAAAAAGTGGTAACAAGAATTATTCAAGACAGACAACGGACGCAGGGTAATTTGAATAGCCCACCATCTGTTGATTATGGGCTAAAAATTTCTTAAGAAGTGCATTGTCATGTGCTCTGGGAGCACTTAAGTAGTACATGAAAAACTACCACAATTTGTGGGATACCCTGAATTTATATAACATGACTGTAACTGTTCACAAAATACACGGATTGTGAGGCAGGGCATAGCTAAATGGCAAGCAAAGTAGCAAGAATATTGGTATTTTGGTACTCATTCATTTTAATTTATTGGACAAACACCCTGTCATTTGCCAATGTAGCCATTGACTATTTTTTTCAAGACTGGCTAAAAATATCATAATTGGTTAATTTGGGGGTGTGTATCAAACTGTCATTCAAAAGAGAAAGATATATCATGACCACAGACAACTACATTTGACAATCCATATGGCATCAATTACAAAGGCATGCTTGGTTGACAAAAACAGAATTGTTCTATAATTTTTCCCATTAAGTAAACCTCCACACCTGTAAATGGTGTACCACATTACTGCACATGTACCAGGGTAATCCCTTAAATGATTTCTGCTTCTCTGATGCATGAAATCTTTTCAGGACGCAAAACATGAATATTAGTGAGTCCCTAAGGATGCACAAAAACTAAGTAATTATTTTTTCAACCTGAGACTGAAAAAGTGTGCCTTTGTTTTCATGTATTTTCTTGAATTTCATTGACTAGGGGACTCAAAAATTCCACGAAGGTCTCAGGAATTTTGTTCTTGTGGGTCCCTGGGACTCGCTAAAATAACACACTAGGGAAAACTCTGATGTACATGTTTATTTAGTTTTCCACTTGTCACACCCCCATGTTGTACCATAGGCTGCCTCTTTTTCTCATTATAATGTGTGTAGTGCATCTCTACATACACCATAGAATTCTGACCCGTGCAAATATTAGGGGTGTGAGGTATGTTGGTATGCTATGGTGTATCTAGCTTCCCATGGTGTATGCAGACACTGTAAATAAACATGATGTATCAAATTCTCTTTTTGATAAACTGAGCAAATGTCATGTGGAAAAACCTGAAAATATTGATACATTTTAAAGATTGAGCAAAAATTTATGTAGTTAGTTCATCTACGAACAGAAATAATTTGAATATAAAAATAACAAAAATTTAAAGTTTAACATTGTAAGATCAGTTTGAAATGATGCACATATTTCCAGTATTGGAAGCAGGATAACTATAGGTCTGTATTAGGCCACTATTCTGGAGTGGATTAAGGAATTTTCAAAGAGGGTCGAAAAGTTTGCTTTTCTAATATTGGGGGGGTGGGGGTGGGTGGGGGGGGGTGACAAGACACCTTACACATGAAAATTCTGTTCGTTCATTATGTGTAAAGAATTGGATATCATTGATGACTGAATTTTTTGAATCTTCGGCTGATAATAACAGAAGGGAAAATTGTATACATTTTAATACAATGCAGATTTGGTTTTCAAATAAAACATCCAGGATTTCAAGTTATAGGGAAGGAAGAGTATATACATTTATAATTGTTTTGCCGATCATAGGGAGGCACAAACATTTTAGTTATTTTTTTTTATTAATTTTCCAACTTTTTATTTAAAATATACAGGTTTTAAATAATTTTTGTTAACTTTTGTGCTTTTTGTGCGAATAACAATAAACTTAAGTCAGAATTTTAATATAATCAATCAATACAAATAACAATTATCAAACAGAATTATATAAACCAAAATCTGCCAAAGTCATATGAGAAAATGACAATTTAACTTTACAAAGGAAACAAATAAAGTTTAGAAATAAAGATGTTGACAGAATAGTCATTCATTGATTCAGACTTATTAGTCCTCGGACCCACACAGCAAGAAAACGACAGAGTAAGAAAGTAAAATATGTAGGTCCCGGACCTCTGGCTTAAGGAATTTTCAGCCCCATTACATTATTCATACACAAAAATATGATCCTATGTGATCAGACACTCATCTTTGGTTGCTTAATTGTTTGACATAATTTAGGTTAAGTAAGGATACAAAAGTACTGAGATCACTGTACAGTGTTACAGTTACATTAGTGGCATAAAGTAAGAGAAATTATAATGATGATTTGGTAATTATCATATTATTACCAATGTAAGACGTTACCTGTTTCATAATTCGTATCCACAATCAATGTTGAGAGATACAAAATAAGATAAAATACAAGACAGATTCAACTTAAAAGCTCTTGAAATAAAATTCATGTTTAAATCTAATAATTTACTACAAAATATTACTGTTTCAGCACCAGTTATTCTACATGTTAGATCCACATAAACGATTTGTTTTTGTGATGACCAATCCCTTTTTTCATCTCTGCCAACATTGAACTGTCAACTACTTAAATTAGAATTTTTGCCACAAATCTACCATTTGACCTATCCACCATAATGATTTATAAGCATAAAAATATGGCACTTTCTTTGATAGTTACATGTATATACTAATATAGGTAGTAAAAAATTATTTTAAGCATAACAATGAAAATACATTTTTGTAAAAATATACTCTCCTCTATTTGGGGGATATTTGGTGTACCCTCATAATTTGTTCTGTACCCCCAAAATGACATGTCGGGGTACAAAAACCCCCAAATGATAAAATTAGAGGGCATGCTATGCATAATTTTGCACTCATCCATGGTGTATCATAATATAACCAACACTTTCCTATGGGGTAACATACATTTTGAAATAAAAAAAAAATACTGGTCAACCGGACCAGTGAATAAAGAAATTTCACTGGTCAAAGAAAATTTTTCACTGGTCTGTATATATACACAATTGAAATAAAATGGAAAATTACTGGTCGTTTGGACCAGTTATCAGATAGATTTCACCGGACTTTACTGGTTTTTCTGGTAAGACCAGTGAATTTCAAAAACTCTTGGGTAACTTATACTTACATTGTACATGTACATAAAATTAAAAACATATTTGGTATAAATATTTATTGAACTGACTAATAAAAAATTTTATTGGCTAAAAAATACCTTGGTTGGCAAATTTTTTGGCTCATAGCTTTTTGAGCCCAGGTGAGTCTGATTATTTACTGAAATCAATCAAATAAATTACTAAAAATTCTAAACTGTGTTTTTATCGATGTGTCTTATGAGAATGTTATGTGATGTCACTGATGAAGTTAAATAATGTGTACATTTTAAATACGAGTTGCCAAGATACTGTACACGTGTTTCAGGTCTGTGTTTCACTTTTGTGGTGAAGGGTATAACAGTACGGTAAACAGGATAACATGGCTCAGTTATGTTGCAATTTGCCTTAAATTAGAATTCTTGTCACAGCTTTAGAAGCATAGCCATGATTGAGTGCGTCCCATATAATATGATCATGATGACAAGAATGACCTTTAGACTCGGGTGGACGATGAGAATTAAAGTATTTGATCTGGATAATATACAGAAAAATTGTACAAAAATACCTTTTTCTTTTCCTAGTTGTAACATTCCTATATAATATATAAGCGGCAGCAACACCTGCTGTTGTCACTGCTGTATTTTTGGCTGTCAATTTACTGAGCACAGCCATTTTCCTCCACTTCCGGTTACCGGCAAGGTGTCTATCTGTTAGAATCTGAAACGGTGAAACGCTTTGAACACGGATTGAATACAACCAATAACTATTATTAAAGAAATTGCATCAGCGTCGGAAGCAAATTGAAAGTGGGGGGGGCTAAACCAACTTAAAAAACATACACACGCCAGAACGTCTGGGGCTAAGCCCCAATTTTTAAACACTTATGTCTATCTTTGCAAAAAAGTGTGTGTGGGGGGGGGGGGCTAAGCCCCCCCAGTTCCGACGTCTATGAATTGTATCTAGAAATTTAATACATGTCGCAAATCTTAGTTTTGGAGTCAAGTACTTAACGATTACAGTTTTTTGTTTATCATTTTCCCATGTTATAAATTATGAAGCGGGGGAAAATCAAGTTAATTGTCACGGGTATAATACATTCTACTTAGAGTTAGGCTTCATAAATAAATGAATTATGTACAACATCTAACTTTTAGAACATTACCTAGTGAAGTTTACTACATATACAGTACATTGTCATAAATTTATGAACAAACATAATTTCTCTCATTACTTTCGATGTAAAATGATCTTTTTAAAAAATATTCATCTGGTATGTTTTTTTTGTATTTGTATTTAAATTTCATTGTTTCTGATCACTGATGATTCTGTAGTACTAAAATTCCGAGATACAGCATATTTTGTTTGCAACAAGTTTGGAGTAATTTACTTAGAACAAGTAAGGAAATGTCATTATGGTTTTGCAAAATTCATCAATTAAGTGGTGTTAGTAGTTATAGGCAGCTCCATGGCGGGCCATTTGAATTTTGCCGCTAGGGGGCGCCACCAGTGGCGCTGTTGATGACGTCATCAGAATGCTGGCTTCTGATTGGTCAATTCAAATGGCCCGCCATGGAGCCGCCTGTGACGTCACAACCGGAAGTGCGTCATACCGGAAGTGAGGTCATACCGGAAGTACGTCACACCGGAAGTGAGGTCATGTTGTCATGGCAATAAGGAGAAAGACCCAATCGTTGAGCTTGGAGGCGTGTCTATGACCGGAAGTGGAAGGTTGTGGGGCGGCCATCTTGGCTAAGGAGCCAATGAGAGCCTTCGTTACAAGAGGTTGGGGTCACGAGAGTTCACGAGAGGTCACGTGAGTTCACGAGAAGTCAACGGGAAGAGAGAGAAGTTGGGTTTTTCCAGTTTTGAGCTGAGAGTGAATCTATTTTTAGAACCGAAACTTTGGGTTTTTCCAGGTTTGTGAAACTAGCAGTTGGTGGCGCCACCGTCGGTGAAACTAGTAGTTGGTGGCGCCACCGTCGTTGAGAGTTGTGTATCATGCGCATGCGCGAGAAGCGATAGGCCGAGCTCGATTCAAGCTTGAACTAAGACTTGTACTAAGGCTTGTAGAGTGACGAGTATGTACAAAGGGAGATCACTCTGTATAGACTTTACAGGTGAAACAAAGGGAGATTACTCTGTATAGCTTGTATGAGTAGGACTAAAGGGAGATCACTCTGTATAGACTCTATATGTGGAACAAAGGGAGATTACTCTGTATAGACTCTATAGGTTATACATCACTCTGTATAGCCTGTATAGGTGAAACAAAGGGAGATTACTCTGTATAGACTATAGAGATGGGGCAAAGGGAGATCACTCTGTATAGACTGTATACATGAAACAAAGGGGGATTACTCTGTATAGACTATAGGGGTGGAACAAAAGGGGCGATGACTCTATATGGGTTGTATACACTTAACCAGAGAGGAAGGGTGGGTGGGTAGTGAAATAGAAAGTATAGGAAGGGTAGCCATCTTGGGTATGGAATCATGGGACTGACTAATCTCACGGCAGGAGTGAGAACCATAGAACATGAAAGTGTGTAACGTACTCAAAGTTTGTCAAAAGTGATCAAGTGTGTACCGTTCTCAAAGTTTGTCAAAGTGATCAAGTGTGTACCGTTCTCAAAGTTTGCAACGTGTGCAACGTGTGCAACGTTCTAAGTTATGAAGTCTCAAAGTGACAAAGTGATACAAGTAGTAAAGTGTAAAGTATGAAGTTGTTCACTTACGTCGTTTCAACAAGTATCAAAGTTCAGATAGTGAAAATAGTATCTGTATTATTTTATATTATTTCTTGTACTACTGTATATAAAATAAAAAAATTAAACACTTACCCAGAGAGAGTTTTTCTGACGATGTTGACTCTTCGAGCTTCGGCTGCCAAATGAGCTCTCAGTAGTCTAACTGAACTTATTTTCAAGTTTTTAATGTTACTATTTTTAGAATTGCCTCGTTTTGAATTTCTGTCTGATAAAATTTGATCAATCAAGTAAAAGAATTAACTTACTTATTATAGGTTAGACTTACCACTATAGTATAACACATACAAAAACTGCATAGTTTTCAGTTAAGGTTTCTTTTCGTGTAAGTTAGGTGGCCCTGAAAAGGGCCGTTTGTTTTGGGTTGTTAAAACCCTTATAGGCAGCAGCAACAGCAGTCCCGGCAGCACACCATCTTTTTTCTTTCTGTAGCTGCTGCACGGGCCGCAGCAGCTTGGCAAAACTTTTCCATTCCGGCCTTCTGTCTTTCGAAGTATTCCCATTCTTCGCTGGCTGTCTTCAGGCTGTCCAAAATGTATTGGGGCTTACTCGCCCAAAACTTCTCGGTATCAATAAACATATTGGCTGTGTTAGTTGGTTGAACTCTAATCACTAATACCATCTTTCTTTGTTGTGTCTTCTGGAATGAAGCGCAGTGAAATGAGACGCGCACGGCTTTTTATATGAGCAGTATAGTGCACGCGACGTACTCCGTCTCGTCAACTTTGACCTCTTTGATGATTGGTCTATGTATCGTTGGCAACGTGATTCCACCAATGAAAACGTCAAGAGTGATAGACGCCTAGGAGAAATCAGTCTAAGAGTGATAAAAATAAAAAATGTCAAACATGGCGTATACTATGGAGTACACTATGGAACAAGAAATCGAACCTGTTCTAATCGAGCCTGTATATGATACTAGGCAGATTATTCGTGATACTAAAGATAAGTTACGAAAGATTGATCTGAACTTTCATCAGGGAAAAGAAGATGTTCGCCTGAGACGAATTGTACTTCTCAATTCTGTTTTACGGGTTTGGTAGAGAAGAGAGAGAAAACGTAAGCAGATGGATGAGAAGTGTTTGCCGTTTAAAAAGAGATTCTGTACATGAATCATGGCAGATATGCCAAAAACAACGGTCCTTTTCAGGACCACTTATATCTTACGAGAAGAAACCTTAAACTGAATGTGAAGTGTATATAATAAAATGAGTTATAGGGTTTATGAGACAAGAATATGAGTGATAGGGTTTATGACACAATAAAATGAGTAATAGGTCTATGTTTTATAGTAGTAGTAGATGTAGCATATCTCAATACAGTTTAGATTACTTTTCTAATGAGTTGGGTGGCCCTGAAAAGGGCCGTTAGTTAGGTTACTAATATTGACAGTAACATCTTCTCTTTTTCAGAGGTAAACGGCGTTCTGCTTCCAGTAGATCATCTATCTTTCTCTTGATCGTCATGCTGATCGGTATCTGTTGTTGACGAAAACTAGCTCTAATCTGTTTTCTAGTAGAAACATACTGAGCTGACAAATACTCTAAACCCCTGTCGGTACTGCCTATCGAAATCATCTCTGACTTTCTGCGAGGTTTGCTGATGTTTCAGTTGCCTCCATCTCAGATTCAGTTTCGTCAGTAGACTCTGATAGTAACGATTACACTTCATGGTACGCCACTTGGTCTTCTGTTGTAACAGAATAATTTTGTAAATAGCTTCTGTATAGATGCTCTCCATTTTGGTTTTTGTTTTTCACTAAGCGATGTTCAACAAGAAGGAGAAGAAGAAACGCTCACGCGACGTGTGACGTCGCACCCTGCCGAGTATGTCTCAGAGTCTATAGTCATTGTTTGATCATGGCTGACTGTGTAACCATGTGGGGCGAAGTACAAGACAAAGAAGAATGGCTGATATGTGCCGATACAGTGGGAAGAAAGGTGGACTGGTTATCAAATATCGACGAATGGATTGAGCTCGTGAAGCTTGAAAAAAGAAAAAGAGAAAGACGGCAGAGAAAACGGACAAAATGCTTTTTATGTCATGGCCTATAAAGCCTTAAAACACCAACGGCCCTTTTCAGGGCCACCTAACTTTTACGAAAAGAAACCTACGACTGATTAGAGCAGTAATAAAACATAGATCCTTTTGTATACCCTTATTCTGTATCTCTTTCTCTGTGTATCTCTTCTACTCTGAGTGTTACACTTTTACTCTTGATCTCCTTCTGCTCATAGTTTTTGTTTTTACATTACTCCTTTATGTCTACCTTGTAGATACTAGAGCAAAACTCTAAGTGTACTCTTAGTGTACACCTTATACCCAGTAGGGTTTAAACTCTAAGTGTACTCTAAACGTATACACCTTTTAGTCATAAATACACAAACACCAGATTCAATTTTAATAAGTTTAATGCCCCGCTAAAAACTTTTTAGATAGTCGACAGAGGATTAGGGCCGTCCCTCTGTGACTATGTACAATACATAATCATGAACTATGAGAACATTAACTATCAGAACATTAATTATGAGAATACTGATTCACTTTCTGTGACTATGTACAATACATAAGCATGAACTATGAGAACATTAACTATGAGAACATTAACTTTGAGAACACTGATTCACTTTCTGTGACTATGTACAATACATAAGAATGAACTATGAGAACATTAACTTTGAAAACATTAACTTCATGTTAAAACGTTCATCACAAAAACTTTGAGTCACTTTGTCTCACTACTACAGTTGATCTTGCCCATACAGCACGGAGCAAAAGAACGTTAGCTTTTGTCCTAGATCGGTCGGTTCGGATTCCTTGACGCTGTGACACTAAACGTATTTACATTTTAACAGTACTAAAACATTCACTGCTGTTCGGTTTCCACTTTCCCTTTTTTTGGTGGCTTTGCCTCCCTTCTTGAGCATCAAGTTGAGTTTACGTTTGGCCCCTGTTGAAGTCTGTTCGGGACATTCATAAGCCCAATGACCTGACTGATGACATTTATAACACACTGGTCCGATTGACGAGATCGATTTTCTACTTTGTTCTCAGGCTCTACTTTTGTTGCTGTTGTTGCTGTTGTTGTTGCCGACTCGTTATTCTTAGGACATCTAGGAGACCAATGTCCAATTTCACCACAAATGAAACAAGGATGAGTCTGGGGCGTAGGCTTATATTCGTACCCCATATACGATGTTCTGACTCCTGGCTGTACTTTATCCTTCAATTCTTTCAGAGTAGTTGTAATAGTCGTGAGTTCTTCCCTCATTTTCTGTAATGTGGATAGCAAGGCATCACGTAACATTCCCTGGGTCGCATCATTTTCTTGTTTTTCTTGCAACTGGTCTAACGTTTTGAGAACTTCATCAAACTCATCGGCCCCTTCTATGTAAGGTGTAGTATTAGGTGAATAATTTGGGTACGTCTGTGACAAGCCTGGATAACTCATGTTGATGACTGATTCAAATGATGTTTGGTCACTGCACTTCACTTTACTTTATAGCCGTTCTTTTTCTTCTTAATCTATTTTTAGACTCGTTGCCGCCAGTCACTTGGATGTTTCCAGAAGGGAGGCTCCACACAGGGTTTTTTGTTTTTGTTTATATCAGCAATTGACTGAAAGTACAATCTTTAGACCAACGTCGATGTTCTGTAAAAGCATTATCGCTCCATTCCCAATCTTTTAAACAGATGCCACAAGAAAAACACTGAACGTGGTCACTGTTCCCTAAATACACAAATCCTGCTCTGGCTAATTCTGTCTGTTTAGGTCCCGGTAGATATTTGGGCCAATGATCTTTAAACGTCAGGTACCTGGATTCATACGTACAAAAATTAGGCAAGGCTAAAGGTATTCTTAATTCCTGATGAAACGATAACCCTCTGTCGGTAGCAGGTCTTAGTTTAAAAGTGGTCACACCTTGTCTCCTTTCGGAAGGTGGAGTCCTTGTCACTTCTATCAGATTGACTCTCGGTACGCTATCCACTTCAACCCGATGAGCTCGTGGTACACTATCTACTTCTACTCGATGAATTCGTGGTACACTATCCATCATGTCTCGGTTCGTGGGAGCACTATCCGTGACAATCTGACTAGCATCCATCGTCGATGAAAATAAAGTTTCCATACTTGATGTTCTTTCCATCGTGTCTGAGAGTGAATGGTCCCTGATGTGCATTCTCACTTCCTTTTTATAAGGTCCATAAAATCTATTTTTAGATCAGAACTAAAAAATCATATTTTTCTACGTTTTTTGTCCTGAAACACAAATTGTATCATCGGTACGTCTACATGATGACCAAAAGGATCCCATGCTACTTGTCGTTGTTCTTTATGCACATGATACATCATACCTGCTCGATTGCCATTATTATCATTTAATTGTAAATGAAAAGTGTCACCGTACATGGGAGACTGACGACAATCGCTTAACCATTGTCGTAGAAACATTAAAATATCATGAGGTATTTCTTCCTGTTCTACTTTTCGTGGTCGCCCCCTTTTCACTCCTTCCCTCTGTCCTTCTTCTTCTCTTTGTTCTTTTTGTTCTCTCTACAGATACTTTGCGTGGACGTCCCCTCTTTCTTTTCATTCTCTGTTCTTTTCCTTCATCTCTCTGTCCTTCTGACTTTTTCTCTCCTTCTATCTTTTCCTGTCCTTCAATCGTTTTCCCCTATTCTTTCTCTCTGTTCTTCTTCTTCTTCTCTCTGTTTCTCTTCTCTCTGTTTCTCCCCTTTCCACCCCTTTCGTCTTTTCATATCTTCTTTTCTTACGGCTTTAGTCATGCCATTTTCTCTTTTCGTCGGATTCATATTGATAAATAATACAAGATGTGAACACGATGACTCTCGGTCATCAACTGACCCAAGTCCTGTGTTGCACTTCATTTTAAATGACACGACGAAAATGAAGTTTGGCAATCACTTTTCCTCCTAGAAAATGAATTTTACGTCCCATGTCATCTCTCAATTGTATTTCAATGGTATCAAAATACTTTTTATTTAAACCCACATAATTGTAATGAAAAGGTTCCCAATGTTGATGATTGAGCGATTGACCCGTTTGAAAAGGGACCACACGTAATAACGGTAACGATTGTGAACCTACAATTTGACTTTCGGCAATGTTACTGTAGACATAGATACCACTCATACCAATATTTAAATCGGGTGGATACTTTGGCATGTGCGTGACATCGACCCATTTCGTCATCTCCTCATTCATGTCAACGGCTTCAAAGCCAAGCTTATAACCTAGTAGACTTGGAAAACGTATTAAAAAGGGAACGGAATAGATGGATCGGCCTTTAAACTCAATCATGAATCGATCTAAAGCTGAGTCATATCTGAATTTAATAGTATTTTATGAGAGAGATCTTCTATCCCATCAATGACATATTGAAAGGCTCTAGAAAACCCAACTTTCATCTCTTCTATTAAAGCAACAGGAGACGCATAAAACCCCGAACGAAATTTAAGTCTCCAAATACTTCCTACAAAAGCGATCCCCGATTTCGTATCAGTTTTAGAGATGACATGATCAAATTGGGGATCATCTAACGAGACGTGCTTCTTTATCAATTCTACAGTAAAACGTTCATGTTGGCGATATTCATTTCCTTTTTCTTAGGATACGTAGAGGGGTCCTGGGGATTTTTAGGTGTCACGACGGATTCCAAAGGAACGTGAAGGGGAACCAGGACATCTACGTAATTCTCATCTGATGTTATCGATTCTATTAAGTTGGGAAAGATCAATTCACTCAACGCTATTTCCCACTCACTATCCATCATACTTAAAGCTTGAGGTAAATGAGTTTTGAATTCTGTTAAGGTATTATCGGGAAAGACTTTTAAACTAGCATCGCTAGGTAAAGTCATGTAAAAACTACCATGATCTTTCGAATCGAGAGTCGCCATGATGCGTGTACTTGAGATCACACTGTATCAATGAACCCCTACCCTTCACTGTCTTCTGTTTTATATCATCAACACCAACACCAAAGTCAAGTTTCTTACATTTTATTACTCAAAAAACTTTATTCAATAACCATAAGGTAAAGTACAAAAGTTTTCAATGCGATGTCTCTTATCATACACGACACGCACTTCTTTAGTCATCGCCTGTGTTTTGACTTTATGTTGTTTCGTTCTTTTGTTGACCACGTAACAACTGTTTCAATGTATTTACGTTGACTGTAGAAGTGGTACGACTATCAAAAGTGATTCCTTTGACTCTACACACCGTTTTGTCCTGACGAGTCTTGTACGCATAATTTTTAGGACCTCCCGAGACAAAGGATAAGATAGAATCCCCATCTAATTCGTCTGTCCATCCTCCTAAACTGTTTATGATAGTAGGATTCCACTGCTGTGGATCGTGTTGATAAATGATACTGTCTGTATCAAAATATAAATACACGTTCTCCCAAACCTTCTAGGGTGGCATAGAGATGTAACCGTGCTAAAGACGTCGTAAAGGCTGCTAGCACTACATTGCTAAAACCATTGGGTTCATCAAAGTCATCCTTCGGTTTTGAATTCACCAGCATCATGTCAAGCTCATCATGGCCTTCGTCATTGGGAATCAGTTCTAAATGTAATATATCACGAGTATCATCTTGAAGTAACTGTTGTAAATGCTTCGTAACTCTCCACATACTGTGTCTGAGGTAAATTAGTTCGTTGAGCAAATTTACCCCACAAACAGTTCAGAAACAGTTTAGCAATGGTCCGTAAGATAGGATTCTTCTCTACATCTTCTTCTCGTATGATCAGTTGTTCTCTCGTTTCAATCTCTTTGAGGTATTGACGACGATCTTTTACTGTTTGACAGGAAGCAGGAAAACCACTAGCTTGTTGCTTAATCTGAAGAAACTGATCAATATAGCTACGAAATAAAGTATTGGACTGATCAGGGAAATGCCATACTTCAAAGATACGATCGATCACATAACCTTTTTCTATAGCTTTATTCAATTCACACGTCGTCCATGTACCTAACAAACGTCGTTCTTGATTCGTATGAGAGCATCGATAACTCATACCCAACTCCTGTTCGATTCCTTGTTGAGCACAAGTACGACATAAAGGAAAAAGTAGCTTTCCTCCCTGCAAACCGATAAGGTAACACACGGGATGAAACAGCTGACGAGGGGGAATAACTCGACATTGTACCAGTCCAAAATATTGATCTAGACTTTTGAAATCATGTGTAATCACGTCTGGGTGTCCAATGGGAAAAGTCCCATGTTTCAAGACAAATGGGTACAAAGAACATACATCCACGTAACGAATGTCTCCTTCTTCACAGAGCAAACGAGTAGCATTCGTTCGACCTCCAAATAAAGCATCTTTAGGAACTAACGGATCGGGAAACTCCTCATACGTTTTATCAATGAAATGTTGAAACTGTGGATCCGTCTTGTACCTTTGACGATAGTCATGTTCCCACAGCGTTTCTACTTGATAGTGTTGACGCAAATACTGATCTCTCTCTAAGGTCTTTTGATACACTTCTTCATACGTCAAAGAAGGATGAAACGGGTGTTGCTCTTGCTTTAAGTTAGGAAAACACAACGGGCATCCGTGCCAAAAACAGCCATGAAACTCGTAAATGGTGCGAGAGTCTTCATGATAACCATCCACGCGATAAGATCCTACTTGGACTTCCCCTCCCTGACGAGCATGTCTAATCGTTTGACCAGTTTCATGTTCTTTCCAACTCAACCAGCGTAATGCTAGGGTGGAATACTGTCGTGGTGAAGGATATCCCCGCGGAGGTATGATACCAATCGTATCTTTTTGCATATGATTGCGACGATAGGCTATATTCCCCGTACTGGCAAACGTAATCGATTCAGCAAAGGGGTCCACATCGGTTAGTTTCAAACACATGCTTTGGAAATGCATGCAAGCTTGTCGCAAAATAGTCACGTCCGATTCACAGTATTCTTCTAATTCGCATTGCAAATGAAAAAATCTCACCCTTTTGAATTTGGTCTTGATACCATGCTTCAAAATCACGACGGACATCAGGTTTCATACCTTCTGGGTTGTAATACATAGCTGGGGGATATACTCCTATGTAATCAGCATTAGCTTCTGTATTGAACAAATGCGGAAAGTAGCCTTTCTTCAGTTCAGTCAATCCAAAAGCTTTAGGTAACGAAGCTAAAGGAAATGCCAAGAAATTTACATGAGTCTTTAAACCTGATGTTTCCAGCCGTCATAGACATAATCTTAGAACCGTTCATGATCACATCAGGTTTTTCACAGGCATGATGTACCAGATGATGTAAAATAAACTGGCCATCGTACCCTTTAAAGTTATGAGCAATAGCTATAGCTCCATCATGTAAAAGTTTTTCCCTTTGATGTATGTCATCATACACGGTCGTTTGAAATAACCAAGTCAAAAAATCAGTGAGTGTCGTGGGACCTCGGAATGTAATACAATGATCTTCCATGGTTTTACATTGCTCACACCAATCATCGGATGGACACTGGGGACATACACGATGAGCAATACATAGATTAGGTTTGTGTTCTCCGGTATCCTGGGTACACTCAAAATCATAGAAAATGTAATAAGGGGGTGAAGATGATTCATCCTGAGAAGGGATCCGTTGTATAAAACAGCGATGATCTAGATCCACGATCTGTTTACAATGGCGACATTTTTTCTTCTTTTCTTGACAACAGTGTTGTGTGAATTGTTTCTTACTTATCCATAATTGACAAGTGGGACATCGAGTCATAAGCTGACATGGAGTAGTGGTTGTATTACTACTATAAGGCTTCAAATGATTCTCGTAACACCGAGTCGATGTGAATGTCCCCTGACAATGTGTACATTCTATAGGTTTTATCGTGTTGTCGGGAACACAGGGCGACGGTGCAAAACAACGAAAGCAGCATTGGGGACATCGGTGATCTTCTATATGATCATAACCCACATCACAACGGTCGCAATAGTAATTACATTCCAAGAGTCCAGACATAGATACGATACAATCGTAATGGTGATCATCGTACAAAACGTGAATGGGGGCCCCGGATCCCACACCACTATACAGTACATTTAATGTCAATCGTTTTGTGTTGGTATTCAACTCGTAGATTTTCAAACGGTAGTGGGGTAACAATGCGGCCTGAAAACGTTGCCATTCTTCAGGTCCACTCTCTTGCTGGGGATCACATCCAGTTTGTTGCATTAAGGCATGAGCTTCTCGTCGTTGAAGAGTAGTCCTTTTTGCATCACCATAAATCAAAGTTTTCCAATAGCGTTGCCAGTTTTTGTACTTGTCTCCATCTCCAAGTCCAGGTTTCTGACAATGAAAACGACCAATTACAATAGCACGAGCTAAACAGGTCTTGTCTGTATTCTTGATCTGTATCAAACTTCTTTTCTTGTTCAGCATGGATTTTTTATCAACACTGAGATGATATTTTCGTTTTCCACCCCCGCTACCTACAGGTTGTATGACATGGATTACTGACAGGGTGGTAGACCCATCTTCTATTCTAAAATTTTCATTACTCTGTTGCACTTTCTCAATTTTTTCCATGAATAGATCAGCATTCAGGTCTTTTAGCATCTGTAAATTCTACCCACACTTCACTTTTTTAACGATGGATGATGTATATTGACTCGCATCTTATCCCGATCTTCACACTGTAGTTTGTTCTTAATAGAAGTCAACATATGATCTATTACTTCTGATACTAAGTGTATGGCATCTTTAGAAAAATGCTTAAACTTGACTTGGTACACATTCGAGGCCGTTTTAAACTTACGTGATTTACGCTCACTCAGAGTGTCTACTTTATAGTAATCACTATAATCGGTGAGTTGCCTATTGGCATTAAATCCATCACCCCGTTGATCTCTCTGCTGAGCTTGCCTTTGACTTCTCGCCTGTTCTTGTCTTTCATTTAACAATAAATCAAAGTTTGGTAAATTAGCCATTCCGTGCGTATGCTTCCGTGGTCAAATCTAAAATGAAGTACGGTTACTGTAGACATGTATTTATAATAAAAAAGAAAAGAAACTGTATAGATACTCAAACGAAGTATCATCACATTTATATAGTCTTTAATATTCTAGTCTTGTATGTTTTATAGATTCATAAAACTAGAATGTATTGTATTTCGTTTTATTTTTCATATAGAATAAGAAAATATTAAAAAGGAGTGACAGTTTCTGTCTTATAAAACAGGTGGTCAAATCTCTAGACGTAGATGTCTAGACAGACTACAACAACAGGTGGCCAGATGTCAAGTGGCAAAATTGTCAACAACAGGTGTTCAGATGCCAAGTGTCAAAAACAGGTGGCCAGATGCCAAGTGTCAAAAATGTCAAAAACAGGTGTTCAGATGCCAAGTGTCAAAAACAGGTGTTCAGATGCCAAGTGTCAAAACTGTCAACAACAGGTGGCCAGATGTCTAGACGTGGGAAAAAAATCAATACGTGACGTCATTCACTCTATATAAGCTAGTACTGTCTAAGTCTCGGTGTTAGTTCATTATCATGGATAACTCAACTGATATGGAAATGCAACCTGAAGAGAGAAACTTGCGAATCATTCTCACACAGAGGACACGTATTGTAGTAAGACCACGCAGCCCGATCAATTCTGATGGGACCCCTGTGACACCTACTACACATCAGGAGGAACCACCTAGACCTGACCCTTCACTTCCAGTACCTGTACAATACGTACTAGCTCAGGAAGCATTAACCAATCTTCGACAACATAAGGCCGAGATAAATCGACTGATGATAGAAAAAGAAAGAGAAGTTCGGCATTGGCGACGTCTACTCGACAGATATTAGGAGTCTCTCTTTTATTCAGCTTTTCGGAGAAATCAACGGCCCTTTTAAGGGCCACCCAACTTATTCGAAAAGAAACCTTATCTGAAAGTATGTATTATTCTGTAGCGGTGAGTTTAAAAAACAGCGACGACTACACACTATTTAGTCGCGTATATTCAACATTAAATTTTTATTTGTGTTTTTTTTGTTGTATTCACTTCATGAGATAAAAGTCTAAATATAGTAAGTCATGTGACTAGAGAGAGGTTCAGTTCAGCTTTGTGAAAAGTCATTTGAGATCTGAAGCTCGAGGTGTTTAACATCATATAAGAAAAAACACTACTTTTAGCATAGGGTAAGTGTTTCATTTTTTTTATTGGATAGGACAAGATTATTTTCTATGCACTAAAAATAGAAACAAAAAAAAAGTCACATGACTAGAGTATAGTTCAGTTAGACCTCTGAGAGCTCATTTGCAATCCGGAGCTCGAAGAGTCAACATCATAAGAAAAAACTACTACTATTGGCATAGGGTGAGTGTTTGAATTTTTTTATTAGATAGGACACAAGATTATTTTTTTCATGCACTAAAAATAGAAATAAAAAAAAAGTCACATGACTAGAGAGAGGTTCAGTTAGACCTCTGAGAGCTCATTTGCAATCCGAAGCTCGAAGAGTCAACATCGTCAGAAAAAACCACTACCAGCATAGGGTGAGTGTTTGAATTTTTTATTTTACTCTACAAGTCTTAGTACAAGCTTGAGTCGAGCTCGGCCTACCACTTCTCGCGCTTGCGCACTTGAAACAGGACTCTTGACGACTAACTCACAGATACGGGCTCGGCCCTACCGCTTCTCGCGCATGCGCATGATACACAACTCTCAACGACGGTGGCGCCACCAACTACTAGTTTCACCGACGGTGGCGCCACCAACTGCTAGTTTCACAAACCTGGAAAAACCCAAAGTTTCGGTTCTAAAAATAGATCTACTCTCAGCTCAAAACTGGAAAAACCCAAAGTTTCGGTTCTAAAAATAGATTCACTCTCAGCTCAAAACTGGAAAAACCCAACTTCTCTCTCTTCCCGTTGACTTCTCGGGAACTCACGTGACCTCTCGTGAACTCTCGTGACCCCAACCTCTTGTAACGAAGGCTCTCATTGGCTCCTTAGCCAAGATGGCCGCCCCCCACAACCTTCTACTTCCGGTCATAGACACGCCTCCAAGCTCAACGATTGGCTCTTTCTCCTTATTGCCATGACAACATGACCTCACTTCCGGTATGACGCACTTCCGGTATGACCTCACTTCCGGTATGACGCACTTCCGGTTGTGACGTCACAGGCGGCTCCATGGCGGGCCATTTGAATTGACCAATCAGAAGCCAGCATTCTGATGACGTCATCAACAGCGCCACTGGTGGCGCCCCCTAGCGGCAAAATTCAAATGGCCCGCCATGGAGCTGCCTATAACTACTGGTGTTAAAAAATTTAATAATTAAGAATAAAATTTATGGTCAAGGGCATAGGACAAGGGGCAGCGGGGGCACGTCCCCTCTCACTTTTGACGTGATTTCTTTTATCACACAGCCACAATTTTTTTTTCAATACTTGATTTTATTATTGTTTGTTCATTTATTGTTATTGTTCAGGGAGAGGAATTAGAATGTTTCCAATTCCTAATTTTGTATATGACAATTATGTAAACTGTTTCTATCTTATGAAATAAATATATGTTAAACTATTTTATTATTGAATAATTGATTCTCCGAAGTCCGTACTTATTGTTACCACAATTTTGCGAAATGGCGATTTATGTGTCTGGAAGCTAGAGGATACCTCATCGGGTTTCCGAATTAATCCATCAACGATATTTAAAACGATAAATAGGTCATAATTAATGTATGGGGGATATTTGGCAAAAATTCTGTCCCGATTTTAGTAACTTTTTTTGCTGATCCAACCTTCTTTTGAGAAGGATAATCAAAGTGGTTTATTAGCGTATTGCTATGCGTATTTTCGCGTCTGGATGCAGAAAAAGGTATTCTAAATTAAAAAAAAACCAACAACTTAGAAATATGTGCAGTAATTAAGGAGAGAGTGTCGACTAAAGATGATAAAATAGGTGTAAAACCTTTCATTTTTCTACAAAAAGTCGAAACATTAAAGACAAATTTCCAAACAAAATTTTAAGACCAAATTGGATTTGCATCCTACCTGTTCGCCATTTTCACGCGTTTGTCGTCTACGCCACTAATGGTATTAACTTTCTAATTACTAATCAGGTTCAAATAGAATGTTATGAGATCAATCTCTATGTACAGCGATAATATAATGTATTTAAAAAAAATCGTTGAAAAACTCAGAAAATACAAGTACACTTAAAAATGTAGTTACTGAAAACTATTTGCAAAAGATGTTTTCATGTACAAAATAATGGGACATAACCTTTTGGCATGAGGCCTAGATTGATATCGTTGCTGCAGAGACATATAGACAGCCTATGGTTGCTGTGAATTCGATTTTCAAGAGACAAAAAAAAAATGGATAAGGCCTGGACACATAAAATAAAACAAATCGTCATAATCATTAAATTTATATCTGCTCATTTGAGCAGTTTCAATGCATACCTATTAACCTTAGATTCATAATTTGGTCTGTATGTTTTACATCACCAGAATCAACAGATTTCTGTAAAATAGTTTTCCCATATTCGTAAAAATATAGTGTTATTGGCTTTGATATTAAATTATGGTATCGAGGGGGAGTGGTGATTGTATATAGCATAGGCGTCGGAGCCGGGGGGGCTAGGGGGGGGGGCTTAGCCCCCCCCCACTTTTTTTGCAAAGATAGGCATAGGTGTTGAAAATTGGGGCTTAGCCCCCAAGACGTTTCTGGCGTGTGTGTGTTTTTTAAGTTGGTTTACCCCCCCCCCCCCCACTTCTGGCGTGTGTGTGTTTTAAGTTGGTTTAGCCCCCCCCCCCACACACACTTTCAATTTGCTTCCGACGCCTAAGATAGGCATAGGTGTTGAAAATTGGGGCTTAGCCTCCAAGACGTTTCTGGCGTGTGTGTGTTTTAAGTTGGTTTAGCCCCCCCACTTCTGGCGTGTGTGTGTTTTAAGTTGGTTTAGCCCCCCCCCCCTACTTTCAATTTGCTTCCGACGCCTATGTATAGGACTATATATCTTTTTACTTAAAATTATTAAATTCTGATTATTCAAGTTGTATATTTTGGGATCTCAGATGGCGAGTGGTTAGAGCAAAGCATTAAATTTTAAAATCTATCATCTTGATTCAGCGCGGAGAGAGAGAGAGAGAGAGAGAGAGAGAGAGAGAGAGAGAGAGAGAGAGAGAGAGAGAGAGAGAGAGAGAGAGAGAGAGAGAGAGAGAGAGAGAGAGAGAGAGAGAGAGATATTTTATGTTCTAGAATCAAGTATTTATGAATATAGAAAACGATGTATATTCTATGTAATTGTCTATGTTTAATATATTATGGTTTCATTTACCAAGCAAGACTTAAAAATAAAAATGACCAAATAAAAATAACGTACGGAGTATAAATAATTTTTTTATATCCGGAAATTCGTAGGCCTAACGCTAAACCTGGCCAATAATAAATTATATGTATGTTATCAGTGTCTATTTACATAGTGATTTGATGAGTAAAATGATTTACGTGTCTTTGTGTGGGGCTCCATATATGACTAGCAGAGCACCTGCTCCAATATTAACATATACACAGTGGTTGCGTCCCCTTATTTGACGTCATCACAAAGATCTCATGGCGTCATGACAAAAGACTACCTGGGTAAGTGTGCAAAGTGTCTAGGACGAAATTGACAAAATACGCGAGAGCAGGTGTTTCTCACATAAAAATCTGTCAAATAAACATGAATGTTATCGTCACAAAACAATTTAATTATGAGTCCTGATTTAATTGGTTCAAATAACATGTCATATTCTATCATTTTGCAGCAAGGTCGCTTCGGTAATGGCGAATTATGCCGGATATCACTTTCAGACTGGGTGCACTTTCACTTATGTATATTATATGCATGGTTTTCCCCTGTCTAAAATGTCTTGCAGTTTGCTGATTAATAGTTTAAATTGTTTTTTAGTGTAACTGAGAAGAAAACAACGGAAATTATCTACGTTGCATTTTCACAAAAACCTCATTCTATCATCTATGACTGGAGAGGGCTATTCGTTGTTCTTAATCAATTCTATAGCATAAGAATCAGCTTTAGTAAAGGAAAGGAAACTTGCTTCAGCAGCATTATAAAAAAGCAAAAACATAAAATCTCATTACCAGAGAAACAATTAGTGTCGGCTAAAACTAGGAAGTGAGGAAGATAGAGGGGCAAGGGTTTTAAATATTGATTTGGAGGGGCTAAGAAGGACTTAAATCTCATAGGTAATCCAGGTAAAAATATTGATAATCACTTCTAAAGATGGCCACAGCTGAAAATGAATGAAAATTTAAATGAATCCCTGAATTTATTAAATATCTGATTAAAATGTGTTAAATATTCTTAGGTAAATTTTATGCATGGTTGATAATGTTGTATTTCATATTTTTACTAATTTAAGGTTTAAATGTTCCCTTGAATGGGGATTTAATAGAATGAATATGTGTGTGAATGTTCTTTTCAAAGTTATTGTCTTTCCCTGTAGACCTTCCAATAACTCATTTTCTCAAATATATCTTAAAACATTACGCACTAAAATAGAAATAGTGTAAGCAAAGTATCATGGTGAAAGCTTGATTGTTTCTTTCCGTTTGACGACACACTCAACAATTTTCAGTCTTATGGTGGCGGCCAGTGTTAAGTGATGGAAGAGAGAACCCGGTTACAATGCATCGGGAAAGAAACCACTGCCTTCCTGCAAGTAAAATCAGGAAAATTTTTCACAAAATCAGGTTAGGTTCCAGCGGGAATTAAGCCTTCGCTAGAGGCGAGACTCCATGAGAGACTTCATGGTTAAGTGCAATGCTCTAACCACTCTGCCATGGAGGTCCCCTCTTGCTTTTTGGGGAAGGTAAGTTTTAAGTTGTGTAAACAGTGTGTACTTCATATTTTTGGACTTGGGATTATCCTTAAAGGGACACTAGTCTTTTTTTTTTTCTTTGAAATAGTATTTTTCTGTTTACCAGTATAGTTTTAAATGTATAATAAAAACAACAAAACATTGCAAAATCTGTATTGTATATCATATTAGCCTGAGGTTCCGAGATGCTAGTCAGTTTTATGTTTATTACAATTATAAGTTGGAGAATTTTTCTTCACTAAATTTTGTCTTTTATTCTTAGGTTAGTTTTCTGTCAAGCAGTCTTCTGGAGATCAGAGAGAAAAAGAATTCAGCAAGTGAGTAAATTTTGAAATTGAGTGTAATTTCATGTTTTAGTGTGATTTTAAGATTGTCTTCTGCCCTTTCATGTTACCGTAAATTAGGAGATTTTGGCATTGCTAAAATTTGGACACTTTGGTCATAAAATGAAGGGCTATTTTTTTGTCAGTTAAATATTGGCTATTTATGTTTATATCATGTTTAAATTTGACCAATCTAACTAAAAACTGATATCTCGATGCTCCCATTTTCTGATGTGTTGCATAGTCTCGGGATCTAACGCAATCCTCTTTGAGGTCACATGCGGGTGACCTCTCATAGATGTGTTTTGAAAATTTACCAGAGTGGGTTGGGGACTTCTTCATTCCATATTTGGCCTCTTAATTGAAATCTTATTGAAAGCCCTGGGTATGTTAGGTTGCCAGCTGGTATAGGTTTGGGAAAGGAAGGCATACATACCTTTGTAAAGGTGGTATGGGAGTCTCCTGGAAAAGTTTGGAAAAAGAAAAGATTAAATGTGTTACAGAGATGGGATCACAGGCTCATGGGTGTCATTTTCTCTTGGCCCATATTTTGTCCGAAAAATGTAAGGTGTCGAATTGGACACAAATTAACACTTGGCTACATATCTGTAAAGTCAGAATTGAAATTTGTAATATAAATACTAATGTCTGAGGATTGAGATATCAGATCAATAATTAGATTTAATGCTTGGTTTCCTGTGGCCTGAAGCACCAAAAAAGCTATGACCCCAATGTTTTTAAAGCAGTTCTACCCAAAAACTGACCAGTTGTGATGAGTTTAAAGTTTACTGTAACCATCATAATTGTCCATGTACATTGTTCACCAATATACAATTCAATGATCAAAGACTCTTCTATGCTTAACTTTTTGCCACACCGATAAAGCTTCTTTGAAATTGAAGTCAGCCACTACAGTTCATGGTACAAGATTTGTCATCAGAAGTCAACCAGTTTTTAAAATGTTCGTCGTGTAACCACTGATTTTGAAACTTTCGTTTCTGATTCTCAGCGACATATTCTGATTTTTCTGCTGTTTTTTTTTTTTCACTTGATGACGAGCTTTGGTTGTTTTGAATATTATTTCGATTTTTTTTAGAACTCATGGACGCACATAATACGCTTGATAGCATATAGCAAACCTTAAGCGCTTGGCAGACTCTGACACTGATGCCACGTTTTAACCAATAACACCAGGCAGTTACTTCCGGCTATGTAGTTTGCTCAAGACTATCCATAACCCGAATAATTCAGTCGTTATATTCCATTCACTTTGATCACTGCATTAACCTAGCGTAGTGTGGAGATAATAGGAATCAGAGCGGGCTTGAATTATTCGCATTAGACTATCCATGATGTTACATTTCAAGGTATTATTTCAGCTGGGAAGATTAGCATTGCGCCCGAATGGCCCATCATTGAATTTTAATTGCGCCATGTCTGATTTCAGCGGGCCATTGATGCAATGGCAGGGCCTAGATTGAACACTTCTATATACCAATACTTTTGCCAGTCTAAAATGCCCCTGCCGTTAGATGAAAGGGGCATTAGGTGTTACCTTGACTGTTTATCTGTTCTTCCATCTAAGTTTCTCTCTTTAGTGCTCTAGCTTTAGTTTGCCTCATCCATATTTAATGTAAGCAATACACAGTGCAAATAACACAAGATGCAGACAGAATTGGAATATGGGCAGTGAGTCATTTATCCCTTGGCCTTTATAACTTGGTAAATTGCAATTTTTTGTTTCTATGTTTTCCATGAATTAAAAAGTCTATATCTGCCCATAGACGTGTATAGCACAATTCCGATATATGTGTCTGTCATTATCAAAGCACCCGCTGTGACAGTCCACATTTAGGAATATGTATATAAAGTCAATTGGCTTGTGTTATAATAGCTTAATAATGTTTGATGTTTGACTGCCGCTTATGTGACTTTATCAAAAGTGCATTGTCCAAGTCTCTTTTTCTCTCTCTCACACTCACTCTCTCACACTTAATCTCTCTCTCACTCTCTCTCTCTCTCTCATATACAAACAAACACACACACACACACTCCGATAGTAAATACTCCAGGTAAATACTGAGGTACTAAAGTTTACAGGTGTCAGAATTATCTGGGACGTCCCTGGTTTTACATCCACGTGTGATTACCTTGGGTTTTCATATGGCTAAATCTAAAGTATACATGTCCCAAATGTCAATGATAGAATAGACCGTGTAATCACATTTCAAAATTATATAGGGCCTATGTAATTCAGAAATTTTAATTCACAGAAATAAAATGCAATTTTTTCGTTTGTCAGTTGGATATTATATGTTGTTAGCTGAGCATTGATCGCTGTTTTGAGTGCATGTCTCTGACCATATCGACTCTCAAACGTACAATTTTTGGCGAAATTTTATTTATTTATTTTTTCAAATATCATATCGCAGAAATACATCAACCTGTCTATTGCTCTGTTGATGTTTATACCAAATCTTTGAACATTTAGCTGTCTAGGCAGTTATTATTTTCTTCATAGATGAGTATCTGGCATAATGTCAAAACAATGGATGAAGTTGGTGTACATGCAGGTCAAATTCTGATCGTTTCTATACCAAGTCTGTTGTATTTTCTCACATGACTGAACAGACAAATGTCCCACAGAGGAAACATACTCAAGCTGATTTGAGCTGAGAGAGTGAATTACCTGTACTGGTAGTGGACGGTCCTTAAAACTTCACCTTTAATGATATTTCAACAATTAATACATTGTTTATGATAGGTGATATACGTGCGCGCGTGAGAGAGATATTACATGTATATAGTATGTTTTGAAATTAAATTAGAATTTAATTGCCATTTTCAGTAGTAATATATAAAGTTTCATTTATGTTTTTTTTATTGAAATTAGTAATTAAGAATAACAATACATTTCTGCAGTGCTTATTAAATACTTGTCTCATACTTATTTTAACATACGGCTAAGGTTGGGAGACCATAATATGTTTATTTATTCTAAAATTAATCTTCAATTTCACCCTTGACGTCTACCCACACTTGATTGAATAGCCATGTGTCATTTCATTATAAGTAAAATGAATTCCCAACATCAGGGAGATTAAAAGATGTAGGTACTGTCATCACGACTTCTTAAAGTCGCGTTACGGGATATTGTACACAACAGTGGATTAGACCTAGCCGGAGACATAGGATGTTGGTATTTCCATATAGCGGTGATGATAAAAGAAATAGTCACTTATTCATTCAAACAAGTAGTGATACATACTTCTCTGTTGAATTAATTTATTTGTTGTCAGTGACAAGAAAAAAGAATTACAGATTGCTTTTTCCTGGCTTGTTGGTTGTTCAGAAACGGTGTAACCTACATCACAAAAACAGCGCCCTCTATCACAAAGTGGGATATCCTCATAGGAGCTTAATTTTGAACTTTAAAAGTTGATTTCTTGCAAATGCCTGGTCTGATTGACAATATTTTTTTGGTTTTGGAATCAGGAGGGTAATCTCTTTCAAATAAACCCAACTTGTGTTAACGGTGAACCAGCGCTCTACAATGTGACCAAATCACTCGCAAATGCGACCATTTTTTAGGTTTGGCAAGTGTTTATTCTCATTCAGTCGCCACATTGCGACTAGTTTTTTTCCCGACCCAGAAATCAAAAGTTTGTCCATATTCACTATGAAATTACATTATCGAAATTATGGTCTTTTATGCGCTTTACAACAACCTATTCGGTTTTGATAGACTAGAGCATCTTACTCACGTTGATTACTGTATAAAAACACGCTGTATGCTTTCGCGTTTTGGACTTGAAACTTTCCAAACAGAAAATGATGACTTTTACTTTTCAGTGTCGATTTCAACAGAAGCATCTACCTCTTCATTGGACACTAGCAAGTTTAAACGATCTTGGTGAAAGAAATACTGGAACTGAGTTATGGCTAGTGTTCGACACACAAGCAAGCACGCACGCACACACACGCATGCACACATTGGCGAGTAAAAATACATACATACATACATCTTGGCGAGTAAAAGTTTGTGGCTGGCTAGTAAAATTTCTGGTTCACTGGCCAAATGAATAGTGGATTCTTTTTAGTGTTTTAGAGCCCTGTGAACCATCCCTTTAAGAATCGTTCAGTATGGTCAGCAACTGGATTGGCACTGTTTGATGTGACATGATTGGCATACCCCCAATGCCTATTACATTTAGAAGTGTTCAGTGAGAGAACCTAAAATCATAGATGGATAGCTGGAGACCTAGTTTTCCTCAGACTTGTGAACTGAACCTGTGTGAGTCAGTAACGTAGAGGACAACCCATAAAGCTTCGGAACAAAGCTTGTCAGCAGAGGGCTAATGTGACAGTCATGGATATAGGCAGTGTAACTGTCTAGTCCTTAACTAGCTTTCATGCACTGAAGTTAAGCAATGTTGAGCATGATCAGCACCTGGATGGGTGATGGTTTGATGTAACATGCTCTTGGGGTACCCGCTATGCCTGTTGCAGTATTTTTTTTATTGCATGAAGCCATTGTGCCGTTCAGCCTTTTGATTTATTTATAGCTGGTCAAAATTACGTAAAGCAGCATTTTAAGAAAGACCCACGGCCATCTATTTATCTTTGTATTATTCACACTCTCATAATACATGGCTTAAGTAATTTTTGCAGGCAGTCACTCTTTATATATCTTATTGGTTTCTAAGCTGATAAAGTAGGATCCTATTTGTGCCTTTTGTCTTACCATGTACAGTCTTGTTACTGAGGCATTGGTATTTCCCCTTCACTACTCTGGCTACCATTATAACATGACTACCATTGTAACATGGTTACCATTGTAACATGGTTACCATTGTAACATGGTTACCATAGTAACATAACATGGTTACCATAGTAACATGACTTAGTACCATTGTACCACATCTGCAAATTACTAGTTGTTTTTTTATACAAACTACAAACAATAAACTATATTTTCATTGTTACAGGATGTCAGGATTACAGATAAAGAGTATAATGAGCTTGCGGCCATCAGAGGATGAAATTCAAGTCAAGTCTGAACCTGTAGATCCTGAATATGAGGCTGCCATATTACCTAATGATACGGCATCGTCCCCACAAAACCAAAGTGACTCATCACCTGCTCCTCAGTCTGCAGAACCAGGGCAACCAAATGCTAATTCTAGTCAGAAGATACGATCAATACTGAATAACATGCTGGATGAGAAAAAAGAATTGACTCTTAAATCAGTCATTGATGACTTACTAGAGAGAAATAACTACTTATTAGAACAGGTGGATGCCAGCATTTATAAACCTCAGCCAAGAAATATGTCATATAAAAAAAATTACTATGATGAAGCAGTGAAACAAAAAATTGCTGAACAAACAGCTCAGAAAGGGCAAAAAGTTCAGTCATTTTTACGACCTGGCAGTCCTACAAGAACTTGTTCAATTCCAAAGACAGACATGCCACATATAAGTCAAACTTTGATGGAAATGTCAGCTTTAGACAGCCATGCTGAAGATGCCTTTAAAGCAATGAAACATGAAATGGTATGTGGAGTATCACATAAAGCATTTGTAATGACACAGGACGGTGTCAGCATTCAAACAGATATGAATTTTTATTGGTGCAATTTCTGCCCGTATAAAGTGGAAAAGAAAAGCGCACTTTTACAACATGTGATGGAACACCGATTTCATTGTAAGACATGCACTTATCAGTCCTTTTCCCGTGCAGATGTTATACGTCATGCCTGCAATGTTCATGAAGATTTCAAGGAAACTGCAAAAACCTTAAAGTATTGCACTTTCTTACCAGATTACCTGCAAGTAAAGTTAGAAACCAAGAAAAGAAAGCAAGATGATACAAGTGAAACATCTTCCAAGAAATCAAAACTAGAAGATACTAAAGAAAATGGTACCAGAGACAGTGAGGGGGAAAAGAAGGGTGATAAAGAGGAAGATTATGTCGCGTTTGATATGGAAGTAGATGAAGTTGAGGATGATAACGAGTACAGCAGCTATCAGCAGGCAGAAGAAACAGAAGAAAATGAAAAGGTCCTGATTCCAAGAAATACAAATAAAAATTTAGAAGTGGTGGGAAAACCTGTTGAGACCAAATCCCTTTCTTTAGGTCTACAGGCAGTGGTTTCTAATGCTGGATTACACTTACAGCCAACAACAGGTAGCCTTCCTGGGACACCTAATTCTGCATCAAACCGTCAGACACCAGGTAATATGCAATCTTCAACCACATCAAAAGCAGGCAGCACTGTCACTGTATCTTCAGGTCTATGCTGGAACTGTGGTTATTGCTCCTTTGTTACATTAAGTCAGACATTTTTGAAATCTCATCTGAACACTCAGCATGTAGGAAGAGCACACAAGTATGTTGCTATGTTGGTTTCGTCTCAAGAAGAAATGAATAAGATAAAAGAGAGAGATGCCCAGATGTATGCTAATCCTAATCCTTCGTTAGTGTATGGAAATGTTATCTCAAGTGGTGTTGACAACCAGGCTGCAAGCATACCAAAACCAAGTGAACCACAGACAACTGAAGAAGATACATCCACTTCTGTATCAAGTCCAAGGATGGAGCCCCAGTTAGAGGACAGTGATGATGAAGATTACATTCCAGAAGAGGAGAAGAGAAAGTATCCTCTCACATACAAATGTGCCCATTGTAACTTTAATGCTCCAGTGTGTTTTAAAATCAAAGAGCATTTGCAGCTGAAACATAATGGATGTGTACTTTATGCACTTGATATGAGGGCTGTGAAGTTAAAACAGAGGAGATATGTCTTCTTTTGCCACAGAAAAAACTGTTCTTTTACTACAAAGAAAACTGATGAATATTTGAGCCATTCGGATAGTTGTACACCATGGTTGTCAGAGGACTGTCCAGAGCAAGTTTATCCTGAAACCAAAAAATGTCTGGAGCTGACGCGATCTTTCTCCTCAAAAATATCACAGAAAGCATTCCAAATGGCCAAAAATTTTAAAGCAACAAAAAGTGCTGAATATGCCTGTATACATTGTACTTACACCTCCAACAACAATACTAGAGTTAAAAAGCATGTGTTGTCAAATCATAGGGAGAAAGAGACTGTTATGAAAGATCTTCAGTCACATAAAATGAAGAAGAAAACTCGAGTTTATTTTTGTAAAAATTGTTTGTGGGAAACAAGGAATGAAATTGAATTACAAGAACATTTAAAAGAAAAGCATGGCACTGATCCACCTGTTCCTGATGATGAAAATTTACCTTTACCAACAATAGCACATCAGGCAGAAATTCCTTCACAAGAATCCTCAATCTTAGCTTCAACACCTCTGTCATCTGCAAATACCTCTGATAATGGTGAAGAAGAGGAAGATGATATCCAACCAGAAGATCTAGAGGTATCTGAGGAGGATGTTCAAAAAATGATGAATGAATATGTAAAAGATGAAGCTTCAAGAGAAACTACTCCAGGACGACCCACTAGGAAAGCCTCAGCAGAAGCATCAGTCCGAGTACGAGCACAGGGTCATCAACCTCCAATGTATCGGTGTATGCAATGTCCACATATGTGTTTTGGTGTCAACTTAATGAGGAAACATATTCGTAAGTTGCACAAATTAGAGGCATTTAGAGCAATAGATGTGAAAAAGAAGATGTCACGACACTATGCCTACTTCTGTATTTGTCCAAAAGATGGCTGTAAATTTGTCTCTACTGCTGAAACCACTGTCATCAGCCATGCAGAAGAAGAACACAACATAGATAAAGAAAATGAAGAATTACAACGCATGCTTAAACCATTCACTGCTGATTCCTCATCTTCATCCTCTCATCCAGCAATTACTTCCTATGGTATTAAGCAACCTGGCGCGTATGAGTGTTTGTACTGTTCAGTCAGTGTCATCAGATCTGATATAGCTGATATGAAAGAACACATTTCAGGAGAACATCCAGGTGAAGAAATCATTTTCCGTGATTGTGTCGCCAGGAAATTGCGTAAATCATCACGAGTGTTTATGTGTCCTGAAGTAGATTGCTTTTATACTAGTCCAGAACAGAAAGATTATGAGTTGCATAAACTAGCTCACAATAAAGCACATATATTTGAATGTGCACTTTGTCAATGGTTCACTGCTACACCAGATACAGTCAGTTCTCATATGACAGCAGTTCATCAAGGTCAGAAAGTTACAACAATTGAAATATTCCTGGATCTTGACGAGGAGGGGCAGGTAGTGAAAAAAGTGGGAGGGACCATTATCAAACAAGAACCAGAGGATTATTGAACGTAAATATGAAGTATGTGCATATGTGGTTATATGACATTGAAGACTAATGCAATAATTATTGATTTGGACAGTACATTGACTGCTGCAATTATTGTAGTTTTGTATAATTTAATATACATTTGTCTAACATTTTATACCTATACTTGTTTCAAATCTATCTATAAACCTTTTTATTAGCTCACCTGAGCCTTGGACTTGTTAACAATGTTTATATTCAGGTTATAAGTGCATAGTGTTTTTTCATTTGTTTAGTTGAAAAAAGGGAATTGAGTGTACTATTGTAAGTATTATAACAAACTCCAGAAACAGCATTTTGACAAAACTTGGCAGGGCTAAGTTCACATGTGTTGCTGTTTTTTGTCAAGTGTGTCCAAGGTTGGGCAAAATAGCTTGTGGGGGTCCCTCCTTTTGCATACCCCCCTCATGCATGCTAACAACAAACTAAATATCTGTCAAATTTCTTGTGAGCTTGATGTAACCTATATATTCATCTTGGTCTTTTTCACATTTGTTGATGGTGCCCAATTGAGCGATTTAGGCTCACTTGGGTTTCTTGTTGTCTTTGTAATAAATCAAATTCAGATGTTGACTCTTAGTGGTAGTATGTTATGTATATGTATAGTGTAATTCTGCATTATCTTACTGTTACTATAAATATATATTTACTTTTCTTAAACTGGATATTTGGATGAAAATAGGGAAAAAGTTGTATTTTTGTAGTTTTTAATTTTTTTTTTTAGACATTTTTAGGTGTATTTTTTTTAGACATTTTTAGTTATTAAGCAACTAAGGCTGAACTTTTTTACTTAAAAAAAAAATGATATACAATAACAAAATAAACAGAGGTATAGACAAGAATCGATATTCCTATATATTTTGTGAAAATTGCTTTAGAAACCCAGTTTAGCAATTAATCACTTGCAGTTGATTAATTCACCCTTACTATTTGTATATCCATACCACACTGGACCCGGCGCTGTTTTCACAAAATATATAGGAATTATATGACTGTGTATAGCTCTTATTTGTTATTGTACAAGTAGTAAAAGTAGAAGAACTCCAAATAATTTGTTGGGGTAGGCCTAAACACAGCCAATGCCCCTGTAAATATGTCTTTTTCTATATGTGTTAATTTTACTTCATGATTTTATTTACCCTTTTCATAACCTGGAAAAAAAATTGGTATATTCCTTTTATATATGGTTCTGCGATAAGTATTATGTGGACATTTGAGTGCCAAAGATTTAATAATTGAGTATTAAAATATAAATATTATATGTGAAAATAAAGTTTTGACCAAATTATCTATTCTTACAATACCATACCGAGCTTATCCTTTCATTGTCAGTAAGTGATTAAATCATTTAACCCTAAAGAGACATTTGAACTTGTCCAAGTCATTAATTTACAGAAGAGTCCATTGTTTTTCGGATGTACATAAGTTAACAAATGATGTTATACTGCATGTAATAAGTTGCAACCAGACATGTGACTGAATATTTGAATGGTGATTTTATAATAGAATATTTGTCATTTATTAAATGGCAAATATCAAAACATTCATTTCAGCTCTAAAACCAACAAGTAGGAAATTAGAATTGCAACAATTATACAATGTAAATTTTGCTAAATATTATGTCCACACAATATGTATTGCCTTATATTTATGTTTATAAAGTGTGTCAATTTGTAACTGTTGATCAGTGCAAACTCCGTATGCACACTACCAAACATTCAAAAATAAAAAAAAAAAGTTCGCATTTTACAGTGGATGATTTCACATTGAAATTTCTTAGATTTTCAGTTGAAATTTTGAGAAACAGACAACCTATAGATGAATTGGTGCTGAATATACTAGTTAGGTTTATGGCTTAGTACATTGTTATTTGTTGATTACCCTGATGGTTCAAGACTTGCTAAATGTTATTATCAACTTGTTACTTGATATTACCCTTAAACAGCCATCATGACATGTTTAAACCTTTAACCCCTACATACATGTATTTACCGTAGATGGTATTTTCTTTTCTATTGTTTAGACTGGTCTATTGAGGTCTGTAGGGTAGAAAGGGTTAATATGTCTCGAAAGAGCATCACAGATTTTAGAGAGTTTTAAAAATGAATACAATTTACTGTTCCAAAACAATACCACAATACACAAGGGTATGTACCCATTTTTTGTCTCGCCTGCAAAGCAAAGGTGAGACAGGGATCACTAATTCCGTCTGGCAGTGGGGGTCGTCATCCACATTTCGTTTCCAGAGCAGAACGCCTAAACTGCTGGGTGGATGGCAACCATACTTTACACAAATGATCCCGATGTGCCCTTGATGTGCCTTTTAAGGGAACTAATTGGTTTGACCTGCTTTCTGGAATCTGGGTTAGTTACTGAAAAACGTCAACTTTTTTGTTTCGGAGCAGAACTCCTAAACTACTGGGTGGATAGGAACCATACTTCACACAAATGATCCCCATGTACCCTAGATTTGCCTCTTGGGGTATTAAGGTTGGTCTGACTAACTTTCAGAAAATTAGGTCACAGGCACTGAAAATCATTTCTGGGGCAGAACTCTGGAAATACTTGGTGGATTGGAACAATTCTTCACACAAAAGATAACCATGTAGCCTAGATGTGCCTTTTGGTGTACTATTATTGGTCTGACCTACTTTCTGGAAACTAGGTCAGTCACTGAAAATTGTTTCTGGAGCAGAACTACTGGATGGACTGGAACCATACTTCACACAAATGATCCCCATGTACCCTAGATTATATGATTATTATTGATTATATGTCACTGCATGCGAGACCTATAGCTCCTTAGAGCTCTCTTAAGGTACATAGAAAACAACCTGTAGAAAGGTGTTTTATGTCAGATCTTACAATTTACCTCTGAAATTGATTTGAGAATGAATATTTATCTTGCTACATGAGTTGACAGCTTTAAACAAATGAGAAAACCTGAAAGCTGTTAGTTTGTATCAAGATTGGTTCAGCATTTTACACAATATTGCAAATTTATATGATGTAATACCTTTTTGTGCATCATCATTCATGGCGAAACATTCAGTTGAGAGAATTTCATATTTTGCTCTTTAATTAATTTAATATAATACATATTTTTCCTTTTCTGTATCAAAAAGTGTTTTTCCTTTATTTCATTCTCTATTAATTTTCAATTTTTTTTTTACACATTTAACTTTACATTCAATGGAAGAGATAACCTATTCTTTGAAATAAATTTTACCTTGATAACAATGGACCCTTTCATGATAACTGCGGTCCGTTAACTTTGAGGGAATAAACAATACAGATTAGTGGAAAATGATGTCAAGAAACGATTAATTAATATAACGACGTCTGTGTTTTTGCGGGTATCTGTATTATTAATTCCCTCAAGGTTACAGGACCGCTGTTATCGTGAAAGGGTCTATAGGGAACTTTCGAGTTAGCCCGGATTACCGTTATAATCCTCCTTTTATTATTGCCATTTGGGTGATTGTAGAAAAATGTTCCTCAATGTTATTTCTGATTTCAAAAATATATAGATTAGCCCCCCCCCCCCCCCCCCCCCCCCCCGCACAATTGATAAAAGCACCCTGCAAGTGTTCAGAAGGTCCTGGGTTCTATTCCCGGTCTGTCTGTACATTTTTCTCTGCCCGATACATTTCAGTAATTTCACGTTTATCTAAATAACCCACTGTGGTATGTTTTAAAAGTCTCTTGGGTTTCTTTATACAAAATGAATTTAATGCGCTAAAAATTTAAAATATTTCCATTTACTTTACAAACATTGAGAAGGTAAATATGAAAACCGGAAGAACATATGAGGAATAAGAAAGAGAAGGCGCGAATAAATGAAGGATCATAAAGGTAATCAGGGCTTACTCGAAAGTTCCCTATTGCTTCTCAAAGAATTTTAAGGTTGAGAAATTTTGATTACATTTTGTATTTCCACTGTTGTATATATATTAAAATATTATATACAAATAATGTAGTTTTTTGTTTCAAATGTATATCATAAACATTTAACAAGTAAAGAGAAATAAAGTAAATACAATTTTACAGTGATTTTATTTGACTTGGATTATTGTTAAGAATCGATGATGGAACAGTAGTCGGCTTTGGTGTGATTTTGTCTTTGGCATGTACTACGACAGTATTTATTTTCCTTCTGTTTGAATACAATGTCCAACAGCAGATGATTGATCTAACAAAAAGTCTCAAAATTTGTCTTCTGTTTAAACAAAATCACAACAACTGGCTACTGTTCTAGTATTGTCCGATTCACATAACTTGGCAGGGCGGAGTACCTTTTGATTATAATATGAATGATTCTACTAACTTTTTGGTTATGACAAGCTTCACAGGAAAAACATTTCATTCCTCACTGGATACTCGATGACAAGTAGGAATGATTACTTTAGTCAGTGTAATTTAAATACAGACTCCACCCCACAAGGTTATATGGATTTTACTCTACCAGTAGTGATCTTGTATGACTACCGGGCTGTTTCCAGCTCCTCTGCTTTGCCTGCACACTGTTGGTCAGATGTTAGTGTCTTGGAAATGAGAGGCCTTGGGTTCAATTCTCAAATTTGGCCACGCCCAAGACTGGAAAACCAGCAGTACTGGTACATTATTGTTCCTTCACCAATCACTTGGCAAAAGAAATGAAGTGAGACTGAAACCATGGTTCTTATTTTATGTTGTTGATTAATTGTGTATGGCCATAGCAGAGGTAAAAGTTTGTGGTACTTCACAATTAGTGAGTGGCATCTCCACATGTATGAACATAATTTAAGATACAAAAGAAAAATGAAATAAACCCAACTGTATTGGCCAACCAATCAATTATATGGATAATGGGATTAAACAAATTTAAACTACATTTTTTAAACTTGCATGATACAGCCATATGGGGAAGTAAAATGTTCAGAAAATAGAGAACTCAGCCGAGCCAAGTACAAAATTCCCTTACATATCTAAACAAGACACCATCTAACAAATATCAAGTTAACTTTTCAAAATATATTTGTCCAACTCTTAAAGAAATCCTGATAACCATCCAGCAATAAGCAAAGATTTCCTGCTTTTATAATATATCTGAAGTTATCCTGATGACACATTGCTAACTGCACAAAATGGCTGTTCAAGCATAAATTACAAAATCCACTGCACTTTCACCTCCTGTTTAAAAATCTATAACCCCTTTTTTTGTTGAACCTAAATTTCTGAGGGTGATGAACATGGGCTGCCAGCAAGACATGTTTTGAGAACCAAAGATTTATTATAAAGTTAGAGAAAATACAAGGGGAAAGTGGTCTTACTTGCACCAAAATAAAAGGGAACTTAACTCATTTAGTCTGAGAGACCCATTTGGACTGGTCTAAGGTTTATGATCTACAGCAAAGTCCATTATTTTTCAGGGGTTGATGAGTAAAAAAGATTCTGAAAGTAGACCCACAATGTAGCTCCAATATTTTGTATCTATAACTAACTATTCTGTTACCTATTACAATGTAGACTTGTGTTGTGTTTACTGGTGACAATTTATCTTGGACACACTTTTCAACTTTCTTTTGAAATCTTTTGGCGGCATCTTTTCAGGTCTGCTGAAACCTCAAATACCACGAGAAAGAAAAACGCCAAAAAATACTTTTACAGATCTGTTTAATGTTATAATTCATTGACTTCAGACATGTGATGTAACCTCTAAAAGAATACCATACACTTAATAAACCGACATCCCTCAAAACCCTCACAAAGTTTTCACTATTGGAGATCATACACTTGATAAACCAACATCCCTCACAAAGTTTTCACTGCATACAGATCATACACTTGATAATCTGATATCCCTCAGAACCCTCACGAAGTTTTCACTGCATACAGATCATACACTTAATAATCTGATATCCCTCAGAATCCTCAGAAAATTTTCACTATTGGAAATCATACACTTGATAAACCAACATCCCTCACAAAGTTTTTGCTACATGGAGATCATATACTTGATAATCCGACATCCCTCAAAACCCTAAGTATTTGTTACATGGATATTTGTACTACAACACATTGTATTGCCACCATTTCTTGCTTTGCATTGTGATCAATTCAAAAACAGTACCAAAACAAGACTTAGCAGATGAAAAAAAATTTAAATGATTTCAGGTTCAAGAAACAAATAATATTTATTTTCCTGCAAGTTGATATCAAGTGCAATTTCTTATCAAAGAAACATTATGTGTATTGAAGTATATTGCCTCGTCAATGCGAATTTCATTATTAATGTACAAGCAATGGACATGTCCTATTTATATACAAATCAACATAAAAATTACAATCAAATTCAAGTCAAAGCTCTTTTTTGTGCTAATCACCATAACCATAGTTTAATTTCTGATGTTGTGGTTCATGTAACTGGAGTGCAGTCTATGGATCTGGAGAAATACTGTTATCTGCCAGTATATCTACTCTACGGTCTGGATAAGTACTGTTATCCGTCAGTATGTCTACTCTATGGTCTGGATAAGTACAAACCATTATCCGCCAGTATGTCCAGTCTATGGTCAGGATAAGTACTGTTATCTGCCAGTATGTCCAGTCTACAGTCTGGATAAGTACCGTTATCTGCCAGTATGTCCAGTCTATGGTCAGGATAAGTACTGTTATCTGCCAGTATGTCCAGTCTACGGTCTGGATAAGTACTGTTATCTGCCAGTATGTCCAGTCTACGGTCTGGATAAGTACTGTTATCTGCCAGTATGTCCAGTCTACAGTCTGGATAAGTATTAGTATCTGCCAGTATGTCCAGTCTGGAGAAGTATCAGTATGTCTAGTTTACCATCTTAGAGACGTTGCCTACTAGTATGTCCAGTCTATGGTCTGGAGAAGTACTAGTATGTCCAGTCTATGGTCTGGAGAAGTACTAGTATGTCCAGTCTATGGTCTGGAGAAGTACTAGTATGTCCAGTCTATGGTCTGGAGAAGTACTAGTATGTCCAGTCTATGGTCTGGAGAAGTACTAGTATGTCCAGTCTATAGTGTGGAGAAGTATCCATTATCATTGTTCTGATTGGGCTCTCAAAAAAATAGAAAAATTCTGATTAAACAGCAACAATATTTCATTGAGGGACAAGTATTACAAAAAATAAAACAATTACAATTAAAATATGACATAAACTTTGGTTATATTCAATTATCTTCACTATTACACATTCATAAATGTTAACATATCTAAATCAGAAATGACGTGAAAGTAACCATGCAAAATCCCAACATATCAGGTCCATTCTAGGATAACATAAGAAACAAAGCTTTAGTTATTTACACTGCTTAGCTGCCAGAGGGCAGTACCATTCTCTAGCAGAGCAAAGTGCTAAGCCCCACTGTTAAGAGAAGTTGGTTTTACATACAGCTGCCAGGATGTAAAGATTCTCGAGATAACATACTATTGGCAGAGTTAGTTCACTTACAGTAAATATACATCACTAAGATTTTGTACTTCATTACGGTAATGACAAAGAGATCTACTGGAAATTCTTTAATATCAATTTTGTTTGCTTATCATATACATTGTAATCAAATGAGTTACACATATTTTATAATCAGATGATCATACAATTTATTTTTGTGAAATAATGTTTCTTTTTTCATTAATCTTGAATTTCAATTGGCTTCTCAATTTACCTTCCTATCTTATTGTAGTGCCAAAGTGAAATTTTGAGCACAACTATATTCTAAATCTTTACAGTGAAATAAATTCTAATCCATCTTGCATTACTTAAATAATTTTTATGGATTGCAATACAATTTACTGTAAGTGTTTAACACCAAGTATGCTATCCTAAAACAAATTCCACAAACATTTCAATCACATAACAAACAATTACCAATCTTCGACAAACAAGTACTCAGAAGGCATAAATCTCTACTGAAGCAGACTCACTCCAGCATTTTCGTAAATCCAAATGGTATACATATTTAACATGCATCAATGGTTAGATTACATATACAGGAAGTTTCCTGTCATACTGCAAATCTAAGGGAAATCAATTAATATACTAAGTTATCTCAGATATAAAGTGTTCCACTACATTAGTATTGTCTGTTTGAATTACATATTTACTTTCCCCCACTTATCCTGTAAGTCTATATAATTGAAAACATACTTTGTTATCCCAGATATAAAGTGTTCCACTACATTAGTATTGTCTGTCTGAACTACATATTTACTTTTTCCCACTTAACCTCCAAGTCTATATAATTGAAAACCCTCTTGGTAGCCATTATTTAAAACAGCTGATGATGCCATACCAAGTGTATTTCTTGTTACCAAGGTTTAAATAATATATACATTTCAAGTTGACCATATGACACAATGGATTTTGTCCACAAAGACAACTCCCAGAATTCTACACCATAAAATCATCACTCAAAACTTAAACCTCTACTGAAAGACCACCTATCATAAATGTACATATACAGACATGATGGTTTCTCATCAATGCTCATGGCATGTTCCACTGCATGTACATTTTATGCAGTTAACCTGTAAAATTTCTAGAGATTCATTTGCAGAACTACATACAAATGTAAACATGATTCAACCATCAAGCTATGTGTAGACATGGTTAGGTAACAAGCCACTGATTACATCAAGAGTTCCACTTCATTTACTGTACTTAAAACACAGCTGACAAAATCAAAGGAATAGAATAATACAAATTAATCATCATTTTTTAAACTCTTGACATTCATACAACACTGTTTAACAAAAAATATTACATTTAAATGTGAAAATAACTGTATGAATGACAGATAGGCATTACAAATGAGGTAAGATGGGCATATGACAGGATAACAAACATTCCAAGTTGTTGTATCAAAACAAGGAATCAATAATTAATTTTGAGACAAAATTGAAACCAAATTACAACAGAAAAGCTTACATAATGATTATGTATAACCTCAGTAAGGATCAAATCTCAGGAAATATCTATTAATAGTAATCTGCATGTACTGTACTCATGAAAAAATACAATTACACTTTGCAGCTTAACCAGAGATATGCTACTGTAATCCATCTTTGAACATAATTGTCTTTAATCACACCTATTTTTATAGAATGAGCTTATCTGATTTGCAGAAATCAAGAATTAAACTAATATTGTTGCTAAAAAGAGAAATTTCAAGATACAGAGAATCAAGTGAAATTAAATTGAATCACAATTTTTTATCAATGATGTCAATTACAATATTTTGAATTTCACAGAAACCTACGTCCTTAGATCTGAAGGTCTTTGATACCAAAAAATATGAAATCTGCTATGAGATTTATGGATTTGTAACAATAATGAACTGTATCATGTCTCAACGATATCTTGGAATGTCACCATGGTGACATCAAGTTATCAGCATAACAAATCAATGGCAGTACTTACTGATGGGGTAGCACTACAGATTATAACGCTAGCACTAGCAGCAAACAATGACCAGGCATACTATAAAACAATAAACGATAAAATGAATTGTAAAAATCATGGCAATTAAAACAACATAGTTCAAATATGTTACAATCCAGTTCTTGTGAATGTGAGGACAACTCAAAAGTATGATGTTTCGTAAAAAGTCAGGAATAATCGCCCACAGTCTGAAATCGATATAACATTGATACTTTAAAAACATTTTAGATCAATTTCAAGTCTTAAAAATACATCTAACAAAACTGACATAGCATCAACAAAATTCATATATACTGAAATGCCCTTTCTTTACTGCAATACATAACACCATGCAAATTACAAAATATTCCGATTTTCTCTCAGACATATGATCCAATCAAATAACTTACTACCTCAAATATTCATATCACAGTCCTACAAAATCTATTCTATGCCATTCTAGTTCAGTCCTAAATTCTGGTTTTGTACAGGAAAACTGATCCATATCCCCTTGAGATAATTCCAGATCATAATGATTAACAGACAGCTTAATAAATCTGATATCATATTTTATTATAAATTATCTGGTAGTGAAAAGTATAAATGTAGCTTTCAGTGTGTCACGACATATTGTGTGCCAGCAAAGAATGTTGAATTATTTTACCTGATAAGTACCATATATCATTAACAAACACTTGCAACAAAGACTCTTGACAGTACATATTTAAAAACAAATGATCAATCCACAAGTTCCCCTGAATTGTAAATTCTGTTACACAAACAGAATCAGAATATTTTGACATTGCTTCTCCATGTAACTGTAGAGATACTTTCTACTTTATAAAATAACAAGCACTAATACAATTACACTATACACTTAAACTACTAGTGTACACTATCGAGCTAGTGTAGTGATTAGATTGGCACACATTTCAAAAAACTCTAGTGTCTGATGGGCTCTAGCAGGTTCTTCATCCACATCCATTTTCTCATCTGCAAAATAGATGAAATTGATTAGACAATACAATGTTTATATATGTGTAAAATAACTTACAGAGACAAGTGAAAACATAATCATCAAATAAATAAATGGGACATTACAATAATACAATGTACAAAATCTATAGATAAAAGAGAAAAATCAAATCCTTTACTCAAAGGTGTTGAGAATATAAAATAAATGCTAATGTAAATAAAACAACACATTTGTACTGTTGAATTAAATTCTCAGGACTTGGAGTAAATAGTAAACTTATACACAGTAAAGGTTTAGACTACATCTGTGAAAGGACAATTAGGTTATGAAATGACAAATCATATAATTTCTGGAATGTGCTAAGTAACAGATTAATCCATAAAGGCTGGCTCCCCCCAGATCTTATTTCCTTCATGACCATTAGGTTAGACAAAGCATTGTAACTTCATGAATTTGGTATAAAACTAAAGAGACCCAGCTTTTGTGGATTGGGTTTTTACCTAGTACTAAAATGACCCATTGCATTGGATGTTGATATGAAAATGGACAAGGCACTGAAATAGAAAGTGTTAGTAAATTAATCTACAAAGAATGTACTAGAACAGATGCATGTCTTTGTGAATGATACATAATGGACAGATCTTGATTTTAAGGGCACTGAGTAGATGCAAATAGAAGAATTGTCATTTTGTGAAACACAACATATATTGCTATGGTTACATCAAAGAAAAACAAAGACCAGCCTGTGCACTGTATGGAGTATGATGGAATTCCTGTACTAGCATGACTAAAGTCGCAAGGGTAAAACAAACCCTATTTCTTTGCCGGATTAGTCATCACATAATAAAGATAGTGGTGTTCCAATGTCCCCCTCCTTAGGTTTAAGAGCACTTACAACAAGATATTTCCATTTCCATGGGACATAACTCAAACAAAATTTATCGAATAGTGCTGAGAAATGCAGGTATGAAAGTGCTTACAAAGATGAGTGGAAGAGTGGATAACATTTCTATGTCCACTGTTCGAATGCAGCAGGGACAACAAAAAAATCCTTGGAATTCAGAATTATAAATGACATCACTCCTTCTGATGATCAAGTGCTTAGTTCTCGAATAGATAAATTACCACATTCCTATAAATGATGGAGTTGATGAATTACCTTTGCCACATTCCTAATGATAACCAAAAATCTTGGTATTAAGCACTATAAATAACCACAGTCCCAATGAAAAACACATTTTGATAATTATCATGATAATTAATTACCTCACTCCAAATAATAAAACAAACAAATCCTTGATATCTAACATGAAAATTATACCTCAATCTCAATCTCTATGATAATAAGCATTTTTAGAGTATTGACAAATCAATACCAGTCCCCTACCAGTGAAACCATAATTAAGTGAATGGTAAGCAATCAAAAAACCTTAACTGATGGCTGGACTAACACAGAAAAACCCTGTATGTTCAACCCCATCCCTCCTGCCCGTTTCACTGGTAGGGTACTAAAAATATCTTTGGTATTTTTAGCATGATAAATTACCACACCCACAATGATAGCACAAATCCTTGATACACAGCATGATGAGGTACCACAATCCCAATTATAAAGCATATCCTGCTTATTTATGATGAATTACCACAATCCCTATGATGAATAAAATCCTTGGTATTTGGCAATTTACCACACTTCTATAGATGAAACAAAATCTCAACCTCAGTTAAACCATTCCTTAAGAACTTTAATCACTTCAGATGACCTCCAAATCATTTAGATGTACTACTAGGTAATGGAAAGTTGTGAGCAAATAAACAAGAGGTTGAAAGTACCCATAGAGACATGAGTCAGCATCATATCTATTATGGCCCAGGGGTCATGAATATTACATAGGCCTTCTAGCTCTTTATAATTCATGTATATACAATCAACTCCACTTTCTACGAAGTCGTATTTCATGATACATCGGTTTTTATGATGTCCTGGTGAATCTCCCACTAAGCAACCATATATTTCTAAACAAAACTAACCGGTGTTTACGAAGTTGCTATGAATGATATACATGTATTGCATTGTGCAATATACTTTCAAGGTCCCAGGCGGTTTTATCAACTCAAATCAACGAGGTTGGTGATTATACAATAGGTAATAGACAAATAATTGCAAGTGAAAACAATTCATGAGTGCTGTAGTAAGTGTTTTCAGTGTTACTCATGTGTTGACACAGTTAAGATGTCATAACATTCTCCTCATTGTGAAGAACAAAATTTGAAATCTATCTATTTGTTTTTTTAATGATAAATAGATCTTCTACATAAAAACTGCAACTGATAGAATTTCAACTTCTAAATCTTATTTGTCTTTAACATTTACATGATCATGTTAAATTTATGTATATATTTTTGATGTGCCTCTGACTTCATAAAATCTGGAGTTGACTGTACCTAATTTGTTTTGGTTTATCTTGCTTCTTGTCCAGGATTATTTTTTTACCAAAGATTTTGACCCCCACCTTTATGAAATTTACAATTTTTGTTGTGTGACTCATGTGACTTTAATAAACTACAGAAAAAATTCACTACAAGTCTGTAATTGATAAATTTACAATTATATATAAGTCAACACTCAATAAATAGATATCTAATACAAATGACAGCAAACACTAGGTGGTGTTAACAATTTGACACACAGACCAGACCTGACCTATAGAACAGTGTTTGGGTGAGTCATGCTTTGTTATAGAATCACACAAATCAACCCATCACACAATCTAGTTTATCCTTACACAACATGCAGAGGTACACAAAAGAGGTAGTAGTGGAGGTTATTGCTGATATTTACCATTTTTACCATTCATGCTGTTATTACTATCAGCTTCTATAATTGACAAAATAAAGTTTTTGTTACTTATGAATCAACCAAAGAGTGATAAAGGTTCTTGGTACCAGGTGCATCAGATTTGAAATCCAAAGGTCACACAGAAAGCAATATTACTGAAAAATCTCTATTTTTGTTTTGGGCATTTTATCTGGTGTTTTGGTGTTATCATTTCATATTACATATGCATGGTATATTACATGCAATTTTCACTTATATATGTTATGTTTATTTGTAGCATCATTTGGAAATAATGTAAAAAAAAACAACTCCCCCTGTAACTTTTTCAACAGAACTGTATATAGTGAATGTTGCTGTATTTTGTAAATATATGTCTTCTTTATTGAATACAATTCTATTTCACAATACATCACTTGAACTTCAAATGCAATAATACATGAAAGTGCTGTACATTTATTTTCAAACTGTAGTGCTATACATTTATTTTCAAACTGTAATATTTTGTACATGTTTTAATTAACTCATTCATGTAAAAAATAAAAAAATAAAGATTTAAGTAAGCACAATCATTATATATTGACAATTTTGTCTTGCATTCTGGATTTCCAACATTAGAATAAGAAATATATGTTATTAATAAGGATGAAAATGAATTGACAAAAGAAATGTTCTGACCACTCTTGCAAATAACAACAAGGGGATTAACTGGCATTACAAGCCAACCAAGTCACTAACCGTTAACAAATACTCTGACCTCAAGTTCTGAATTTCATGACTGTTGTGAAAACATATTTAAAGCCTAGTATTAAAATGCACAGTAACTGAAATATGTTAACAAAAGCCTGTAAAGATTTGTCATTGTTTGTCAGTGTTTTGTTTATACAAATAATTATAAAAACAAGTAGGATGTCTTTATCAAATTTTATAAGAAAATTGCTTTAAGAACCTGTGAAAATGCTAGAATTCAAAGGAGCATTAGCTGTATTCACCAAAAATAATTATTTCATTTTTTTCTACTTTTACTACTTGTACCCAGTAATTGATGTACAATAACAAGTAAGAGCTATACATAGCCATAAAAAATCTTATATTTAAGCATTGAATTCTGTATTTTTTCTGTGTAACTAGGAAAAGACCTGAATGAAGACTGTGCAATGACCCGAATGAAGACTGTGTACACTGTGTAATATGCAAAAGTGTGCACAGTCTTCATTCAGGTCATTTCCTAGTGACACAGAAAAAATATAGAATCAATGCTTATAATTAAATTCCAATAACAAGTCATTATTTAAACATTTAGTGTTTATTTACTGATTTTCCCAAATAATATAAACAAACAAGTTAAACTCTCGCGCTTTAATTGTGTCGTTATGACAACCGCGAAAAACACTAGACTGTTACATCATTTTTACGTCATCATAGGAAGAGAAGTTGATGTGTGGCTGCTTTAGTTAAAATAACAGTTATCCAATGATACTGGAATGTTAATATATCTATTGCTTTGGATCGCCCTTTGCAAGACAAGTAGGCCTAACTGCAGAAGTGATTCAGTAGTGAATAGGCCCGACTGTACTTGAGTTTAAAACCAATGCTAATGCACTTGAACTTGGGCTGATTCAAAATTACCAGTCAAAAAGGAAGACAGAGTGTTACTAATAGAGATTTTTCTATTGTGTGGTGCATTCGCGATTGTAACTTATGACCACTTTCACTACGATGACCTGTTTTTATCTTGCATGATGTAAAACGCATTTGTGCATTGCAAATGGCTGACATGTTAACAAAAAGTAGTGTCGTCCGGGGGCATGGCTTAATTACCGTTCGCATAAATGATGTATGACTCGAATGTTTTCTGGATTTTTAACCAATGAAATCTTTGCAAATCTATTAATTTTAATTATTCCTATATGTTTTGTGAAAATAAGGTCAGGTCCAGTCTAGTATTCATATACAAATAGTCAGATTGCATTAATCAATTGCAAGTGAAAAAGTGCCAAACCTGGGTTTCTGGGGCAATTTTCACAAAATAAATAGGGTTGTAAGAATTGTTATGCCTGTTTATATCTCTTTTTTGTTATTGTTTATCAATGCAGTAATTATCATTAAATCTTAAATTCCTATATATTTTATAAAAATAAAGCCGGGTGCAGTGTGGTAGTCATATACAAAAAGAAAGACTGAGTTCAACTGCAATTAAAAAAGTGGCAAACCTGGGTTTTTCAAGCAATTTTCACAAAATATATGTGAATTTAAGAAAATATATGTCTGTGTAGGCTGTTTATCTCTTTTTTGGTTATTGTATATTATTCCAAGTAGTAAAAAAGGAGAAAAAATTGAAAAAAAAACCCCACAGCTAATGCCAATTTAAGCTACACAATATTAAATTAAATGTTAGAAAATAAACAATAAAACATTGAATACTAAAATAATGGTAACATATATACATGAATATATAAACTGCATGTATATCGAATCTTGTGATAATTCTACAATATAAACTTTTAATATCTGGATTCTTACTGCTAGAAAATAAATCATGAGATATTGGATGGTAAAATAGTGCTGCAATATATAACTTACAATGTCAGTAAGATGTAAGGTATCATAAGAGTATGCTTTGTTGAACCCAGATACCCGTAATAAAATGCAGAGAAAATAATCTGATTATATACAAAAAGTCTGTGGTTGCAACAAAATAAAATCAGATATCAAACATCTGTTTATATAGATATAAGACTTAGACTTACCAGGCATTAATAAAACAGTGTCATTACCAGGTTCTGAAACAGATATCACCAATGTCAACTAAACGTTACAACATTGACACTTGCTGCATGCCACACACAGAAGAAGAGCTTGAAAAAACACAGTTGGGAACTTTATCTGACATAAGGCATTTTTTACAGAGCAGCAAAGCAAATTCTAACCTGATACCTGAAGAACAATTAATAGACTGTCATTGTCTATAATACTACTCCAATATCACACTATTCTTTGTCTAATCCATATCACAATATTATTTGTCTAATCCATATCACACTATTATTTGTCTAATCCATATCACACTATGATTTGTCTAGTCCATATCACACTATGATTTGTCTAGTCCATATCACACTAGCATTTGTCTAATCCATATCACAATATTATTTGTCTAGTCCATATCACACTATTCTTTGTCTAATCCATATCACAATATTATTTGTCTAATCCATATCACACTATTATTTGTCTAATCCATATCACACTATGATTTGTCTAGTCCATATCACACTAGCATTTGTCTAATCCATATCACACTATTATTTGTCTAATCCATATCAAACTATTATTTTTCTAGTCCATATCACACTAGCATTTGTCTAATCCATATCACACTATTATTTGTCTAATCCATATCACACTATTATTTGTCTAATCCATATCACACTATTATTTGTCTAATTATTAATACTACTCTAACAAATCCTATTTATGCCTATTCATATTGTCTGTTAATGCATATTGTTCTAATCTTATCTTCTAAATAAATCTTCCTTTTTCTTTTATGAACTCCAGTGAAATCAAGTTAAAAACAGATTTTGAAATTACTGATGAATGAATTCATGCCCTCTACCCATGAAAACATAAAATGAATGACAAGCAATTACAAAACCTCATAAAAATACGGGACAAAAATCAATAAACTCCCTCAGTTTCACAAGTAGGGAACTATGTACTGGCCTATTAAGACCACTTAAATGACCTATAATGCACTGTATAAGCAACTGAATTAGCTTTATTTCTCTGACTGGTTGATCCATTAAGGTATTATTCCCTGTGAATGTTTTTCTTACAATAAGCTATATAAATACTATAAAACAAGATGAGTTTGTTATACAATAATGCCTTATGATTATTAAAATAATAAATAAAGCCCCAATGTGTAGTCAAAGACAAATAGGAATATGTTCTTAAATATAGAAATATATCAGTTTGACCTTTGACAAACATTAATACATAGTATTTTTTATTTTGATACATTTAGAGGCTTTCTTGTTTGTCGAGTTATCAGGAAGGTTAAAGTTGAGGAAGAAAAGAAATATGGAGAGACGGTAAAATGAACCATCTCTGATCTTTGAATGTGTGTAAAAATCCTAGTGTAGTCTCTTGATATGAATTTTCATCTACCGATATGAATTCATTGTTACTTATATATATAAAAAAATTGAACAAAACACCTGATTTGGGGTACCAAAGGTCAATCTACAGATATAAAAACAAGAGGCTTGCAGGCCTTGTCACCTGAGAGAACTGCATGATTACAGTAAGCATATATTGATCACTGGTTCACGAAAAGATGATTTTTAAAGATGTATCAATTTTTCGCCATTTTTGACTCCATTTGGAAGATTCTAAAGGATTGGGTTATTCTTGGCAGTTTTGGTCACACCCAAAGGGATCAGGGAGTACAAAAATCATGAAAGTCCGTATCTGTGTTCCCCTTAGCCTAAAGAAGCTCAAAATTCAAGATAACTGCAAAAGTAGTTCTAAAGAATAAGTTAAAATGTTGAATTGTTTACGGACAATGATGGAGGTAGGCCAATTGCATAAGTTCACCAAAGTCACAAATTCAAGATTCATTCACAAACTTTATAGATATTGCCTTAACAATATTGTATAAAAACAATGGTTCATAAGATGGAAATTTTAAAAGATGTATCAAGTTTTTGGTTTTGTAGCCCCTCTTTTAGAGCCCCCATGGGCACTAGCCCCATTGTTGTTAGCAAACTACATGCCCCTTCCTAGGACACAACTCCCTGCCAAGTTTGGTTTTAATCTGTCTGGAAGTTCTTGAGAGGAGATCATTTAAATTCAATAAGTTAATGGACAGATGGCAGACTGTGGGCCTTGTGAGCTAAACTCTATGTTTTCTAAAATATGTTTTTGTTGTTTTGTAAAGAGTTTGGAGAACTATAATCATAACTCATGCTCTGTTGTGTTGTGGCATGCAGCAAATATGACAAAGAACAAAAGATACAATTATGAAATGAATTACAAAACTTGATGCAATACAAAGAGAATACAAAACAGTTGAAAATCAGATGCTAATTTAACTTGACATGCACAATATTCAACAAAACTTATATGTAGATAATCCAGTTATTCAGTGACAGATGCAATGATTCACAGCAAAAATTTGAAATGCTGAACTAGTACACTGTCTGTTACATCTTATTATAGGTGAATTAAACACTCAGGTGTGGAATTAAAAGTTGTCTCCCTTCAAAACATAACAATCAAACTTACCTGATTCAAAATAAGGTACTGGAAAAACAAAGCAGTTATTAGGGACAGTATCAACCCTTTAACATATGCTTTGTATTAACCATTTCAACACCACAGCAGAACATAATAGACTGGTCTAAGACAACAGAAAAGAACATACCATTTAGCTATTTAGGGTGAAAGGATTAATCTATCAGACAATTATGTAACTAAAGTAATCAATACAATATAAAAGAACTGACTGTACGAGTCATACTACTAACCCAGATCTGATAATGATGAAGGCCGAGACTGTTGAAATGATGGTGAAGGTTCTAGTCCTGTAAAGTTATCTGCTATATCTACACTACTTAGGCTTTTAAAGTCCAACAAAAAACTCTTCTGATCAACCTGATACAACTGTAAACTCATCTTTGACTGAAAAAAATAAATATTGTAAGATTGTAACTACATTGGATGTTTCTATTTGCATTGACTTGGTGGCATTTAGTTGTAATGGTGGTTAAGAAAACTGTCTATATCTATATGTAAGGGGAGATGATAGCATATCTGACTTGCATAACTTTGTTTACCTAGCGTTTGATTGTGTCAGTAATTAAAACAACCAGAAACACAAATAAGTCTTAAACATGATATGCAAGTAATGAGTTTGTTGTAGTTACCACGAGTTAGTAACCATCTGCAAGCATATAATAAACTATCCAACATGATGAGCTTCTATTACAACTAGATATCAGTGAGATGACACCCATTAATGATTAGAGATGAGATTTAAAATCACCTTCCTCCAATCACTCAACCAAAGATGTCTCTTTCATTCATATATATTATGTATTCATTAAATACATATATATTATCTATTATCATTTGTTTGACCATTTTTTAGATGTAAAAAAACATTGTCTATTTCAAGCTGTAAATATTAAACACTGATGGTCAGAAGACACCACAATTGACCTGACACGGTATTGTATCTAAGATATAAATTACTCATGAAAACTAGATATTGGTATCATTAAATCAAAAATTTAAGTCCAAAAAAGTCCACAGGCAATAACTCCATCAGCAGCATTCTCCTCCCTTCATGCACATCTACATGTTGTTATCTTCCTTTGTAGAAATTTCATCAAAATCCTTTAATGCGTGTAGGAGAAGTTGCGATGATAATGTTATTCAGACAGACAGACAGACGGATGGACAGATGACAGGTAAACCTTGTTTTTAGGGGACTAATACTTACTTACAGGAGTAAGGTAAGGAAGACAATATGTAAGTGACAATCTACAATACAGTACATGATGATATGAACATTTAAAATTAAATTGGTGACAGCATACCTGTGATACAACTGCATATCTACTGTCACGATATGGGTGATAAATTGCTAAACAAAATATGCAATTCACAACATGTGCTAAATACTGGCTCAAGGCATTTATTGAAAAAGTTTTGATACTTTTCAAATATATTTAACTACCTATAAATAATATTCCATCAACAAACCACTCTTTTTGTAGATGACAAGATTCAATAAATATGATACTTACAAATCTGCCACTTAATTCATTTTTTCTTCTTACACGGACATGATATGGATTTACTATCTTCCATTCCTGTAAGATTAAGACTAAATTGATTCCACTTATTTGTAATGAAATTAAACAAGAGGCCCATGGACCACATCGCTCACCTGAACTGTGTTGGTATCTTATAAATATGGGAATCTCAAATTTACAAATTATTTTAACACTCCTTAGGAGTGGAGGAGACTTTTAAATGAATGAAAATGACAAAGCTGGGAAAGATGTCAAAATCTTTTCAAAAATTAGTTTTCCAAAATTGCCACACTTTAATCATGCATCTATGTAGATCACTCAGAAACAATTAATTTTTCAATCCATACAGTGGTTCTGGAGGAGAAGATTTTTAAAGAAGGGTACCCCTTGAGGCCTCTTTTGCCCCACTCTGGAACCACCCCTGAGTCGATCTGGCATAAAATTAACAAACTTGGTAGAGGACCTTGAGTACTTCCTATAAAGTTGCATCAAAATCCCTTCAGTGACTTTGGAGAAGAAGTTGGAAAATGTGGAAAATTACCCCTCCCCCTTCTCATTTTTGCAGTCTTAAAATATTCATAAAAAATTCAAAGAATTAATTTTCGGCAAAATTCTTTCAGGAAAGCATTTACCTACCAAGCCACAGGTAAAATACATAAAATACATGCATCATAACAAATAATAGGAAAGAAAATAAAAGAAATCATACAATAATAAATGAAAATTACAAAGTCTGAGTGACATAAAAAATGTGTCAAAAATTTATATCCCTGATTTCAACGAAATTAACAAACTTGTATCATACATCCATGTAGACCACTCAGATACAGTTAGTTTTTCAATTCATGGAGCGGTTCTGGAGGAGAAGATTTTTAAAGAGGGGTATCCCCTGAGGCCTCTTCTGCCCCACCTTGGATCCATCCCTGAACCAATCAGGCCGAAATGAACAAATTTGGTAGAGGACCTTGAGTACTTTCATCCTATAAAATTTCATCAAAATCCCATCAGCAGTTTTGGAAGAGGTCGAAAATGTGAAAAGTTTAAGGACAGATGGACGAATGGACAGACAGACGATGGACAAAAGGCAATCAGAAAAGCTCACTTGAACCTTTGGTTCGGGTGAGCTAAAAACAAAAACTAGCATTCTGAGAGCACTGATTAATTAATACAGTTGAACCTACTTATACTGAACCCTATTACATTGAAATCCCACTTTATTTGAAAAGAATTAGATTCCCTAAACAGATTTATTGATTACCATTAAATCTGTTTATTTTGAAATACTTTATTTGAAAGAAAAATCATTTTTCATAGATTTCAATATACATGTATCTGAGTTCCACTGTACATATCCCTCACCTGAGAAAACATCATTCAGTGAATGGTGAGCAATTGCAAATCTTTAATCAAAACCTTAACCAGACAGACACATAAACCTGTAGCTCCCCCTTACCCCAACTTCACCTGTAAGGGACAATTGAAATTCATTCCAACCATTTACATATATAAATGATAATGTACAGAAACATTCTATTTGTTAAATGTGCCAGTCTTTTCTCATAGGACTTTGTTGAGTTCAACTATTTCTCTTGTCACCAATACTTTACTTACATAATCTAATGTCTTCATGGCTCGGAAAACTTCATGCATGATATCTTGTGGTTTACTCTGTGACCTTATACCTTCAAAAACAAGTTTAAACAGATAAGAAGTGTGCAGAAATATAGAGCTCATTGGAGTGCCAACCAGAATGGTCAGAATGTTTGTTTAAATGGTGTTTTACACCACACTCAACAACTTTTCAGTTAAATGGTGGTGGCCAGTTTTTAAAGGTGGAGGAGAGAACCTTGTTACAACTGGCCTTTTGGAAGTAAACTGGCAGTTTTTCTCACCAGACCAGCTTAGGTTCCAGGGGTGCACATTGCTCTGACCAGTCAGCCATGAAGGCCCCTATTCAGAATGACATACTTACCATAGATCATTGAAAGAATATCTATGTTTTATGTGAATTATCACATTTCAATTCACTGTACTGATTTTCCATCAGTTTTAACAGCAGATTTCCTGTTGAAAAAGCTCTCATGACTTATCTATAGGAAATTCACACCACTCAAATTTTGCAAAATATGAAATCTAGTATAGTATAAACTGAAGAACAGTGGTTCATGGGTAATTTGTAGATCTTTTTAAGTTTTTGAGCATTACAATGCTAATACAACTAAGGCTACAACACTGATATGTTTGATTGAATTCATGCATTGTACTGGCAGTTGTGGTATAAGAAGGCAATAAGGTGCACAATATTACTTTATCTGTATATGCAGTAATTACTATAATGTAACAGGTTTGCTGTAATTTTACATTTAACAGCCACATATTAACATTAATTTATTTGTATGTGGTAATTACTTTAAAGAAACACATTTGCTGTAATTTTATAATTAACAGCCATATACATGCATTTACATAACTTTATCTGTATGTAGAAATACTTTAAAGTAACAGGTTTGCTATATTTTCACATTTAACACCTACATATTAACATTACTTATCTGTATGTGGTAATTACCTCACAATAACAGATTTGCTGTAAGTTTACACTGAACAGCTACATATTAACATTACTTTATCTGCATGTAGTAATTACTTTATAACAACAGGTAACTGTATGATATATTGTTAAATACTGAATATTAACATTTTCATACAAATATATAAATCATGTCACATTCACACATACTGAAGCATTTGCCTATCATACATGTGAAATATTTGATATTACACACTGTGATACACAACAGGTAAACGACATTGGTGTTGGTACAATGATTTGTAGATTCTGTCTGTGAAAACATAAAGGGAATTAACTATTGCTGTCATTGTAGGTCACATGTAAAGTGATGCACATATTGTTAATCAAAATGTTATGATGTGTCAAAAGTGTTCAAGTACATTATTCTTGCACTTTGCCAATAAAAGCAAAAGTGCTATTCCATCATCTTTTCTCATGTTCTTCTTGTATACTAAAACCAAATAATACCACATCTGTCATTTATAGCAAAACTAATCTACCATTCCCTCATATAAACAAATTACATGTAAGTTCATCCCCTCATATTTTCTTTTAAAAATAACAAAACCAATTTATCTTATTTCCCTCAGATATAACAGAACTTGAGCAGTGTTTCACAAAAGACTGAATTTGTAAAGATAACATATGGTGTTACAAATAATTTCTGATTTCTAATTTACATTTTCATGTCGAAGTTGTCTAATTATATGTTCCTCTTATAGCAGGTGTGAATGTATCATACCGTTATCTTGATTTTATAAAATTTAAGTTTAACTTGGATAACAGTACTACAAAGATAAGTTCTGTTAACATGTGTACATGTATATATATTCCACAGGTTTATATATCATAGATTTATCACCCAAGCCATAAATATATAAACACAGATACATAGAAATTTCTATAAAGCACCATTACAACATATTCAGATGGCACAAAGACATTTAAAATCTTTGACATTTCTTATAGATTTAAAGAAATAAGTTGAATGAAAGGAAGATTTTAACTGATTATTTTTTGTTCTTATTACTTATTATATTCAAGTCTTAATTCCTTTTATCTTTCAATGGAAGGATAAAGACCTACATTGTATTATACATATTTCAGAAAGTATATTTATATTAGCAAGGATTGCCTATTCATTTGATCAAATGTTTAGGCAATCTTATTGGAATTTATACATGACAAACCATAACAAGCCAGGCTTTATATCTATAAACTTTTAAAATCAACAAATCACTTAAAGACATAATTAGAAAGTTTATTTTTGTAATTGCTATATGACTCTGGGAATATTACATGAGCTAGGTTTTAGGTTGTAGTTTGGTCTTTAAGTATATTAGTTTCAAACTTATATATCAAATAAATAAATTAATATTCCAAAGTATTGAAGGCATATGTTTGGATTCAAATTTTAGTTCTGAATACTGTTACTGTGACATTATTACATATGTAGATTACAGTGTCACACAACCAGATATATACATTACCACTCCACCATGCCATTGATTAACCATATCAATAAGAAACTACTGGATTTTCTGCCCTTTGCAACTAATCAGGCTTTTTTGTGGGTATTGATAACAATATTAATTTGAAGATAATTTACTTTTGTTTAAAACGGAAAACTTGGTTAAAGCAATTTATATGATAAAAGTGGGAAGCTTCATTAAGCTTTAATCCTCAATTAATAGTTCCATTTTTGAGGAAAATATATGAATATTTTGTTTTCAGCACATTATGTGTAATTACAGTTTTAAATCTTAAGAAGATCATGAAATGTGAACAGCTACAATACCACATACAATTTTAAAAGTTTAATAGATGGATTTTATTTAAATGGACTTTAACATTTCAAAGTTCTACAAAATGTTGCAAAGGGACATAATCCAGTAGCATATTATTCTTCCATATAGGAAAACTGTGTCATAGACATCAATCAGTCAGTGAAATCTGAAGTTCACAAAATTAGCATTCTAATCAAGAAAGTAATTTCTTGTCTCTTGTTTGCCTCCTTTACAAAATAAGTCAAGAGAAAGAAAAAACTCATTTAATGTCACTTCATTTTCTGTCTGAGAGAGAGATATGACACAGTTAGACAACTAACCCAGATGCCATTTTGCTTTCTTTGCTGGTGTTGCTGCTTTGTTTCCTGTAGTGAGAAGAGGTTCAAGAGTGTGTGTTGTGTTCCTCAGTTCTGAAAATCAAACTCAATATAATAGAGTGGACATTCTTATACAAAAGGTGCCATTGGTTATCCTCTCTCCATCTGCTATTTTGTTGGGTATAATCAACTCGGGCCAAATGAATGTGCACTGACCACTTAAGGATGATCTTTCACTTAATCTCATCAAATTTTATGTAATTTTATTTTCAGTCATAAACTAAAGAAGAAATCTCAGACATTGTAAAAAAAATATATAACTATGGACCAACCCATATCTAAACAAATCAAAGATTACAAAGCGTATCTCATTTCAACACTTTAATTTTATATCCCCCAATAAACCTGACCTCAACCAATCTTAACGACAGCAAGGTAAACTTGGTAAAAATGGTCATATTAATGGCCTAAAATGAATGTTCCAATAAAATTTAATGCCCCCCCAAAGGGAAGTATCATTGAAATATGAGTGTTTTTCTGTTTTTTTTTCCGCTAAAATGAATGGTGTTTTATGCCACACTCAGCAATTTTTTAGTTACATGGTGATGGCCATTTTTAGTGGTGGAGGAGAGAACCTGGTTACAATGTACCAGCAAAGAGGCCATCAGCCTTCTGTAAGTAAAAAATCTTCTCACAAAGTCAGTAAAGGTTCCAGCTGGGCTGAACCTGTGCTGACAAACTTTTCATGGTTAGAGTATGGTGCTCTAACAACTCAGCAATGAATAAGCCCTATGAATGATTTAAAGAAAAGTGAAAAAGATAAATGGATTTCAATTACCTAGAAGACAATTCTGCACTTCACTTAAAGTAATCTCATAATATGAATTTTGGTTCTTATAAGTCATAACTGTATTTTATAATAATTTAAGTGAGTACCATTTTTTCATAGTTTTACTAACAGATCAGAGAAATAAGAACATCCAGTTTGTAGTGTTCCATGGTAGGTTGTTCATTAAATAAAATCTTGAGTATGATACGAAACTATTGGTATGTCATGTGATATTACATATTTGAAATTTGTTGGTCAAAAGATGTATGGAAGTGGTCAAATAAATATTAAAAAGAGTTTCACATTTTGATTTACTACTTATACATCAACACTCGGACAATAGCAAGAGGACTTTGAAGACATGTTAGCTTTCAATGCTAAATAGAATTCCTTTTCAGTACTTAGTTTTCATATTTTATGTCATACTCTCAATTGCAATCATATACATTGTACATCAAAACAAAAAAGGATGTAAGAATTGGAAATTTGACTGATTCATTGAACCTGTGACATTTGTCAAAAGCAACAACCATGCATAAAAAATGACTGGTATGGAGAATAATACGCACAAAAAATAGGAAATCTACAAACTATCATTAAATACTTTTGTAAATTAGATTTTAGCAGAAACTATTCAATCATAAAAATTGAGTCTGAAAAGAAAGAAAAAAAAAAGAAAGAATGAATGAATTAAGTGCTTTTTTCATTCTGAAATTTGTTCTAAATTTGATTTTCTAATTTTCATATCAGTTCAGTATATTCATATCACAGCAACTGTCATTTGTTTATTAAAATCTTCCAGTAACATTTGACCATATACATATATATTAAGCAGATCATTTTTTTTATAAATTTGTATTTTGAGTCAAAGATATACCTGGCATTCTTTCTGGATGTGGTCTTAGTGGACTTGTTGCCTGAAAAAGATAAAAAAAAATTATGTCAAAATGTGTGTACAAGGAAATGGACAATTTGTCGATTATAAAAGACAAATATGACTGAAGCTGTTTTGGTTGCCTACTGTTTATTGTCATCTGAAAGTTTATTCAGTTGCAGGTTGTTTAAATATCTCTGATATTTTGTATGCTTATAAAAAACACTAGATTGTCTAGTATTTATCCATAGTTCCAGAAATAAAAAAAGCAGTGTGACATGACTGAAAAATCAGTTTACAATTGACAATAGCTGGTAAGTAACCAATAACAGAACAATGTTATAGGTCATCATGTTCATATTGTTTGTGGTTGGTTTGATATATCTGGAGGAAATGATTACATTAGATAGCAAAAATAAATATAAACAAGCAGTCAGTGCACCATAACAAAAATTACTATACTATATACATGTACATGATATGCTGGTATCAAAGCCTACATCAGCAAAAATTGTACCTATCAATAACGTTCAGTATAAGTGAACTTACTGATATAACTAGTAACATGCATAAATATCTTTGTGACTGAAAAAAAGATTATATATTCGAAATTTCATAAAAACTGAGAAAAAGCCATTTAAGCTACAGCAGCTTGTATTGTTATTCCTGAAATACAAAGATACTAAACAAACAGCATTATGCCCTGTTCACACAATCAAAGTTTTCTTGGTCAAAATTTTTGACGCAAATTTTGATAATGTGAACAGTCAAAGAAAACTTTGATCAAAGTCCGTCAAATAACTTTGAGGGACTTTGATGGAACAGAAACTCATCCTATTTTTCTTCAAACTCTGAAGGACTTTAATTAAACTCAGCCAATCAAGGGAGAGATTCAATATGACATAAACGATGTTTACATGTTACAACACATGGTTCCCGCATTTTCTTGTACACTCAAAAAACTCTGATAGTGTGAACAGGTGACTTCATCAAAGAAAATTTTGACCAAATTTTCTTTGACTGACTTTGACAAAGAAAACTTTGATCGTGTGAATACATATAGCTCACAAAACATCATACAAGAGGGCCTGAATCGTTCACCTGAGAACCATCTACAAATGTGGAAAGAAGACCAAGAAGAATATGTACATTTGATTTGGCCAAGAAACATAAATATTGCAGTTTTTTAAGAAATTCATAAAAATATCTAGAAATAACATTTCAGCACAATTCTTGCACAAAACATTTCTTCACCTATCAAAATCACATCAAATGAATGCATCACAGTGAATGCAAGAGGAGATAATTGAGGAAATCATGCAAAAATGAATGAAAATGACAAAGTCTGAAAAGACCTCAAAAACAAGTAAAAAATTATCAATTTGATTTCTATGAAAAATACAAACATGAATTCTACATCCATGTAGATCACTCAGAAACAATCCATTTTTCAATTCATTCAGCAGTTCTGGAAAAGAAGATTTTTTAAAGAGAGGTACCTTCTGGGACTTATTCTGCCCCACCTTGGATCCACCCCTGGGTCAATCTGGCTGAAATCTACAGACCTTCAGCACTTGCTTCCTGTCAAGTTTCTTCAAAATCTCTTCAGTGGTTTCAGAGATGAAGTCGCAAATATGAAAACTTTATATGGACGGACGGACCGGGAGTGATCACAGTAGCCTTCGACCCAGGTGAGCTAAAAGAGCACAGAGTTTGTGGTGTTTTTTTTGTACTCAGTTTATGATCAAACTATGTATCAATATTTGTCACTTAGAAGGATTAGGTCTAACTTTCTGTTTATAAAGCGTTCTTGTAAAATAAATTGGTTAGATGCTTAAGCAAGCCCAGATAACCATGCTTTCAAAATTTCAAAATCCAACAATTTTACAGAAATTGTAGAATCGTATTGTATAAACAGAAATCTGATGATATAATAAACTGTGACTATTTCTAACATGCTGGACAACCAAAACATCTAGTAATCTTTACATAAAAATAATACTGCAATAAAATACACCTCTTCTGAAAATGTTGTACTTACATCAAATAATATTGTGATTTGAAAAAACTGTATAACTGGAAATTTTTGCCTCTGGTTATTTCCGCCTTTCATAACAGAAAACATATTCACCCCTTAAATTTGCTGTTAATCACATCTCATGGATGACACGTATGTCTGTGCTTCAATTATTTAGCTTGAAAAATTTGTTTTCATTGAAAGCTCATCCTCTCATCTAAGGGCGAAAATAGGGAAAATTAAACGAAAGCAAAAATTTCCAGGTATTCAGTGTGTGTCATACAAAATACAATATTGATTTAACAATATTCCTATACAATTAGTATAGAATGTGATACAACAGAGTCCACATCATTTAACAATATCCCTATACAATTAGTATAGAATGTGATACAACAGAGTCCACATGAAGGGCTCGGAATCATTGACACTTCAAGTCCCTCACGTATCACAGTAGAGACCCATAACTTAAATCTAGAATGCATCTTGTATAGTTGATTCATTTCTTACATTGGTTTAAGATATACATATTTATACATATACATACAGCTTTAAAGAGTCCAACTTCAATATGACAAATTCTAGACCATTCCTTAACACTACTTACAAACATTTATAGCAGGAACTTTTATAGTAAATTTCTAGTTGTTTCAAATACATTTCTGGACCCTATAATCCCTACAAATAATTTAAAGTCAAAATTTATGCTTACCAAATTGCACCATAACATTTCTCCTTATAAACATTCAATGTTTCAATTTATGACAATTAAGTTAATTCATGTAAGAAGTTGTGATCAGACAAAGAGACAGGCAAACTAAAAACAATATGCCACAGATCTTCAATTTTAGAGGCATTTAAAGTATGAAAATCTAGTTATCAAATATTTTATTAATTTTTTAAGCTTAAAATTCAACCTGATTTGCAATACCGCTAACATGCGCTTTATGACCAACACACAAATTACAGTATGGGATGCTTCATACTGCAAACCGCTACCATCTGTATTTTCTATAATACATATACATCTGGAATTTTCAGAATTTGTTTTGTATCACAAACAGGAACAACATACCCTTCACCTAAATAGACCGCATCAGAATGGTCAAGGTCATGACCTGGCACCATAAAACTTAAGAATTTACTTAAGCCTGAGAAAAGTCTCAACTTGGCCAGTCTAGCCAATCAAATTTCAGGAATAGCCAAAGTTGGTAAAATTTTCAGACTTAAAGTCATTCTAAAATTTGATGGTGCCAGACCCTGATTTATACGACTACTCTCAGTAATATGTCAATTGGAAAGGAAAAGTTGAAATGATCATAGTCAAAAAGAAAAGAATACTATTGGTAGAATGTCATGTACAGGTGAAAAGTTCAGATTTTTAAAGTTTTATTAGTGAAATTTCAAAAAAACTTATGAAAACATCATATTTTTGTAAATTATTAATTACACATTATAGGCCTTCAGCTTCACAGCCACGTGTTAATTCATCATGCTAAAAGTACTCCAAAGCCTTATTTTGAGTAAAGTAATTGAAAGAAAATAATATATTATTAATTGAAATTTGTCATCAATAGAATCATTCTTAAGAAATAAATAAAAGCAAATCTATTCTAGCATACTGGAAGAACATATACTAGACACCATGTCACAAAGTGTGATAGGAATACAGATGGTAATGTGTAGGTGCTACAAAACTTACAAAGTTGCTGTCCCCTCAGTCCATCGGATTTGATCAGTGTTTTATTTTTTCATGGGATAAAACATGGGTAATCGTTTACAAAGTTTAGGTCAAAAATCAATGAAGAACAACACAGCATGCAAATGTGTAACTATTTACAATATTTAAGTCACAAAATTTCAATTACTACATTACTTGGATTCTTTTACATTTAGATTCTATCCTTTGTCATGTAATTAATATTTTTGTATTATTGATAAGAAATACATATTAAGCTTTTAAATACCATTTTCTTGTTTTATGTCATTCTCAATATATGAAACCTCACACTGACAATGTCTATTATTGAGTCATTGCTCTCTCTCTCTCTCTCTGTTGCCACGACAACTGAAATAAACATTGTCAATCATTTTAGAAATTTAGCATATTAGCTTTACTATCACAAACTAATACCTGAAATTCGATGATAAACCCGAGCTCAAATTAACTATGAATATATTTCATCCAAACAATTCACTAACTAAAATGTGAGGATAATCTGACCATATCAAAGGATAAAATTTTGGTAACATATCCGATTTCACAAATTTCTGAACGATTACCATAGTTTATATCCCATTATTCCAAATATTGTTTTGGTTCATCTAGCAAATTATTTAACTATGCTGCTTGACACATAGGTTTCTAGTGCATTAATAATTTCTGTATAATTCCATCAGTACATGTATTAAACACAATGAAGAGCTTCAAACACAGGAGGCTTAAACTGACAAAAGGCAACAGCTCAGGAAGGTATACTAACTTGATCCTGAGGTGGAGGTGAACCCACTAGATGTGGATGTCTTGCCTGGTAGCAAAAGAATAAAAAAACACAAACATAAAGATTTATCAGTAAATAAATCAATGTCTATAATGATCTAATTTCTACATGACAATGACAGACATGACATTTTTCACTAACATGAAAGCATAGTGAGGACACACAAACTGACTGCTTCTCAGAGATGTGCTTTATTTATTTTCATGTTCTCCTCTGATCAACTTGAACTGTGCAATCAGCATTTGATATGTTCATCAAATAGATATAATATTTGCTAACATAACTATGAAGCAGTCATTTCATAAATTAAATACCTTTGAGCAATCCATTGGTCCATGAGATGTCAATCCACTAGAATGCTTACATGTTAGTTCACTGACAATTCTAATAATGCAAACAAACTTTTCACATTTCATTTTTCCCTGTCTTAAATCCATCTCTTTACCTTTTATTGAATTTCATGAAATTTTAATTTTTGATTTTTCTATCATGGAATATTACTGACTGCTGAGAGTTGTTTGTTATTGGTTAGTCCACTGTGACTGCGTCATTCGTTCACTTACATCTAACTTTTTGTATAATACAATATAAGTGAACAGATAAAGACATCAGTTTTACTCTTGAACCATATAGGAGAATATTAACTGAAGAAGAAATACACATGACTGATACCTAAAATCAATTGTACATATGAGATATTCATTCACAAGTGTCTTTACAGAAAATGTTTGCAACAGAGCTGTTGCAACAGCAAAAGAAGTATATGACTTTCAAAAATATTCCACAAAAGTCCTTATTTACCAAAGATACAACTGAACTTAAAAAAAACAACAACATTGTTTTCAGAAGATCTTGTTTGATAGAGACATGCAGTATTTTGAAAAGAATAGCATTCTCCTATTAAATCATGAAACGGGAGGATGGATAAAATGATCAAGGTTTTTCAGAGGTAAATTTTTGCAATATTTTGTGAATCTTGAACAAAAAATAAAAACTAGCTACGGCAATTTTTACGCTTAACTCAAATGTTATTCTGTACTAAAAGTAGTTTTAATAATATTACACTACATGAAAACAATTCTGGCTAGCATGTTTTTTATTTTATGTTTTACAATTTTTTTCAACAGATCAGTAATTCTCTACTTCATGATCTTGAAGTGATTTATTCTGAAGGAATTCCTCCATTGAAATTAGCTTGACATGATAGAATGTTGGTATATCTATGACAAATTTAATAATCATACAAATAATTAAGATGCTGTTGAAATATTCAATCTAAGCTAAGTAATTGCAAAAATTTAGAGTCACTGAAATAAGAAACCATACTGCAAAGGTAAACTCCTCAAGATTGACTGACAAAAGATGAACCATCACAGTAACCAAGATGTGAAGTTTCTTAAAGAGACAAAGAGAACTAACATTGACTTTTCTGTAAAACATGAACCAAAGAACATTTACAGTGCACTAAAGTGACTATAACATGTTTACTGTTCCTTGATTAGATAAATGCAAAGTCAGGAAAAAATGAGTCAAAAACATATTGCATCAGAGTTCATGATGACAATTCAATTTATGAAACAAACAAAATGTACAACATATGTATGCCAAACATATAACATATTGAACTGTAGCATGTAAAATAATATTACTGATACTTTACTTACAAGTAAAAATGATTCTGCTGGTGGACTGGAAGCTAAATAAAATTCTTGCATTTCTGTATCTACACCAGCTGAAATACAACATAAAAATATTATGTTTGAACTATTCAAAACAAAAGCTATCTAAAGGTGCCTTTTTGGCACTGATGTGTGGGAGTGTGGGGGAGGAGACACATAGGACTAAAGGAAGACACTGATGTTTGTTTGTGGGGAAACTTGGGGAGAAAGGAAGGCACTGATGTTTGTGTGTGTGGACAGTTAGGGAGAAAGGAAGACACTGATATTTGTGTGTGGGGACACTTAGGGAGAAAGGAAGGCACTGATGTTTGTGTGTGTGGACACATTGGGAGAAAGAAAGACACTGACGTGTGTATGTGGAGACACATTGGGAGAAAGGAAGGCACTGATGTTTGTGCGTGTGGACACTTTGGAAGAAAGGAAACCAGGGGAAACTGTGTACACACAAGTGGTCTCTTTTTCAATTTTCTTGATCTCTGAAGCAAACTTGGAACACATTAAGGAGATGCAAAGGTTTGCTAATTACTGTGTTATATGCACATTTGATATAAGACAACAAATAATACAAGAATTTTCTTTGATCATTTTGTCACATTTTACCTAAAATAACCAAAAGGTAAAAGGTAAACCAAAAGTCTTTGTTTCAATCTAAGCTAAAGTCACTACATGTAGGTCTCAGTCATACTATCAACAAGAGGGGATCATACAAATGATTGTTCCATGTTATTACATGTTAAATTATACAGACAAATGTTTAATCATACAAAAAAATATTTAACTATACAAAAAAAATAATAAAATCTGCAAGTCTGCTACTCTGCTTTAAACAGTCTATATATCTCAGCACATTTGTGTCAAACTCACAGATATTATAACTTATCATATGGGATGTGTAAATAGGTATTATTTCATTTAAAATGTAACATAAAATCATATTTATCTAAATAGTGCAAAATTTAGCAACAATCATAAAATTACATGACAAAATATCACTATAATAGTTAAAACATTTCTAAGCAACTAGTACTAATTCATGATGGGGATAAAGTAAATGTGGTTAAAACTCAAGGAGAAAGCTATTATTGTAAATATCTATACTGTGCATGACCTGTAAAAGTGCTGTGTTGACAAAATATACTAATTAATGGGAAGGAAATACTATACGTTGATGTTTAACATTTAAATAGGTGAAATACTTTAGGACCTATTTTCTGCTATACTTATATTTTGAATGAGTAAAAAAATAATAATGAAAATAAAGATATGGGTACCATACCTTTGTACTCTAATTTCTTAGTAAACATGCAAGTATCTGGATAACAATTGATAATGACATATGTATACAAAAATTAATTACGTCATGGGATATGTGAATACCACACTTATTGAAGTTTCAATAACTATCTACGAGATACAGTTTTCTGTCAGATATCAATAAAACTAGCAGTCATAAAAATTGTTAACAAAATTGTCTGACTTGTAGAAAGACAATGCCAACAACTGTTAAAAAGATGGAGAACAAAATTGAAGAATCCAGACACTATAAAAAGACTGATTTAATCTTAACTTCTACTGACAATCTCATCTGTGATGAAGAGAAATATATAAAACCTACCTTCATTTGCAATTCTTTGGTTATCAACTATAAGATGATAAGCAATATTTAGCTGGTCATGTGGGTCATTACTAAGTAAAGCTTTCTGTACCTCATACTCTGACACACCAAATTTCTGAAATGAAAAAAAAAGAGTTTTGCATATCCTGAATCGATTTCTACAATGTAAAACATCTCAGATACCAAAATATAAATCTTTAAAAAGTGTTTAGGAAATGATTATATTACTGCATAGACTAGCAGTAAATAAAATCATATTCATAAAACATGTGTAGTGTCAAACTCAAACATTACCCTTTTTTGAAAGAATACATCCAGTTTTTTAAAACATTACCAAGCATTTTATCATATTTTTATTTATTATTTGAATACCATGCCAATGGTCAATCTATCTTATGAAGTGTTAATTTATATCTACGTCACAAATGATCTTTTCAATTTCCTACTGTATACTCACATCACAGACTTCTCTGATCACTTCCATGTCCACAATGGATGCATCTTGGTCATTCGGGGATGGGAACAAGTAATTTGGGAGCTCTTTCTGGAACCAATCATGGTCCCTACAAGAACATTGCAACATATTTCAATTTGACAAAAGTTTTTAAAACTACAGAGCACAGTGTTCAAATTGACTTTATCATGACTTGTGTCCTTTCAACAAATGAATGCTTGTCAGTACCGAGTGCCATTCTATTTATCTGTCATCCAAACAGCATTCATATTTACAATAAATGCACTATAACAATTGTTCATTAGTTATATTTACATGTTTTAGTTTTTATATTAAACAAGATGTGTTTGTGAAACACAATTGCCCCCATTCTCATCAAATTTGTGCAATGTCCTACATTTTGACCCCACCCCCAGGGGCATGTGATGTCAGTGAAGTGTGAGCACCCTAATATGAACTTACAGTCTAAGTTTGGTTACTGTATCAAAATCAAAACTTGAAACATTGCATTTTATATGTGCTGGACAGAATTACAGACAGAGAAGATCCAAACACTAGATGCCCCAGGCCGTGGGCAAAAAAAACCCAACAAATAATAAGAATCGTATATCCCATATTAAAACATGATCAGTCTCATCATGATGGAAAAGAGAAGTTCCAGTTAGAAGAATTAAGTACAGAATACATATATCTGGTAGAAATGTCTTGGTGTGACATCATGTTTTTAATGAGTACATATTGTTATGTGAAGTCATATGAGGAAGTTCCATTATAGCTGATATAAACATTGTCTAGATTAACACTGAGTCAATAGGAGACCTCTGTGGGAAATGTAAGTATTTAAAAGTATTTTAAAAAATTTCTTTTGTACGTTTTAAAAAGGTCCTACAATAAAAATAACATAATCAATATCCAAGACATTGAAGATTATATAAAGAAACTGAGTGCAACTTTCAAATATGTTATCTATTTCTAATTATCTAAATACCAGGTACCATCAGTACTGCAATTTGATTTCCTAACGCAAGTTAAATCACATTACCTCCAATATCATTAAATGCTTAAAAAAACTTTAAAACTGAAAATGGAACTTTCGTTACTACATTGATCATGAAAAAACATTATGACTAATATGTAGAAAGTTTAAGGTACCACAAAATAGTGGCGAGTTGCATGAAGTCTGCAAAAGATAAAAATAGCATGCACACATCTAACTCTGAAAATGTTTGTTGACTTTGTTTTCCTGATAGACATCATCATATCTGACCTAAGTGTTGTTGACTTTGTTTTCCTGATAGACATCATCATATCTGACCTAAGTGTTGTTGACTTTGTTTTCCTGATAGACATCATCATATACCTAAGTGTTGTTGACTTTGTTTTCCTGTGTCATATTGCCTAAGTGTTGTTGACTTTGTTTTCCTGATAGACATCATCATATCTGACCTAAGTGTTGTTGACTTTGTTTTCCTGATAGACATCATCATATCTGACCTAAGTGTTGTTGACTTTGTTTTCCTGATAGACATCATCCTATCTGACCTAAGTGTAAGTACAATGATAACCATACCTTATATCTTTAATTGAAGCTCTTTTCAGTGGATCAACTTGTAACATCAGACAGAGAAGGCTTACCACCTCTCTATTTAGGTAGTCAGGTACAGCAAATATTCCAGCTGATAAAAAAGAAACAGTCAGGGATTAAAGCTCTCATATTTATATTTCATTCTTTAAATGTTACAGTACAAAACTTCACTATCATACAAGTTGTATTGATAAAAAAAAAAAAATCTTCTTGTGTTCATAGTTTGCATTATAATGGAGTTAGTTTTTAAAGTTAATGTCATCTTATTCAAGTGGCTTAACACTGGGACAAAAAGTCTACAGGGCCTCTGTGGACACCGGCATCCTTAGCAGCATGTTGAAAACACAAATTCATACTGATATTTATACATGTTACATTTAAAAAGATTAATAATTTTTTTCAAAAATCCATTCAAAATTTCATACATAAATATCTCTAATGAATTTCCCAACTATTACAAAATGCATTTAAGTTGAAGATTTCTTAAATGTTGTCAAAATAAAGAGAGGCCAAATAATTTATGTCAAAGAGTAGATAAAAAAATTAAACAGTATGAGTTATTGACAGAAGCTTCCTTAAATATCATACCTATACACAGTTTGGTTGATATTCTAGAGTAAAGTTGATTTTTGAAAATCTTCTATTTGTGAGGAAGTTGTATATTATTAAAACTCTCAATGAACATGATAAATAAAATATGAAAAAGAATATAATAAACAATAACAATCTCACATTAAAGTGATATAAGCTGTCACTATAATTATTTTTGTCCCTGACATATGGTCGAGAATATGATAAAATGTGTGTTCAAATACATTATTAAACACATTACACGTTGTTAAAGATATTCTTTTCAAAGTTATTTGTTTTATTAGAATTTCTCGTACCTTAAAAATCCAGCTGCATTTACGTATGCAATGATCTTTCAGATAAACTCAAATGTACTTTGTAATTTGGTCAGGGAATCTTGGTTCTTTACGAGCTCGGACTATGTTACAGTAGGCTGATTTTTATGTGTTTTATATTCATTTTTAAAATACATGTGATTTTTATGGAAAGTGCATGCATTATGTAAAATATATGCTTTTCAACACTATTTTAAATACCTGAAGAAAAAAAGATGAATATATGAATAAAAATATCTGATCAGTAAGAGAAATTTTCCAGATCTTTAATGTTACCCTGAATGCTGACATTGACAAAATCAAAACAATATAACTGTGAAAAATATGCGTACCTCACATTTTACAATCATGACGCCTTGTCCAGTGGAGAAGGGAAGTTCATGATCATATGTGTCAAGAATGATAACGCCGAGAATGCAATGGGAAGAGTTAAAAATGGGTCGAGATAACCCGATATATACCCTGCACGTGGACAATTTCAGAAAGGAATGTTTTGAAACGACGAAAAAGACAAACTTTGCTTGATTTGGGTATGAAATGATGATGTACGAAAATAAACGCAAAGAGTAATAAGAACTGAATGTATATTAACTGCAAATAGCACATGTTTATTGGTCACTCGATAATCTTCGTAAAAATTTACCGAAAGTTAATTTTCAATGCTTAAAGTATGGCAAACCAAAAAAAAAATGATATTACGGGTTACGTTTGGCAAGATTGTTGCAATTTTACACATGCATTTGTTATGCTAACCACTAAATGGTCTCTTTGGAATATATATGAGATAGAATATTACATAAAATGGGCATGTAAATTTTTTTTACCTACGACAGCTCATATCGCTTTAACACTTATATAAACATCATCTTAACTTTTCATATCACTTTCGCTGGAATGAAACAATAAATCTTAATGGGGTCATCCGGTGAATGAGGTCATAGGGTTAGCCTGACCCACTTATTGATCAGCTTGATTGTTTGGTTCTCATTTCACTATGCTGACCTTCAGAAGAGTGATTAACTATATAATATATATTTACAACATATAATAACCACAAAAATAATTCTCATTTTATCTATCTGGACAACTTCGCAAGCCTGAATACCTGAAAAATGAATTACAATAAGTTTTCAATATTTATATATCACACCTTTACTTCATAGACTTTATCATTCTTACACTATAAAGCCCTTGTATACCAACAAAATTTAGCTGATTGAATTGACTTACATTTGATTTTTCTAAACAGAGTTGGTACATGTTCATCATCAAATGGTAACTGCAAATAGACAAAGCTTTACATGAGTCTCTTCACATGTTAATCTTATACAAGGCCAAATAAAAAAATACTTCTGGTTCTCAGACACCGCCGTGCATGAAAAGAAATCGCAGATGAAACCATTTCATTCACATTTCATAAAAAATCACTGCTGCGCGGCAAGTAAAAATGTCAGTCATTTCAATGATCCATTTCCTTCTATTTATAGTTAAAAATGCATTTCTAAAACCCAATTAGAAACTAAAATAATTATTTTCTTGACAATTCAACATCTAAATCTTTACCTCATGCCCAAAAATGTCACAGGACACATCGTGTGTTTTCTGCTGTTGCTTGCAGTTTATGGAGGAAGTGGAAGTTGGGTTTTAAATGAAAGAACCAATACCGAACAGAACTGAATTTCAGGATGTGTTAAAATGATGATACATGTAACACTATATAGTGTATAAAAGGTTTAAAATCTGAATTAAATGTAGGTGAATGATAAAAGTAAAATTAGTTACTGTAAATAAAAGTTTTAATGAAATACATAAAAATGGATAGCTATTGTTTTTCAAAAATGAAACTTTTGGAATTTGCATTGATTTTTAGACACATAGTAGTTACATTTTGTACAGCTTTGTAAAATAGTAATGATAATGATTGATGATAATTATAATGATTCATTTACAATTAATTTTCTTGTAGTTTCAAAACATTTTATGTTTTGATAAATATATAATCTTTTGGCTATTTTATATTTTTTGTTGATATTTCATTTTTTAAACCAAGTGAACAAGACAATCACACAACTTTTTGTTACAATTTATTGAAGGTCTCAATAAAAGACATTTTTTTTGTTACATAAAGTCTTCTTATTTTCTTGCTTTCAAGGTATGTAAACAATAGTTTGGAAATAAAAAATAAAAATAAAATACCTACCTACCTTGCCCATTTTGAAAGGCTAATTGTCTGAGAACCAGAGTATTTTTTTTTACATGGCCCAATATAAATTAATTTAATGTGTTAATCTTATACAATATAAATCAATTTAACTTCTATCTAACAAATGGGCAAATTTCTTAATCTCTGAAATTTAGAAACACTATCAAATTTTACCTTAAGACACACATTGTAAAATCAAGTACATTAAGCATTGGAACCCTTCCCCACTGAATACTATGCCCCTGAACCCAATTCATTCATGAATAATTTAAAGGCCCATAACTCTAGCAAATTGCTAAATATAGGCCAAGGTTAAAATCATCTCAAATCTCAATGATATAAACAACACACCATATTTGATTAGAATTTGGAGAAGAAGCTGATGTTTGTGAGAAATCAAAATGTGTCATACAAATATGCAATATCCCGCCATCTATGATTATAGGAAAATAAAAATGAAAAGCTGAGTTTTGGTTTAAAACATAAGTTCATCAGATTAGTAATACTTACTGTTCCACAGAGTAAAGCATATAAAATGACTCCACAGCTCCAAATATCAACCTCTGGACCAGCATATAATCTGAAAAACAAGATCATTCACCAATATCTGATAGATAATATCTGTATCTAATTTTATTAATAGTACCAAACACCGATATACAAGTTGACCTTTTATTTCTCTTTATACACATACATTCCTCTTCCCACAAATCAAGCAACATGAGTCTGTACATTGTAAGAAATAGCTCCATACACTATCACAAGACCTTTATTTTATAGTCTTAAACCTGACTTGTCACTTTAATGAAAATAAGACCCCAAATACTGAAAAAAATATACACTCCCACCTGTACAAAAGAGATCATTATTTTTTACCAGGACTGTGATGGAGACAAAATATCAACACAAGTCAGTACAGTTATTGTAATAAATACCTCCATACACTATTTCAAGGTATTCAATAATCTTACACTTTTTCAGAATTTTCACTTTAATGAAATGTATCTCCAAATACCAAACAAATATATGCCCTGTACAAAGAGTTCACTTTATTTTTGTCATGATTGTGATGCTGGAGACAAAATATCAATTTTAGAGTCAATAAATGTCAATAAATGTTTGGGGAAAAATTAATTTCACCATTCATAATGGCTGCTATCTAAGCTTTTACAAGGGTGAAAAAGGAAGGCAACAACAAAAGAAAATTTGTTTTGGACAGTCAAAACAAAGAAACAGTTTCCAGGCACTAAGAAATAGCTTAACATATATATCTATACATAAAGAAGGTTAACCATATTCCAACACACAGAACATTGTTGAAGATATTGTTAAGTTTATTCTTTTGATTTAGTATCATGTATTTTGATGCAATAAATGAAATCACAACTTTAAATTACATACTTTCCTGATATGACTTCTGGTGCTGCATAATTTGGTGATCCACAACTTGTTCTCAAAAATTCCCCATCATGCATCATATTTGATAAACCTGTAAGTAAACATCAACAAAATACTATAGTTCAATTATTAGTACCCTGTACAGGCAAGTTATACTTACAAAAATGTGTGCCTGACTTTGGATATAAAGCCTCCCTAGACAAATTCAACACAGTTGTTGTTTTGTATCCTTAATTTTAAAAGGAAGAACTGGACAGTTAAACAAAGAATCTGACTTACTTATGGTTAGTATAGTGTACAGAGCTAAGTCTAGACAATTCGGAAGAAATATCACAAACCTTAGCAATATAAAATCTACGTCACTGAACATGCTGAATGACTAGTAGGTCTGGAACAATAACAGCCGTTATCTATGCAATATGCACAGACCAAGTGAACATTAACAGCCGTTATCTATGCAATATGCAAAGACCACATGAAGTCTTTTGGACCAGACATTGGTTTCAGGTGTCATAGTAGACAAACTACATAATTATAGAACCCTCACTGCATTGGTATTAACACAGGTAAATACAAAGCTGTTCTTGGCAAGTGTATTGTTTGTTTATTTATTTTTTTTAACTTTATTTTTTTTTTTTTTGTAGTTGCTGTTGCGTTTTATGCCAAACACAACAATGTATAAGTCATATGGTGGTGGCCAGTTTTTATTGGTGGAGGAGAGAACCTGATTACTATGTACTTATAAAGAGACTACTGACCTTTAGCAAGTAAACCTGCTAATTTTTTCCCCAAACATTAGTTCCAGCTGATACAGTGCTGTCTGACAACATTGCACTTTTAAGCTTTTGTGGAAAAACGTCACCAATATACTTGATTTTAATAGGAGAAAAGAAACATTGTCTTGTAAGCTTAATGGGTTTACCTTTAAATTCCGAAATATTTTTGGAAGATGAATATGCCCTACTTTCATCTAAGTGACCCAGCTGTTTTCCAGCTTTCAAATCTGTCACCCAACATTGCGCACTTATTAAAGTAATGCCAATAAAAACTCTAAAGAAGGATATAAAAAGTAATAAAATCCTCTGGAAATATCTTGAAGTCAATTAGAATGCTTCGTAGAAAATGAAAATTTCTTGATGACATCACCAGACACATTGGGATTTCGTCTGTGACGGAGCTTTGACTTCTTATTTGTTTTGTTTGTTCCTGATTTATGTTTCTTACACAGATGGAATTTTGTTGGTTAATACAATCAATTGGATCTTTTACGATTACTTTTCATGTTTGACAAGGGATGGTCTAACTTATATTTCTTCCAGGTGAGTTTGTCTACACAGAATTGGATTGGCGAAATTAAGCCAGTGACGTCGTCATGAGACGATATTTGTTAATAATAACTTAACACACTTTCCTTGTTGCTCCAGTTTCATGTAAACTCTGTTGTTTAATCTCATTCACTGGACTAAAGCGTGTTACTTATGAAAACATTATTCGACATTCAACTTAGTGGTAAAGTGTTTATTTATGCCAACCCGTTCACTGCTTTTTGCCATTTGGCAGTATGGGAAATAATGTAATTTGTTAAGGCAATAATAAAAAAAATCCTAGATTCTCATCCCCGCCCGCCCCGATTTTTTTTATTTTTAAATTTACGTTTTTAAACGAATCTAGTCGACCGGAAATATCCTGTGTCTTGTCCGATTCCGTTCCGTAATGTTCTGCTTCAGATGACTTCCGGTGGTTATTTTTATATTAAAAAGCAGACAACATGGTCTTCGCTGTTATTTCATAAGAAAATCTAAGACGTTAGCTGATTGGTTGATAATAACACAACAATGAATATGCATTTACGATCAACCAATCAACGAACGTCTTAGATTTTCTTCTGTTCAAAATGGAGACAGACGACATGAATACAAAAAACAACGTGTAGCTAGAATAAACATCTCAGAGATATGGAATTATGTCATGTCATAACTTAATGACAATGGATTTATAAATCTTAAAGATCAAGTAAGCATATCAACAAATATCGGACGTCAGTGATAAGAAATAGGTGGTTGAAATGATCGCTAAACTGCTGTGAAAATGGCACAGCATCTTGCTACGAAGAAAATATATGGAAGGACTTCTGCCCCGATAGTTCGGCCCAGTTTTTCGGCTAGATAAGCGACAGTTACTGTTGGAAATTCTAAAGACGGAACGTTCGTTTCATGTGACCCTGAATGTAAAGTTGGCAATATTGTGCTTTTTCTTGGCAACTATATTCAGTTTTCCCAGAACTCTGATGGTTCTGAAAAATATTCAGAAAAATGAGTTTTCCCAGAACTCGGATAGTTCTGAAAAAAGTTACTATGATCCTGTGCATGATGCATTCAGTATTCTTATGTCTGCAGCATCAAAGGCAAACTATTTACCCGAGAAGCATAGCAACACAGTTAATGACAAAATAAAGGTACAGAACGCGGCGGCACGATTTACCCAAAAAACAAAAACTACCCCAAAAGACCCCAAAACATCCAAAAAACACCCAAAACAAATAAATCGAAATATGTTTGCATCAATAATCATTTTAAATGCATTTTCTTCTGTATAAATATTTCATAGACAGCTAGAAATAAAAAAAAAAATCAACATTTATCACTTCTCATGGAACTTGGATAAAACAGCATTATCAAAGTCAAAAACATCTAGTCATAAAAAAATATTCATCATATTATAATAAGATTGCTAAAATTGTTACGTTTTAAATGTTTTTGTGTGTTTTTTGGGTCATTTTGGATGTTTTTTGGGTCTTTTGGAATGTTTTTTGGGTCTTTTGGGGTAAATCGTTCTGCCCAAACAGAATGACATTATTGATCGGCTACAAGAGCAAAATGTAGGATTTCTTAGTGCCAATGTTAACACTCTTGGTAAGTCGTTTTTTTCATACATTGGCCGTCTGTCTATGGTAGCCTACATTGATGAAAATCATCATACATTAGAAGGAATGGGATGCCATATACCAGCACCTCTTGCTCATTTGAAGGGGTATTGACGGCCTTCAAGCAAGAAAAAAACGCAAGTAGGATTTCTTGTTTTTGACATGACATTGGTTACAATTTTGGTATCTAGTGATTCTAGTCATACAGTACAAACGTGGTGTTTATTCTGTCAAACACTCTACTTGGTGTAGAGTGAAACACGGTACGGTACGGTGATTTTTGGTGTGCAACACCAGAAAAACACTATCACTCCGTGAAAAATAGTGTAAAGGATTATCTATCAACATGAATAACTTGACACTTCAATATGCAATAAAAATCGTCCGTGCGTAACAAGCTTACCTCGGCAGTTAATCTCCTGAGTGATAACTTTTTTGGACATCCTGTTTTTTAAAGGGCAGTGCCAGTATTTACGTTTAAGTCACACAAAGAAGTTATATTTTAAAGATAAAAAAAATAATTTATTTATTGAGCAATTTGATCAGACAAAATGAGACTTAAATTGAAATTTATTACCGATATAATAATCATAATATATCGCCGGTTCATCCGGGATCAAGTTGCTGGCAATAGTTCTACATGTATATAAATTTTGAGATTCTGTAAAACTTGACTAAAACGAAAAATTTATCGCTACATGTGTATTGTATAACAATCACAATCACGGAACACATTAGTTCAGTCTACGTGTGAATTAAATAGTAAATAAATGCCGAAATGGAAAATTAAGTAGGCCTATGCCTACGAGGACTTTCCTGGGTAAGTAATGACGAAATCCAAGAACACTAATCATGTAATAGGCAAACATAAAATAAGCCATTTCTAAATGTCCATATCGTAGTAGCATGCCAGTAGTATTGAATACACGGAGACATGTCGACGACCAGTTAAATAACACTGACGCAATTAAAAGGTGATCCATGTCAATTCCATTTTTTGTCATTTCCGAATGTCTTAAAATCATTTACTTAAAAATTATTGACTTTTGAAAATAAAAATAAGGGCAGACATGCATCTTTATAGATGTGGTTACATAAATTTAAAAAATCTTTTTAAAAAAAGATGCATCATTTTACACCTGATTTTTTTATCCCTCTTATGAAGTGAGGGAGATAACTTGTATACTTCTTTTGCACTTGTGTATTCAGCCACAGACTCGAAGATACACGTGTATGTGAATCAATTATCACCACAATTATACAATGTTACTATTTCTTTTTAATGTTTGATAAAATAGTAAGTCTGAAATACCGGACTGTATTACTTTTTAAAACAATTTATTACATGTACACGGTCATACTGGACTGGTGTCAATTTCAGGTGAGCACTGAAAGTTTTAGAGTCATGTTTCTGTCAGTCGTATTTTGAATAAAATAAACAATGTAAATTCTAGTTGACAGTTAAATGTCGACATTTTCGATTTTGTGTGAGAGAGAGAGAGAGAGAGAGAGATATGTACGTTTTACTACACCACTGTGACACCTGTGAAATACATGATAATTGTGTAATTTCTGTCGGAAATCAAATGTGAGTAAAGTTAATCTGACAAGTTCTTTTTCAAGACAGATCAACAGTTACTATCAAGGTCAAAGTTTGGCATGCAGCCAACGATGATCGGAACATCAAGCGACCTTGGTCTGCTTGGGATAATTTAGCAAATCAATTTCAAAGCTCTCAGAAAAGAAGTTGTTGTAACTTTCAGTGTTTCATGTCATAATTTTAGTAGTAGTGAAGGGCAGAGTTTATGTATATGCATGCATGGGTACAACTGAACTTGACATCACCGAAACGACTCTGATATTCTGTCTAGAACAAGACATGGAATTACCTGTAGGGTGTGAGGCTGTAGTAATAGTTAATCAATCTAGGCACCCCATGGAGAAGTTTAATCCAAAACGCTTCAGCTGACGGTGTCACACGGAGTTTCTCAATGTCAAAGAAATATGCCGCCATAGTGTAGAGTGAAATTTTGCGTATGTTTACACTACAGTTAGAAAGAGAATCACGGTGTTTTTTGGTGTTTTTTGTCATCATTTTCGCGGTGTAGAGCGTTTAACAGAATAAACACCACGTTTGTACTGTACATGTACATGATGTAGATATAAACATGAGATTTTGTTTAAATTTGTTGATTTTGTGTTATTATATTTTGACATGAAGTCAAATAAAACTATGAAAGCTTAACAATGTCTTTTTTTTTCACTGTTTGCCGGGTCAATTTAGTCATATTCAACATCAAATTCCATTTCAGAAAAAATAAAAAATAAAAAATAAAATTCGCCCCCCCCCCCCCCCCCCCCCTGCCCCAAATTTTTTGAAAAAATGGATGAGAATCTAGCAATTTTTTTTATTATGGCCTAATGTTGAGAATTCTCAATGTTATCCGCAGCACAATGTTACCGGACTTGACTGTATGTAAACCTGTGCTGACTAGAAGGGAAAGCCTTCATGGTTTAAAGCATAATGCTCTAACCACTCGGGCATGGAGGCCCCTCTAGGGCAGTGAAAATCATTATTGAAACAAAAGAATATGTAAAGCGCAAGTACATTGTAATAAAAAGACAGATCCTGATTCTTACCAAAGTCAGCAATTTTGACATTGAGAGAACCATCAAGCAGCAAGTTTTCAGGTTTGAGATCTCTATGTACAACCATGTGTCTATGACAATAATCAACTCCTGAGATAATCTGTTGAAAAAATCTTCTGGCATCTGGTTCTTTCAACTAAAATATGGAAATGAAATGAATTAGCATTATTATTAATCATTATCAGTATAATTGTGCTTTCTTCTTTTGCTATATGAACTCAAAATAACCTACCAGTAATAAAATGTACATTGCAGATTACAAATCACTTCAAGTAAAACCTTACAAAAATTTAAACTTCATTTGCTGTTGATCTTTTGTTGACCATATAATATGATGAAAATTTACAAAGCTTGATAAAGCTTAATGTTTCAATTCAAACCAACAAAACTGTATTTCACAGATGTACATACTTTCACATTTGTTCAACATTTAATTACTTACTACCATATATCATTATATCAATATCATACTACCAGTATCAATTATGATTATGAAAACATGTGTTTGATATTTCTATGTTACATATGTACTGATAAAATATGTGTCACAATATATATATATATATATATATATATATATATATATATATATATATATATATATATCATGCAGCCTGCAATACTCCATATTTAAATTCTTATAAAAAATTTTATGTTAGATATCCAATGTTACCTTCCCACGCTTTACAATATAATCAAATAGCTCTCCTCCCGACACATATTCCATCACCATAAATATATCTGTAGGTGTACTTATCACCTGGTATCTGTCAAAATAAATGTTCCATTTGTAAAATTAGATTTTGGGTGACAGCAGTAGTAGATACTGGACTGACATTACATTCTACACATAGAGTTTATCATAGAAATAGAAACCTCTTGAATGCATATCCTGTTTCAGCTATGTAAAATGTGTATCATTAAAAACATATCACCTACCCTGATACAAAAATGATAAAATCATTTAATCATACATGTATTTAAAAAGAAAATTCGTAAAAAAAATCAACCACGGTAAAATATTCAACTGATATTGCAACAACTTACAGTTTGATAACATTAGGATATTGCAACCACTTACAGTTCAATAATATATGTGGATATTGTAACCACTTACAGTTTGATAATATGTGGATATTGCAACCACTTACAGTTTGATAATATGTGGATATTGCAACCACTTACAGTTTGATAATATGTGGATATTGCAACCACTTACAGTTTGATAATATGTGGATATTACAACCACTTACAGTTTGATAATATGTGGATATTGCAACCACTTACAGTTTGATATGTGGATATTGCAATTACTTACAGTTTGATAATATGTGGATATTGCAACCACTTACAGTTTGATAATATGTGGATATTACAACCACTTACAGTTTGATATGTGGATATTGCAACCACTTACAGTTTGATAATATGTGGATATTGCAACCACTTACAGTTTGATGTGGATATTGCAATTACGTACAGTGTGATAATATGTGGATATTACAACCACTTACAGTTTGATAATATGTGGATATTGCAACCACTTACAGTTTGATATGTGGATATTGCAACCACTTACAGTTTGATAATATGTGGATATTACAACCACTTACAGTTTGATATGTGGATATTGCAATTACTTACAGTTTGATAATATGTGGATATTGCAACCACTTACAGTTTGATAATATGTGGATATTACAACCACTTACAGTTTGATATGTGGATATTGCAACCACTTACAGTTTGATAATATGTGGATATTGCAACCACTTACAGTTTGATATGTGGATATTGCAATTACTTACAGTTTGATAATATGTGGATATTACAACCACTTACAGTTTGATAATATGTGGATATTGCAATCACTTACAGTTTGATAATATGTGGATATTACAACCACTTACAGTTTGATAATATGTGGATATTGCAACCACTTACAGTTTGATAATATGTGGATGTCTAAATAGTTTCAGATTCTGAATTTCTCTCTTTATTTTCCCTACTACATCCAGACTCTTTATCTTCTGTCTGTTCAAAATTTTCACAGCAACTTTGTGATTTGTGAGTTGATGGGTAGCAACTGAAAATAAAATACACCACTTTTTGTTATACCAGGTTTACACTAGGAAAATAATTCTACAAGCCATTTTTTATTAAGACTATCGCCTACGGTACATAATACACCGCAAAATGCATTTCTAAACTGTTTGCAGAATATAGGAATTGTATTTCTTCTATAAATTTAAACTTGTCAGAGTCAAAAGATGTGTAATCTTTATATACATGTAACAACACATTGTGTAATAATTTTGTAAAGATTCATAAAAGCAAACTTGAGTTATTGTCAAGATGTGTACAAACCGACAATAGTACACCATAATACATCTTATCATAGATGCTTTTCAATGGGCCAGCCCCAGCCCGAGAGACATAAGATCTGCAAGGAAATCCATAATTATGCAAGCAAGTCTAACAACTGATAATCGACCTTGTGTAATATTTTGTAGGAATACATATATAATGGTCCAATAAGGTGTATCCCAATTATTAATATATATATATATATATATATATATATATATATATATATATATATATATATATATATATATATATACACACATACACACACACATGTATAATGACTAATGTACACCAGGGGTAAACAATAAAAAAAAAATTTCGCTTGTCCTGCAGGACAAGTAGTACTGAAATCTACTTGTCCAATTACAAAAATGACTTGTCCTAAAATCAAGTCTAACATTTAAAGATACTACTTTGTGTTTAAACAAGAATAATCTCTATTGAATTAATTTTTGTCTTCAACAATTTCACTTGTCCATTTGGACAAGTGAGAAGTAACATCTACTTGTCGAACACAAAATGGACTTGTCCTGGACAAACCTGAATGTTGAACCCTGTACATTTTGTATTTTGATATAATCAGGTATGTACCAGTATATTGTGAGTACAATTTGCCTATGTAATTGTTGTCATACAAAAAAGCTAGATACATTTCATCCAACATATTTCTAGGCTTCATAGATAATATGTATTCATTCTGAAGCAATTATCTACCAACATAGTTTATAAGATAATAAAACAATAAATTTCTAGGTCAACTATCTGATTTACCAAAGTGTGTGTGTGTGTACAGAACTGCCAAAGGCTTTTAGTGAATGATAAAAATCTGTTCACTTATTTGTAGTGTATAAATCATGTACTGGTATAATATAATATATATCAATAATAAATGAACTGAATATAAGAGCAACAAAAGTACTCATGCTCATTTGAGTTTGAAATTTTGGAAATTTTATGGGCTAGGTAAGAAAAGAAAGAAATTGAATGTAACCAGGATTGATTAACAGCTATACTAAAAGTAGTAATAAAGCAAGCTAGGCAGGTTAATATCACACTCACACTCACTCACTCACTCACTCACTCACTCACTCACTCACACTCACACACACACACACACACACACACACACACACACACACACACACACACACACACACACACACACACACACACACACACACACACACACACACACACACACACACACACACTCACACACACACACACACACACACACATAAAATGTATACTTGCACAGTTTATGAAAAACTTATCCAAGTACACAACTACATTATAATATAAAACCACTACATGTAAGAAAAACAAGACGAAAAACTATTATCAATAGAAAACAAGAGGCCCAAGAAGGCCTAAATCGTTTACCTGAGAACCATCTATAAATGTTTTACGGAAGACAAAGAAAAATATGCACATGTAGGCTGAGGTTATTCAAGAAATACATTAAAAAAATAGAAATTAAATTTTGACAAAATTCTTGCATGAAAACATTTCTTCACCTAATTACAAGCAAAACACATCAAATTAATGCATCAAAGTGAATGCAAGGGGAGATAATTGAGGAAATCATGTAAAAATGAATGAAAATGACAAAGTCTGAAAAGACCTCAAAAACGCATCAAAAATAAACATTCTGATTTCTATGAAAAACACAAACTTGAATCAAACATCCATGTAGATCACTAAGAAACAATCTGTTTTTCAATTCATGTAGTGGTTCTGGAGAAGAAGATTTTTAAAGAGGGTACCTTTTGGGACCTATTCTGCCCTACTCTGGATCCACCCCTGGGCTAATCTACATGTAGCTGAAAACTAGAAACTTGTTAAAGGGCCTTGAGCACTTGCTTCCTGTAATGTTTCATCAAAATTTCTTTACTAGTTTTGTAACAAAAGCTGATAGTGTGAAAATGCACCCCCTCCTCTTTTTTGCAGTCTTAAAAAATTCATTAAAAATTGAAAATTTTTTTTTTGCAATATTCTACCACAAAAACATTTCTTCACCTAATTACAAGTAAAACACATTAAAATGAATGCATCATAGTGAATGCAAGGGCGGAAATCATGCTCAGGTGAGCTAACAAGAGGTCCAAGAAGGCCTCAATCGCTGACCTGCGAACCATCTACAAATGTGGAAAGAAGACCAAGAACATGTACATGTAGGCTGATCTGGCCAAGAAACCAATTTTGCTGTTTTAAGAAATTCATCAAAAATCCAAATTTTGGCAAAAACATTTTTTCAACTATATACAAGTAAAACACTTCAATGCATCATAATGAATGCAAGGGGAGATAATTGAAGAAATCATGCAAATATTAATGAAAATGACAAAGTCTGAAAAGACCTAAAAAATTTAATATTCTGATTAAAAATAGAAATTTGAATCATACATCCATGTAGATCACTCAGAAAAAATTCATTTTTACAATACATGTAATGGTTCTGGAGAAGAAGATTTTTAAAGAGGGTACCTTTTGGGACCTATTCTGTCTTGCCCTGCTTCCTGTAAAGTTTTGTCAAAATTCCTTTGGTAGTTTTGAAACAAAAACTGTTAGTTTGAAAAATGCAACCTTCCCCTCTTTTTTTGCAATCTTGAAAAATTCATAAAAAGTTCTAAAAATTAAAATTTGGCAAAATTCTTGCACAAAAACATTTCTTCACCTAATTACAAGTAAAACACATTGAACAAATGTATCAAAGTGAATGAAAGGGGAGATATAATTGTGGAAATTTTGCAAAAATTAATGAAAATGACAATGTCTGAAAATACCTAAAAAATGCGTCAAAAATTAATATTCTGATTTCTATGAAAAATAGCAACTTGAATAATACATCCATGTAGATCACTCAGAAACAATTCGTTTTTTCAATTCATGTAGAGGTTCTGGAGAAGATTTTCAAAGAGGGTAACTTTTGGGACCTATTCTGCACCGTCTTGGATCCACCCCTAGGCCAATCTGGCTAAAAACTACAAACTTGGTAAAGGACCTTGAGCACTTGCTTCCTGTCAAGTTTTGTCAAAATCCCTTCAGTGGTTTAAGAGAAGAAGTTGAAAATATGAAAAGTTTTCAGATGGACGCCAGATGATAGGAGTGTGATCACAATAGCTCACTTGAGCCTTCGTCTATATATATATATGTATGTATTTCTATATTATATATACAGTGGTCCCTCTATTTGCAACCACCCCCACAAGCAACCACCCTCCTTTTCAAAACATAAGCCTTTTTTAATGATAAATTACCTTTTATAAGAGACCACTCCCATAATGCGAACAGTGACCACTTTTCATCGGCCAAATCATGTTGATTCCATAGAAAACCCCCCTCACGAGCGACCAAGTGTTTATTAAAAAGTATAACAATAAATACGAAACTAAATTATTCGCTAATTCTACCGAGTAATAAAAATGTGAGCGACCGATTTTTTAATTTTTAAACTTAAATAATTCTAGCACCGTAACCGATTCTCTTCATCCTACTAGATTAATGTAGTGAACAGAATATTACCACTGAATAATTTGGGTTATTCCAAAAAAAAAAAGTACAAATAACATAAAATATAAAACTTAATCACACCCTAGCTCTACAGGGCAAAAAGTTTTTATTATCTACAAAATTACAAAAGATTTGAAAGAGAAACTGTACCAGTGGTGGATTCAGAGGGGCCATGGGGACACGTTCCCCACGGAAGTACCCTCAATTAAAAAAATGATAGGCCTATAATTCCCTACAAATACGCATTTCCGATCTGCTTGTAATCGATCGCAACACAAGCTGCCCAATATTGTTAGGCTTTTATCTGTCATATCAACACTTGCTAACTTGGTGAAGTCTCCCAAGTTTGAAATCTAATTAAAGGATTATTAGGAATTAATTATCATCGTGGATGTTGATTAGGGTAACACAAAAGACAAAATGATTTGAAGGTATGTTTAATTAAGCATGACAAGTAGCAGTTTACCTATTGTATACACATTGGAGTGGGAGGCCTTAGACTGGGTACTGTTAAAACAATGTACATGTGTGAAATTAACTCTAGGATTATGTTTAGTGCTTGGAACATTTTTAATCAAATTATTATGTGAACACATTTGTGTGACTGACAATGTGATCATTTTAAATCATATGATGCTAATGACTATTGCACCAGAAAGAACCAAATTAACATGGAGTTGTAATATGAATGAATAAAAATTGTCTGAAAATTGTAATACTAGATGTCATTTATCATTGACAAGTTATTGGTAGACACCCTCCTAGGAAAGACCACCTCCATTATGAGACCATATGCCTTTTTCATTTAGGGTGGTCTTATAAGGAGGGCCACTGTATTATGGAGATTCGACAACAAGTTGTAAAACTTAAATATAAAGTTAGCACCTGATATAACAATTTTCTACAAAGTTGATTTTTATTTTGTTACATAAAAATCAAATCTGCGTGCCTATATGATATCCCAGGATTTTTAAACTGAAATTGAAAATGCATGTTTGATCTGAAAATTTACTGTTGATGTCTGAAGCCATTTGGTACAAGCTCTGTGAAATGAAGTTATATTTTGCATGGTACATTAAGGTGAAATCCTTAGAATATTGACAGCCATTACATGTATAAACAAAGAAGTTCTGATGATACATTTGTACCATGCTGTCTAGATTTGTCTCTTTGGTTTAAACATAACCTTATTTCATTATAAATACAACAACACATGGTACATAGTACCTAAATAAGTAGCAACAAGAATGACTGTTCCCTCATTTTGACAATTAAGCTGGTATAGAATAAAATTTAGCAGATCTGGTCACGAATAACTGTTTAAATGTCATAAATGGCAAATTACCCAAATATTATATGAATACATTAACAAAGTGATAGAGAAAAAAATGTCCGAGTGAAAGGTTTGCTTGTTACATAATTTGAATTTTGATTATACTTAGGGTATTCTATAATAATTTGAAAAGGAAAAGAGTATAAAAAGGTGTCTGGCTTAATCATTCATGTTACTGCAATACTATTACATTAAATTAATTAAAAATCAACAACTTAATTAATCCAAATGGAATAATTTTATCACAATTAGGCCAGTTGGTCTACATAACCAACCACATTGTAATTAGTAATAATAGCTGCAGGGTTTACAAGTATATAGCATGAGTTGTTTTCTCCAGTAAGAATGCAATTAATCCGGCAGATAACATTTAATTATCCAATTGACCTCAGATGACCCTTTCACAAGCCTGTCACTAGGCCTACTGTGTAGCATCATTTTGACTAATGCTTTCCGACAGTGATGACAATCAAGCATGCATATGCTTTAACTACACAGGGGCAAACTGGCACTGATACATTAAGATTACAGCGAATGAGCTGCACAAGTTACCACATTCATGAATGTGAAAACCACCAAAGCCATAGCAGTATAGGCTAACTGCAGCCGAGTTTTATTTTTTCCATCAAATTACAGAATAACAGTTGCTATAATATATGACAATATACTTCAACACTAATACACACTTTTCACTTTTCCAAAGGTGCCAATTCCAAGGGTCTCTCCCAGAATGTAGTGACCAATTTTCACTTGAGCTGAAGATTTCTCCGCCATTTTTGTTTACTTTATGATCTGTCTGCAAGATTTCAATCTATCCAACCTCTACAGCCTGGTTAACACGGACGTCTCGATTGGATATTATTCTCTTCTGTAATGTGGATCAACTACAACAGTTCAACTAAGGCACGGTTTTCTAGACGGTCACATTAAAGTTTACGTGCAAACGTCCTACATGTGTACCCTCGACCGTATGACAACATTTGATCACGTGATGTAAATACTCCAATAAGAATGACACATCAGGGGACTTTCCCCCGGAAGTTAAAAGCAGCGGTCAGAGTTAAAGAAAAAGTAAACATGTTTAGTAGTAAACAACAGTTAGAGAAGAAGACGGGACCACATGGCATTGGAAGATTTAGCTATCTTCAGTCTCTTGTGACAGAATTTCAAGACACAAGTAGCGATGGTAATTGCTGATATTGTGACATATGATCAATATATATTCCATTTTTAGTATTTTTAAATCTGATTTTTACATCACCTAAAGCCAGTAAAGGAGGGGTGGTGGTGGATGGTATGAAAGTTAAAATTAAAATGGTATGTCAGTTAAACTGACACTGAGAAAGTAAATGTTACGCACAAGAGCGCGACATTCACTTTTTCCTTTAATTGCCCAATTAGACAACTGTCCTTTGTCTTAGTTTGTCTTTCAACTTTCTTTGATAAAATGTAAGCTGAGAAAGTAAAAAATATATATAGGCTATGTAAAAAAGAAATTAATGGCAATGTTCATATGAATATGGGTGGTGGTTTTGATAATGAATATATTAAAAATGGACTCGAGTGAGCATGAACAGCTTTGAGTATCCTTTTAAAAGATATAAAAGTCACTATGTTACAAGCAATTAAGTTCATCCAGGCTCTAGGTCTTATAGACAATCTAGCACAACTCCATTACATAGAGTGATAGACAGGTCCATATAATTTTTGTTCATCTCAAAGGTGAAATCAATCAATTCTGTTTACTGATGATTAATTGTGACTGCATTTGATTGGTTGAGAATTAGGTAATCCTATAGTAAAGTAAGAAAAAAAAATCACCTTGGACATCTATTTCAATTTTCCATTTTCCCAGTCAGGTAGACAGAAAAGGTTTGATATTGAAAAAGAAGAATATTTCTTTGTTTTGCTGTTGATATGATTCATTTTATCCTTTTTTTAATTTCAGAGGCAAAACAAGAGGTGCTTGCAAACTTGGCAAACTTTGCATACGATCCCGTAAACTATGAATATTTGCGGACTCTCAACATTATTGACTTATTTCTTGGTATGTTGTAACATTTTAAGAGGCTGTCAAAATTCAGTTTTTATTAATGATACATGAAAGGCTTTGCAAGTGTAATTAATGTAAGCCAACAGTATTACAATGCCTCCAGTGTATACCTGATAGATTTAAATGATCACGATGTTCTAGTGCAGTGTTTGAGCAGAGATTTTAGTTTAGATCTGAGTCAGATTTAAGAATTTGTGATGCAAGAAGTGACTGGTCTATCATCAAGCACATGACATTAAAAGGAATGAGTCTTAACAAGAGATTCCATGTAGTAGGCACAGCACATTTGATATTTGATGGGGCATGAAACAACATTGAAACAAAAAAAAAATGAGTATTGTGTGCTGGTAAATTTTGTTGTTCTTTGCAGTCCATGACGCTTTCGTGACTTGACAGCTTTTGTATATATTGACATGTTTTATTGTTGTTTTACATCTCAATTTTCACTTAAGTGGAATTAAGCTATTGATAAGGTGACACAGATTTTGACATGTAGGCTACATGGGCTTATGCTAATGCAGTGAGAGTTCTGAAATATGCAGTGACATGGGACTTCAATTTCATGTCTCACACAAAAGACCAGTGACTGACTTTAAATCGTTGACAAAGTAATAGTCACTATTGCTTTTTGAAGTCTTGGATATGACGTAATACTTGGAATTGAATCTGAGACCCCCACTTTGCAAGATGACAGCTGTACCACTTGATCACCACAAGCAGTGACTGGGAGGCTTAATGAAAATTATCAGCTACAATGTATAATTAATCAGTTCATCACTTCAAAGCTGCTGAACAACACATGCACAATTGAACTGAGACTGAGCCTTTTGTCCCTTACAGATGCCTTGGTAGAAACTGATGAAATGCTGATAGAATTTGCAATTGGTGGCTTATGTAATTTATCCTTAGGTGAGTGGAGTTATCTATAAAAAATTGCTTACTATCTATCATCATAATTATGATTAATTCACAACAGCAAAAGATTTTAACAATTTGGAATTTTACTGATTTAGCAGCATTTCATAATTTAGATTTTTCTGAAGTCACATGACACTGTTTTGTTTTTGATATGACAGTTTTATTAAGGATGGACCTGGTTTATCTGGATTTGTCAGATGGACTTCTTTGATCTCAGATTGACCTTGTTGATCCGGATTATCAGATGGACCTTGTTGGTCTGCTTTATCATATGGACCTTGTTGATCCTGATTTGTCACATAACTCAAACATTTGAAATGGCAAATATCTCTTACAGACAAAGAAAACAAAGAATATATTTTAAAACAAGGAGGAGTTAAAAGTGTTATACAGTGTTTGTCCAGGTATGTAAAATTGTATTTAAGGACAGATAATACGTTCCTTAAATATATTTTCCTAGGATAATTTATATAAATGTACTTGCCCGTTAATTTGTTTAATGGAGTAGAGTAGACATAAATTACCAGGCAGTTTTTTTCAGATAGAATTTTCTGAGCCTTCTTTGATATTGTATGAAAACAAAACACTAAAATGCATATAAATAAAGTAAGAGTATATATTTTTCCATCTTGCATATATGTAGAGAAGAAAGTGGATAAGGAATAACATATATTTTTATCGGTTCATGTTTCAAGGAATTTCACAGATTTTTCTACAGAAAATTTTTTTTCCTCATTATATCTGATTGAGTTACCTCTCTTTATACATATGAATTAATCTAAACAAGCTCTTCCATGTGGGAGATAGAAAAACAGATTGGGAAAAATATGGAAAACATCTGTGATCTGACCTTAATTGAGAATAATGTTATAAGTTTTTGATAAATAAAATCTGTACAACATAAGGTGGCTGTTAGATGAACAGGTATTCTCGATTTGCAGAATACAGAGTAACCTCCCATTTGCAAGAGTTATCTTTCATTAGAGCAGGTATCTTGTAATGAACAAATTAGACAAAAACTGCTTTTCATTTTTACTTTAAAAACTGCAAAACATTAAAAATTAAAATATGAAGTAAATCAATTTTACCTAGGTCTGTAAGGTGTATAAGGATTTTGTTTTAGCAGTAAAACAAAACTTTTCACACAATCATCTGTATACAAGATACCCTCTATAAAGAGAAGTTAACTCAGCAAATGGGAGATAAATCCTGTAATCTGCAAGTATAGAATAGAATTATTGTATTGACCTTCATGAAATAATTTTTCTCTCTTTTTTTTATTTGTTTATAACAAAATTGATTGATATTTGCCATTGTGTCGTATATAATATATATAGCATATTAGGGATCAGAAATAATGACATGTATCATGATGACATATATGTACATGTTATTCTGGAACTAGAGATAATGGCGTGTATCCTGTTGACATATATGTACATGTTATTCTGGAATAAGAGATAATGGCGTGTATCCTGATGATGTTATTCTGGAACTAGAGATAATGACGTGTATCCTGATGATGTTATTCTGGAACTAGAGATAATGACTTGTAACCTGATGACATATATTGACTTATATACTGACGAACATGTAGGTCAACAGGATACATCATTTAGAAGACATCTAGTGACAAGTCTAGTTGAACCACTTTATACATGAATTGTCAAAGGGAGATAACTCTTATTTGATTTATCATATTGTTACACCTCCTTACTGCAGGGTAGAACTGGTTACATGCTAGATCTATACCTTGAATTTTGAAAAAAAATAATATCTGAGACAAATTTTTATGTAGTGACTATCAGGACTCACTTTGATATAGAGTTGAAACAGATGTTGGAATGTTCACAAATAAATAGTAAACAAATATTGAAATATAAAATTAACATTCCAATATTTGGCCACCTGTTTAGTACCAGTAAATTATGGACTTTAGCATCATTTTACCGTCACTCAATGACATGTATAGGATAAGTTTCGTAGGGGTGAATTTCTTTATAAAAGTGCTCCTTCAGGTAATAAGGTCAATGTTTCATTTTCTAAAAAATTTCTACACTTTTTATATTAACATACTAATCTTAGAACACTAAGAATGATTTAAAGTATGGAAGAAAAACATACATGCATTCGAATAAGAATGGTATAGAATTAATGAATATTCAAATATATTCATTATTGCAGCTGTATACTCTGATCTAATTGTTTTAGCCCCCAAGAAGAGACAGTACTATCAGCAATAACCACACTGATGTTTTTAGTTACACCGGTATCAAAGTCAGGTCAGTGGTTACATTTGTTTAGTGTTTTTCTATCAACTCTTTGTACTTCTTATAGCAAGATATTTTTTTTTGTTTTCAACACTTTGAAAAACCTTTTTAAGGATGTAATTAAATCTTAATAGAATACAAATATTTGATTATCTTAGATCAACACACAAGTGATTGTGTGTGTGTGTGTGTGTGTGTGTGTGTGTGTGTGTGTGTGTGTGTGTAGATATAAACATTGTTAATGCATCAGAATATTACAGACAAATATGAAATAGTTTTCAATGACTACTGTAGAGGCTATTACACTATCAGAATACCAATTCATTGCTTGTCTTTCTAGACAATTAGCATCTCGGATACAAACCTGCAGCCCATTTCACAAAGAGTTGTACATAATTTCTTTCACTTCAGTATAAAATATTTCCCTTGGTCAATTTCACAAAAGTTCGTTAGTAAAATTTTCCTTAAGGAAATTCCTTAACTTTAAGGACACATAAAGGCTGTCATAAGTCTAAAGGAATTTCCATATTGGTTTCGACAAAATCTTGAATTTTCGCTATTTTCAAAATGCAAGAAACCATCTAATATTTCAAGTTTGTGAAATAAAAATTATATGCTGATAAAGTAGACGACATATATTTTCTAAATAAATAAGTTTTAAGAAATAAGAAATGTGATTAATATTGTAAATCAACGTCCGAAGTTGAGTTGATGTCGGAAAATTGTCGTCATTTAAATCCCTGGTCAGACAATACACCATTTTCAAAATTAATTCCGGAAGCTATCCCCTGGCGTAGAAACATCGTCAATGGCTTGATATTTTCAGAAAAATCTCATTTTTCCAAATCTGACTGTGAATAGTCTATCTAATTTCATTTACCGTGTGTAGAAATATTTCTTTAGAAAACATGAAAAATAAAAATTGTCGCTGCCATGTTTTCAATCATTCCCAGGCAGATATCAATAGCCCCACACCTGCTTACCATCCCTAACCATAGTTTCACTCGGTAAACAACACTTACTTGGGGGAAACAATTAGATCTAGATGCAGGGGTCACCTCCTGGTGTTTAAGAAAGCCAGAGAGTTGTCATTCATTGGTGCCTAAACTCCCTGGATGCTTTCCGTCCTCCTTGACTACAGACGCCGACTCGCAGTGAACATTGTGCTATACTAACTTATATGTCTTTATATTTTAAAACAACTTTTACGATACAACTTTGACAAGGAGACACATCCCGCATGATTTGAAGACGCATAACAAAACAGATATAAAATTTTAACTCCAAACAGAAGTTGTAAAATGTGCACGATTCGATACTTACGGAAAAAAATCTGTAACCTTTAAAAAATACTGACAGGATTCCATAAGGGTAAACAGATCTGGAGATATGATTTGTCTCCACTCATGTCAGTGTACTTATGGCCATCCAACAGGACCAGGCAATTTCAATTAAGTGACATCTAGTGGCAATGTCATCACATATAGCAATAATTTGACAATTCCAGTTGGACTGTTTACAAGAGTCATCTGATTTACAAAGAGAAATTACCAAGTGATTTGAAAAGAGAGATAGTTAATAAGCTGGTTCCCTACTGACGACAACACTTTGGTGATAAAAAGCTGATGAGATCTGATTATTGTAAAATCTGATTAGTCAAGAGGCTTGTTACAATTGGCCAATGAAATTACTTGTAGTATTCTGCAAAACAACACTTCTGGCTGTAAACGTGGAGGAATTATATTTTATGCAACTATCCAAGAGAACTTTAGCTAGGCCCTGTCACAGATGAACAAGGCCTACTACAGATTGGAAAAGTATTTTTTTTTTCAAATCGGCTCAGATTAGATGTTTGATGTTGTATATCTTGCAAAGTAATGCAAATGTTAAATTCTCCTGGGCAGGATTCTGCCTGAAAGAGATAATTGTCTTACAAAGGGAGATAGATAACCAACTGATTTACAAAGGGAGATAATTAATATAAAAAATCTCAGATACTAAAGTATAAATCAATAGAATGTCCAGGACATAGATACAAATCAGGTAAAAATGGACAAACACAGACCTCTGGAAAACAAGAGGGGGATCAGGCGCCATGGAGGAGTAAGCATCCCCTGTTGACCAGTCACACCCGCCGTGAGTTCACAGTCATGCCTAATGAAATATGTGAGGAGTGTATCCTCGTCACAATTGGTACAGATGTCTCAACAACGAAAAGGCAACTCAACATTTCACTTAGAGAAACAGAGTAATCGCAAACAAAACTATTATACCGACTGTAAAATTTGCCGAACATTGAAATTAAACGCAGATTTCAATATCCCTGTGTCAATAATTTGTCAGTGAGTAGTTTACCTCTGTATATGAAATCTTCATATGTTGTACACGCGTTTGTCATATAGCTTAGTTGCCAATTTCCCGTCTGTGTCTATAGTAAGTAAAATGTCTAAGTATGAAGCATGTTTGCTTAATTCTGTTGTATCTTTAATTTCTAGTTCACTGGGATATATCGCATTAACATATGTATGAAAATTATTAATTGACAAAAAGTCGTCGATATATCTAAATGTCAAATTAAAGGACACCACTGGCTTTTTCTTCCTTTGGTTCAGCAGTTTCTGAATGAAGTCTGCTTCGTATGAATAAAGGAACAGGTCGGCCAATAAAGGGGCACAATTGGTTCCCATAGGAATGCAGACAGTTTGTTGAAAGACCACGTCTCCGAACATTACAAATATATTGTCTATTTGAAATTCCAGCATGTTTTTTTATATCAACTTCAGTGTATTTAAGTGTAGAATCAGAGTGGTGTTGGACAAAATAAGTATCCTGATAGCCAATCATTAAATATTTAAATTTTCGGGTACCTCCTTTAGTGAAAAAACAGTTGTCTATGATGCTAAAAAGTCTTTCTTTTAATTTTTTATGTGGAATAGTTGTGTAAACAGTAGAGAAGTCATGTTTTGATACTGTGAATTTGAGAAAAATTGTGTGCCTTCAAATTTTCTAAAAGCTGTTTAGAATTTTGTAGTATCCACATCTGATTTACACGGCTTCCAGGAATAAGCATTTGTACAGTATTGTTTAAGTTTCTCCTTAACAACTGTCAATATCTTGGTAAGGAGTAAAGATAAAGGTTTGGTAGAACATTTGCTGGATCCTGCTATGTATCTTTGCTTATATGGGTTTTATGAAGTTTAGGTATCCGATGTAAATATGGTAGCTCAAAATCAGTATCCATTGTAGGTATATCAAATGAGCGTAATATGGACATGTGATTTTGAAAGATCTCATCCTTTGAAAGTGAGCAATTTGTGTATGTAGGATTACCAGAATTCATATTAAACCCAAGTCTTCTAATAAACAATTATAGTTATGTGCCTTACAAATAAAAACTATATTATTTGAGTCTTTGTCTGCTGGCAGCAGTACATATTGGTCATGTTATCTATCCAGTTCAGTTACTACTTCTGGATCACTAAATACAGAGGGATAACGTCTTTTCATAGTTCCTTTATGTTTTCAAATACGAGATTTTATCAACCATGGTATGGCTTTTACCCATTCAAACAAAGTGTCTGGTTCTACGTCATCATGTTTGGCCCATCGTCTGGCATAATCTTCGACAGAACTCATAACTAAACTGAAAATCTGACGCCAATTAAAGGAACAGGCTTCCCAATATTTAGGGCCCCCTTAAAATAAGATTTTTGAGGCTTTCATTTTCAACAATAGAAATGTTGTCGGTAATGATATATAGGATTGTATTTGAAAGGAGATGAAGCACATAAACATGTGACAGTGTTGTGTAGAAGATGGTTGATGTCCAGGCACTGCAAAACCTGTTTGTAATTGAAAAGCTTGGATGCGATGCTAGGTGTATAGCTATATGAACTGCAAGGCATGGTCTTCAATTTAAAATATGGTGGAACACAGGACTGAACTTCTTTGTAATTTAGAACATTGCCAATGTTTAAAGTGTCTATACCTATATTTGTAAATTTAAGGAAAGTTTAAGGAAAAGACGTTTCTGTTCAGAACAGTCATCGTTTGTAACGCATGTAGGCTTAAACAGTCTGTGATAAGCGATGTCCATTATAATGGAGTTCAGTATGTATTCTGGGGTTGAAGAATCCGTGTAGGGGTTCATTCTTGCTTCCTGATTTACAGTGGGAGATAACTGATTTACAAAGGGAGATAACTAAATGAAGGGATGTAACTGATTTACAAAGGGAGATTGCTAAATGATTTACACAAAAAGATAATAATTTGATTTACAAAGAGAGAGATATTAATGATTTATAGAAATACTGATTTTCAAAGAAAGATAACTTACATACACAGAGAGATAACTAACTGATTTACATAAAAAGATAATTATAAAAATACCTAACTGATTTACAAAGAAAGATAAGGAAGTAAAAATTACTTGTCAGAATGCTTTGTATTTTTAAATCTAATTGCTTTATAGTAAGGCTGTGAATTATATTTTAACTTTTACTATTAGTGATGTTACATAAAAGAAGAAGATACATCATACTGGAGTCAACAATAAATGTTTTACTCGTTCATTTACCACACTTTGTTTACCACACTGTCATTTACATACAAACACACACACAGGTCATTTGTTTACATGTTTTTGTTTTATCATCTGTAATTTTAGATATAACAACATTGCCAGTGGTGGAATGCATGTTGCGATTTTCCACATCCAATAACAAAAGACTAAGTAATTTGGCCAGTGTCTTCCTGGAGGTATGTGTATTGAAAGAGTATTTCATTTTCTTCCAGCACAGTTGAAATTGTCTGCCACACAAAAAGTAAATGATTCCAAGCTCCTCTTCTTCCTTGAATTATTTACAGACATGATTTTTCTGATTTAAATAGGAAAACCAATTTTTTCTTGGTCGTTTTCTGACTTTCAAATTTCAACTTAAATTTTTTTTTTTCAACATTGTCAAATCCGGATTTCCCAGTAATTGTCCAACTTCTGTATTATTTTACTTGTTTCTAACAAATGATGCAAAACCCACTTTAATTTGTTGGTTGTAATTGCATTATAAAAGTTGTAATATGATCAGTTGTACAGCTCCAAACTGGTGCAGAATGTTTTCGGTGGAGATTGTTGCAATAATTTTGGCACTTTGGTACTTGTACAAGTAAATTAACTTGCTTAGAAGTGTCAAAATAACTCGGTGATGAATTTACCTGATACCTGCCTGTAAAAAAGCTATTTTTATAGCTTAAAATTGACCCACATCAGGGCAGAATTTCGGCCAACTTATCTTGCAAATAAGACACCAACTACTCCTCAGCAGTTGGAAATGCCTTCAAATAATTCTATTAATTTCGGCACTAAGGAATATCAGCACCAAGTATTTTCGGCACTTGTATAAGTAACTTTGGCACCTAAGCCCCTGTCAGTGGCTGTTACACATCGATGATTTAACCAGCATATGCCGACATATGAAAATTTCATAAATCTTTGGCATACATCAATCTTTTACGGTATCCATGTCACGCATTAACAATTTGTTAAACTTATGCTGACCTATGAAAGATTTTTCAAATATTCATTAAACTTTGGCATACGTCAAGCTGTCTCTGTAATTTCGGATATGATGGACATTTACAAGTAATATATAGGAAAGTGTGTTAACGATCGTATGATGTACCTACAACTTACTCCAGTGTATGCAGAATGTATGGCTTGTATACTGGCATTTTGTAGTTAGTTCCCTTGAGTATCATTTATTCATATAATTACACGTAAATAAATAAAACAAAAAGTCATAACTGTTCTTATTATGTTATTTCATACAATTTTCATCCATTTAATTATCATTATTTTTTCGGTAGCATATAGTAAATGGGTGATGTCGTAAAGTGTACGGATCATGTACAAAATACCCGAATGTACCTGATTCCGAGTAAGATTCTGTATTGCTTAAATAAAAAGTGCAGAGATTGCTGATACAATCTAATTAAAAATGTCTTTCATAAATAAAATCTTACTAAAATGTCTACAGCTATCGCAAAAATTGAAGTAATTTAAAGATACGCCATTGTAACCACATTGTCACGGACATGTAGCTTAACGGAACTTGTCAACTATATGTATTTAATTTTAATTATTTCAATTTGTACGCAGCTTGTATTTAAATGTCGGTTCAGTTCTAACGAAACCTGTTCTATAAACATTAGGCCTACTGCAGTACAGGTGAGGCTAATTGTTGACGCCTATCATCTATCAGTGCAGATCAGAGAACAATTGATGGTGTAATTGTTTTATTGACACATTAATTTTTACCTGTGACCTCAACCATGAAGAAAATCACGACTGATAACAATAGCCGAATCAGCAGGTGGCTTCCATGTCAAGTCGTTGTAAAGAATTTATTTACAATGAGTTTTGTACATTTGTTCCCCGAATCTAATGTTGGAGTCGGATACCGAATATTCCGTTGTAATAAGTACTTTTTATGTACATGTACATTTGTTCCCAAGCGATTCTTGTCGGATACCGAATATTCCGTTATGATGAATGTCGTTGTAAAGCGGGTTCACTGTATATGCCAGCGCATTAACCAAATTTTTCATACGTTGTATACAGGGGCTTTATACAAGTAACTTTGGCACCTATCTTTTCAGCTTCAGGTATTTTCGGCACTTGAATAGGTAATATTGGCAGCTAATATTGATTAAGAGAAACCAATCAATATCTCATGATGAATATTTTTGGAAGTGCTGAAAATACTTGCTTACAAGTGCCGGAATTACCTAACAGCCCTTCACCAACATTTGAGGAAAAAATGTTCACTTTGACAATCTTTGGGTTATTGAGAAGATAATTTGCCCCTAGCTTTTATCAGGTTTCATTGCCAAAATTGTCTAATGTGAGTAAAAAAAATATTTCAAAAATATCAACTTTTTTTGAGTCATTAGGTAATGACAAGATTTTGCACCATTTTATCCAGAGCTTCGGGGGGTCTAAGTGGCCTTTACAAACCACGTTTTCCTTCTTTTTCTTATAACCCAAAATCAAATCTGTATTTAATAGTTGTAGCTAGCATGATTAAGAATCATTTGATATGTATAGGAGCAGCAGTGTCTTCTTACAACTTGTCTATGACGTTACCTAGATTTTTTTAAAGAAACTGTGTACATGTTTGAAGAGCAATTGGAAGAGTAACTTTCGCCAATATTTGAGTAAAACATGATACCAAAGTTATAGGTGTGAATAAAAGCCAATACAATCAATTGTGTCTGTCATAAAATCTTCATCAGGATTCATCAACATAAAATAAAAGAAATACTTAGATTTGAGAATTTTACTCAACTTTGCCTAATCCTGAAATCTGATTGGCTGAGATCTAAGAACATTGTAAAACTTAAGTAAGTTTATGGTGTTGGGTCATATTGAACTCGGATTTTAAACAGAGGAATATGTCTGAAAGAGAAAATGGCTAAGAGACATGGCCAAAAAACTAAACCTAAAAGTATTGACTAAATTACTCAGAGTAACCACAGCAAAAATCTTTTAAGAGAAGAATAGAATTTCAGAAAAAACATTTCCTAAATCAAAGATCTTTATTAGTATATAGACAAAACTACACATATGTTTCTATTTGTATCATCAGACTGCTCAAGATCGTTGTAGTGGAAGGATTCAACGAGAGTGTAGCTTGAGTAGAATCCATCACTACAATGATCAAGTGCAATCTGGTGATATGGATAGAAACATTTGTATGGTTTTGTTTTTATTACATGTCCCTTATTTATCTATATGTGTACACAAATTTAAAATTCATTCCACTTTTAATGACGTCATCAAATATTTTGGACGACATGAATGACATTTAGAAAAGTAGCTCCAGCGAAATTTCCGTATCCAACTATGTGCTATATGACATAACGTAATGTAATAAAATATTAGCTGGTACTGAAATACTACATACTGGGTTTATGTATACCCTCAAGGTCTCAAACCATCCTCCAGCCATGACAACGACCAAGTGGTTGTAAATATATAAACATAATATCAAAGTTTTAGAGTGGGGTACAGAGTTCAAGAGTGGGACACAAAAGTTATAGAGTGGGAAACAAAGTTAAAGAGTGGGAAATAAAGTTATAGAGTGGGGAATGAAGTGAGACACAAGTTATAGATTGGGAAACTAAGTTATAGAGTGGGAAACAAAGTTAAAGAGTGGGAAATAAAGTTATAGAGTGGGAAATGAAGTTATAGAGTGGGAAATGAAGTGGGACACAAATTAAAGAGATGGAAACAAAGTTATAGAGTGGGAAATAAAATTATAGAGTTGGAAATAAAGTTATAGAGTGGGAAATAAAGTTATAGAGTGGGAAATAAAGTGGGACACAAGTTAAAGAGTGGGAAACAAAGTTATAGAATGGGAAATGAAGTGGGACACAAGTTAAAGTGTGGGAAACAAAGTTATAGAGTGGGAAATATAATTGCTAATTATAAACCTGTCATGAAGACCTCATCACTTGAGCGTTAAGTTAGTCATTGTGATCTATTGCCATCTGACTTGGTATGATATGTTGATGTACTGTACATATCATGTATAAACTTGCAGACAAAACGGATTGGCCTAATTCTCTTGAAATTTGGACTGTGATCTCTCTAGTAAAATAATGTTGTGAGTTAGGTAATGCGTAGGCTGGGAACAATAAGACCATTTTGGTGTCATTTTATCTTTGCCAAAATCCAATTCTAATATTTGAATTCATACTCTTAGTAATTCGTATTGAATATCACTGTACAAATAACTCCTTTCAGTGCAAGATTTTATTGCACAACAAGATACATTTGGTACCTTAGTGGTTAAAAGGCAATCCTTGGAAATAGTTTTTAAGATAATGCTGCAGACTTTTTCACTGTTTCAGGATTATTGTAATAAAGAACAAATTGAAACTGCAAGGCAAGTCCAGCAACATATGGATCAACAGAAGCAAATGGTCTGAGTATGGAAATAGATACCGAGTCAACTGTAAGATTGCTGATGACTCACTACAGTAAACAAGCTATAATTTGAATTTACATCCACAAACCAAAGAGCACACTGTATTGACCTGGAATACAGTGGAGTGGCAGTAGATGATTCATGGTCAACCCACAACCAGTCATAAAACGTTTTCTCTGTATCTCAGTTTGTGAATGGACCACTAAAGAGCAGATATATTATCACAAAAACTTGGTCTGTGAATGGAACTGATCTGATCTATTATCACCATGACCCAGTGAATAGACAGCTAAAGAGCAGATATGTTATCACTATGACCCAGTGAATGGACAGCTAAAGAGCTGATCTGTTATCACCATGACCCAGTGAATGGACAGCTAAAGAGCTGATCTGTTATCACCATGACCCAGTGAATGGACAGCTCTTTAGCTGATCTGTTATCACCATGACCCAGTGAATGGACAGCTAAAGAGCTGATCTGTTATCACCATGACCCAGTGAATGGACAGCTAAAGAGCTGATTTGTTATCACCATGACCCAGTGAATGGACAACTAAAGAGCCAGTATGTTATCACAATAGTGAATGGACAGTCAAAGAGCTGATTTGTTATCGTAATAGTGAATGGACAGGTAAAGAGCCAATGTGTAACACAATGACCCAGTGAATGGACAGCTAAAGAGCTAATATGTAACACAGTGACCCGCTGAATGGACAGGTAAAGAACAGATATGTAACACAATGACCCAGTGAATGGACAACTAAAGAGCTGATCTATTATCACTATTACCCAGTGAATGTACAGCTAAAGAGCAGATATGTTATCACAATGACCGAGTGAATTGACAGTTAAAGAGCAGATATGTAACATAGTGACCCAGTAAATGGAAAGCTAAAGAGCCAATATGTAATCACAGTGACCTAGTGTTTGAATGGATAACTTAAGGACAGATCTGTTCTCTAAGATATTTAGAGCACAGAAATGAAAAAGGCAGTTAAACAGCTTATATGAATAAGATGACAGACTGTCAGTAATATCAATAAAATGACAAAATGTATCCAGGCGGGGCAAAAGAGGCCTCAGGAGGTACCTCTTTTTGAAAATTTTCTTCTCCAGAGCTGTTGCATGGATTAAAAATAATAATTGCATTTGAATGATATACATGAATGTATGATTCAAGTTTGGTAATTTCGTAGAAATTGGAAAATAAATTTTTAACGCAATTTTGACGTCTTTTTAGACTTTGTAATATTCATTCATTTTCATATGATTTCTTTGATTTTCTCCCCATGTATTCATTATGATACCTTCATTTTATGTATTTTACTTGTAACTAGGTAGATGAATGCTTTTCTGAAAGAATTTTGCTGAAATTTATTTTTTGAATTTTTATTAATTTTTTAAGACTGTAAAAATGAAGGAGGGGGTGTGTTAACTTTTCACATTTTCGACCTCTTCTCCAAAAGTGGTGAAGGAATTTTGATGAAACTTTGTAGGAAGTGAGTACTCAAGGTCCTTTACCAAGTTTGTTCGGTTTGGCCAGATCGACCCAGGGGTAGATTCAGGGTGGGGAAAAAGAGGCCTGGGGGTACCCCTCTTTGAAAATCTTTTTCTCCAGAACTGTAGCATGAATTAAATAACTAATTGCATCTGAGTGATCTACTTAGAGTTTGTTATAGTTTTTTTTAAATTTAATTGAAATCAGAAAAGAAATTTTTGATGTGTTTTTGACATCTTTTTTAAACATTGTCATTATCATTCATTTTTTGTATGATTTCTTTGATTTTCTCCCCATTTATTCATCATGATGCATTCATGATTTATTTCATAATTATTAAGAAAAGTTGAAGAGATTGAATATTTATTGTGGTAAAAGTAAGGTTGTCTTATGCTCTGTAACACAGTGACCCAGTGAATGGAAAGCTACAGAGCCTATATGTAATCACAGTGACCTTGTGTTTGAATTGATAGCTTAAGAATGGACTGTTATCTAAGATATTTGGTGAATATAAATGAAAAAGGCAGTGAAACAGCAGTAATATGAATAAGATGACAGACTGTCTCTTTCGAGTTGTCAGGCTTACTTTTGTGACAACTGGCTTACCTTCATGTCTCTTGATACTGTTTATATCATGGTCATTAGTGGTTTATAAAACCTTCTTCTCCTGAGTGCCCAGATTCACCCATGATAAAATGTTTGTACAAAGTATAAAAAGTGACAAACACCATAACTTCAATATAGAGACAGTTTTTATTTATAAAGATGTGACATATACCCATATATATATATATCATTATTGTAAACATTTGAAGTCTTCCTCATATCATCAATGACTTCCAGCCAGGTAAACTTCAGTCACAAATTTTGACCAAATAAGGAATTGCATACTTCACATAATGTAAGTGATATAAAAAATTATAGATACATTGTAGTTCTCCAGTCATCTTTCGACTATTCATTGTGAATGTTAGATCAATTAAAGTCATGTGAAGTAGATCTTTAAGATTTCATATTATTCTGCTCCAGAGCGATGATTGCCGTATTCGACCCATCAAGGGTCCATCTTCCTGTAAGCGCCCTTCCCCCCCTTTTTTTTTTTTTACATATGATCGAGAATATTTTCTAGCTGTTTGACAAGGAGATATTGACTTGAAAAAACCATAAGTAACAGTTTATCTGAAGCCTCCAAGCAATAGAATTATGTTGATAAGTGTCAATTTTACCACTGTGCCTTATAAAATTAACTTTTTTACATCTGTTTGACTATTAATTAGTCCTATTAAGCACCCACCCCTTTTTCCTGCATGTTTGTGGCACCCTGGGCGCTTAATTGGTCGAATACGATATTCATGTTTGATTACAGATAAAATTATAAATGTTTTCCTCTTTATATTTGTGGAACAACAACTCTGTTTCTTTGCTTATATATTAATATATTACAGTTTAGTACTTTTAAAACAATTCACACATAGTCATTTTGTGGGTACAATGAAACCGTTTCTGAGTTATTGCCTTTGTACTTGTGGTATCGGTCCAACAAAAATAAAACATCAACTCAACCTCAAAAGTATCTCATTTCTTGAAATCCGGTCTTTGTAGTCGTAGGTATTGCTATGGCTGTTTGACATGATTGAGTTTTGTTCCAGGTGGTTTGTTGGCGGTAGGGAGACTGGAAAATTAAAATTACACAGGTGAAACATATTGAAATCATATTGAAAATGTATATACATCTGGTCTGTGCTGATTTGAGTCCGGCTGGAACCAAGCTGATTTTGTGAGAAAGTTTGCAAGTTTACTTGGGGAAGGTTGGTGGACTCTTCCCGGGTACAATGTAACCAGGCTCTTTTAACCTTGAAATCACAACTGTATACCACAACTGTATACCACAACTGTGTACCACAACTGTATGCCACAACTGTATACCACAACTGTGTACCACAACTGTGTACCACAACTGTATACCACAACTGTGTACCACAACTGTATGCCACAACTGTATACCACAACTGTGTACCACAACTGTATGCCACAACTGTATACCACAACTGTATACCACAACTGTATGCCACAACTTTATACCACAACTGTAAACCACAACTGTATGCCACAACTGTAAACCACAACTGTATACCACAACTGTGTACCACAACTGTATACCACAACTGTATGCCACAACTGTATACCACAACTGTAAACCACAACTGTATACCACAACTGTAAACCACAACTGTATACCACAACTGTATGCCACAACTGTATACCACAACTGCCATATAATGCTTGATTTGAATTGAACATATCAGTGTTGTAGTTATGTCTTAGTTGTATTAGCATTGTAATGCTTAAAAACTTCAAAAGATCTACAAATTACCCATGAACCACTGTTCTTCAGTTTATACTATACTAGATTTCATATTTTGCAAAATTTGACTGGTGTGAATTTCCTATAGATAAGTCATGTGAGCTTCAAGAGGAAATCTGCTGTTAAAACTGATGGAAAATCAGTACAGTGAATTGAAATGTGATAATTCATATAAAACATAGATATTCATTCAATGATCTATGGTAAGCATGTCATTCTGAATAGGGGCCTCCATGGGTGACTGGTCAGAGCAATGTGCTCCCCTGGAACCTAAACTGGTCTAGTGAGAAAAACTGCCAGTTTACTTCCAAAAGGCCAGTTGTAACCAGGTTCTCTCCTCCACCTTTAAAAACCAGTTGCCACCGTATAACTGAAAAATTGTGGAGCGTGCAGTAAAACACTTCAAAATTAAAAAAAAAAAACAATAAATAGATGACCTTATCGTAAATTTATACTTACAAGGTGTAGGTCTTACAAAAAGGTGGCTTGAAGCCAAATAAACACTGACAACGGTTGTGTTTGATGCATCGTCCACCATTTGCACACGGCTGATCACAAATTGCTTTAAAATAAATCGTTAGGCATTTGAATTATGAAAAAGTAATACTGTAGAATTCCTAGTAATTGTTATAGGTTCCTTTACAAATGGGTTTATCAATTTCAATGAAATTTAATAATGTCGACGAATTTGTTTCATTTTAAACAACGAAAATTTCTGATTCTATAGTATTTTCTTGCTGTAACAATTCAAAATGCATTTTATAAAATTTAATTTACTTCCTGTTAATTGAATTTAATTTGGAATGAAATATCTTTAATATGTAATTTATACTTAACACTAAGATAACTTAAAAACGCCTAAACAACATCAATAGAATATAATGTATAAAAGGTAAATCTCAATTATACCAAAATTAGAGAACTTAGTTCATTTTCTGTATTAACAGGTTATTGTAGAGATAAAGCGAAGTGAAATAAAAATAGGACATACATGTATTAAAAACTTCAAACATAAACAAAGTGACAAAAAAAAACTCAACAAAGTTCACCTTTTGTTGAATTAATATTGATGGAATTGACGATTTGTTGATAGTTTTGAAGAATATTTAGTGAAAGAAGATTAAAATTCATTAGAAACAAGAATAGGCCTACATTATATGAAATTCATTTTTTGACATTTTATTAAATACACAATAAATACATAAAATAAACAAAACGGAGAATAGTTTCTATTTCTATATAAATTGCAATATAAAATAGATACAAACCGAGTTTGTTATACTGAGTTTTACCATAGAAACCTTTGCGTGCGCTTGGTATCAACATTTGACTTACGATTTTGACAGCGCGAGCCACTGTAACCAGTCGGACATGAACATTTGTAAGGAGCCACACAGCGACCACTATTAAGGCATGGTAGAATGCAGATTGCTATTAAATAAAAGATAAATCATATTTAACTTGAACTGATGTAAGATCCACATCAAGAAAAATATATTTTATAAAAAATATATGTACACGTCTCTCTCTCTCTCATGTGTATCATGAGTCATATAATAATGGATAATTATGAATAAAGGTGATGAAATATGTAACAACGTATTGTACCCTTTTCACATCGTCTTCCTCCAAAACCTGGCGGGCATTTGCATCCATACAATCCAATGCATCTACCACCATTTTTACAGCCACCTTTACAAGGAACTAGAACAAACGAAATAAAAATCTACAAGTTATTTATCAGTTAAAAAGAGAACATAATCTTTAAACAACTCATCATTTTGTATAATGTTAAAGTATATTTCTTATTACCCAGTTGTAGAGCTTTAGCTCTGGAATTTTTTCATTTTTTGCTCACCTGAACTGAAAGAGGGGTACCCCTCTTTAAAAATCTTCTCCTCCAGAACCGCTGCATGGATTGAAAAACCAATTGCATCTGAGTGATCTACATAGATGTATGATTCAAGTTTGTTAATTTCGTAGAAATTGGAAAGTAAATTTTGGATGTGTTTTTGACGTTTTTTTTTAGACTTTGTAATTTTCATTCATTTTAAATACGTTTCTTTGATTTTTTCACAATTTATTCATTACGATGCATTCATTTTATGCGTTTTAAACTGTAATTATGTAGATGAATGCTTTCATAAAATAATTTGGTGAAATTTAATTTTCTGAATTTTTATTAATTTTTTAAGACTGCAAAAATGAATGGGGGTTTTAACTTTTCACATTTTCGACTTCTTCTCCAAAACCACTGGAGGGATTTTGAAAAAAAACTTTATAAACAAAACGGAGTACTCAAGATCCTTTACGTGATTTGTTCAGTTTGACCAGATCGGCCCAGAGTTAGATCCAAGGTGGGGCAAAAGAGGTCTCGGGAATACCTCTCTTTGAAAATCTTCTTCAAAACTGTTGCATGAATTAAAAAATTAACTGCATCTGAGTGATCTACATAGATATGTGATTAATGTTTGTTAATTAGAAATCAGGAAAAAAAATTTTGATGGGTTTTTAACATCTTTAACACATTGTCATTTTCATTCATTTTTTGTATGATTTCTTTAATTTTCTTCCCATTTATTCATCATATATGCATCATTTCATATTTATTAAGAAAAGTTGAAGACACTAAAGATTTATAGTCGTAAAGTAAGGTGGTCTTTATGCTATATGTCACTTTGTAATATATCGACACAGTTCAGGTGAGCGATGTGGCCCAAATTGGCCTCTTGGTACTTTATATATTGTGTTGTTATCACATATAATTCATTTTATGAATAATAAGATAAGTGTTAGATTTCTTGAACCATTAACAAGGAAATAAATACTCACGTGAACATGATATGTTACCGTCCCATCTACCGGAAGCTGTACATTTCACTACTGGGGGTAGCCTAGATGGAAGAATACCTGGTCGACATCTATAGCGAACCTTGTCTCCATAGAAATATGAACGACCTTGAACTCTGATTACATTGACGAAGTCATTGAGCCTTGGTTTTCCACAGAACACTCCTAACGAATAAAATTGAGTGAAAAGCTCAATTCCAGAAAAATACATTTTTACACACACACTCACACGCATACAAATATATATATAAATATATATATATATATATATATATATATATATATATATATATATATATATATATATATATATATATATATATATTATTATATTATTATATAATGCATATATTCGATCAAATCGGCGATATATGAAAGTGTTGGGCTTTATAAAATCCCCTATCAAATCATGTCCAAATCTTTGAAAACAGTATTCACTGTTTATCATTATTATTGTTTTTTACGAACCTACATAACGTCTATTCTTTATTTATGTGTTTCCTTAAAGCATTTTATCAAATGAAATACGTGTAATAAAGAAATTAATGCAACAAACTTTTGCAGTATCCATTGATACGACTCCAAGTTTCCGTTTTAGTACAAATAATCTTCATGTCTCCGACACTGTTATAGCCATCAGCGCACTGAACAGTCACAGTCTTTCCGACTTCTTGCTTAGCACTAAGTGAACGAGAATTTGGTACTCCAGAATCAAGAGGGCAGTATTTCAATGTGATATCTGAAATCAGATGAATACAAATGTATGGAATGTCGGATATGAGAATGCTTAAAATGTTTGTTCGTAATGTTTAAGAGATCAAATTAATGACGTCCGTTTGGTTTTTCATAAGTTTTTGCCGAATATACTTGTTTTTCATGCACATCTGTTTTGAACAAAAGACATTTTAGATTTACATGGATTATGAGTACAATATGTACGTGATAGAATATCTTCGAAGTCAGATTCATAAATGTTGATTTTGCCGTGTAATTACTCTTTCAAAGGTATTGTTTCATTGTTATTCTTTTGGATGGATCGTTTTTACCCGTTATAAGCTAATTTTAATTTTTTTTATCTATTGTATAATACACTGAATAATGCACTGAAATAATTATTTCTTATAAATCCATTTTGTGAAAAACATGCACATAACTTTAGTGGCGTTACGTATGAAAAAAATAAACTTACTGAGTTTGGAACAGTCAGGCATATTTGCATTCCATATCCCAGTTTCTGTGCAAACAATGTCACTCCGACCTTTCATTATGTATCCCGCTTCACAGGAAAAATTAATAGTATCGCCGTAAAGGAATTCTCGTTTCGATCCATCAACCATTATCAGACCTTCTGTACGTATTTCAAGTGGCGGACAATTTACACCTAAATTTTGATTAAAAGAAAATAGATACAAGAGTGTTTAAACTGCAAGGCAATGTATATTTTCTGCAATTAGTAAATGTGGTTGTGTAATTTAAAAAATCTCTTTTCAAATAACAATAACACTTATATATAATTTTGAATTGAAAGCATTTCTTCGAAGAATTGATAGCGCAAATTATTACAAAAAAGCAGAAGACGATAATTAAGCCTTACGTAAACATTGTGGCGGTGAACCACTCCACTGCCCCAGTTCTGTGCAATATATCCTAGCTTGTCCAACCATTACATGTCCATAGGAACACTTGAAACGTGTAGTGCCACCGACAGAAGTATCTCTGTCCACAATTAAAACGTTTTTATTTACAAATGGTTCTCCACAGTCTTCTGCCACACAGGTGGGAACTCCACCAATCCATGTTCCTGTTTCTCCACATTGAAGAGTTCCGTTGCCTCGCAGACCGTAGCCAGTTTTACACGAATAATACACGACGGACTGGTATGTAGTCGAGTTATATGTTCTGGATCCATGGACTAGGATTTCTGGATCCCCACAGTCTTTTGGTAAGCATGCAATGGTGGGATCAATTAGCCATATTCCATTTTCAGAACACATGGACATTGGGTCCCCCTGTAATGTGTATCCTCTATTACAAACATATGTGACTGTGCCGCCGTATGTAGTCCTTGTTACAGTGGTTGTGGAATGCATCAAAACGGGAGGTGGTCCGCACGTTACGGGATTACACACAGGTTTACTCCCTTTCCACTTACCATCCGCGCCACACTCCAGAATATCATTACCAGAATTTTTATAACCTTTGTCACACTTGTACAAAACAGTATTAAGATAAGTGAAAACAGTTCCGATTGCAGAAGCCTGGCTAATTTCGGGCGGAAGTCCACAATTCACAGGAATACAATGTGGAGCATCATCAGACCATGTCCCATCTACGGTGCAAACTATGTTCTGTTCCCCGACTAGGTTATAACCATCATCACAAAAATATGTAATTCTGTTTCGAAGAGTATATAAATCTCCAATAGCATATGCATTCGGATCTGACTTTGGAGCACCGCAATTGACTGGGGCACATATTGGGGTTTCGACACTCCAGTGCCCGGTTTCCAAACAAACGCCATTACTATACCCTTGTAGTTCAAATCCCGAATTACAATCAAAAGATACTGTACTTTCAAAAAATAAATCAACAAAATTAACGAAACCGTTCCTGGGCGAATCGGGTTTCGGACAGGTTATTTTTTGACATAAAGGTAACGTCCCAAGCCAAATACCATTGCTCGAACATTTTAAGCTCTTGTTACCTGTGGTTTTAAACCCCCTGATGCAGGAATAGTTAAATGTGTAATCAACATTAAATTTCGTTTTACTTGTTATAGGTTTTGCATTTTGCACAGAAGGTGGATTCGCGCATACTATTTGTTCGCAGACGGGATTAGGTCCAGTCCACTTTCCTTGTTCATTGCAAGTTCTATTTTTAGGTCCCTTGAGCTGATAACCAGGCTTACACCTATAATCGGCCTCACTTCCATATGCTAAACCACTGTATTCAGCAATACCATTTTCAAACCCACTTGGATCTTCACAAGTGATAATTTTACAGGTAGAGTACGCAGTGGAACTCCAAGTACCATTTTGTAAACATGTTATGCTATTTGTACCTCCCTGTGCGTACCCTATCTGACACCGCACTGTCAAAATATCGCCTGCATAGAAATTTCCTTTACTGATATTTGCGTAGGGAATATTAGGCGATTCCAAACATTGTACAGTTGTACAGCGAATATTTACATCTGACCATACACCATTCGCCTGACAGGTGGATAAAGAGTTTGTGATTCGATCACTCCGATAACCCTCTTTGCACTTTATCTCGACCATATCACCAAAAAACGAAGTTCTATTGAGAAATATGATTGATGTGTATGGAATGATGGGAAATTGTCCACACGTAATTTTTGAACATGTTGGCAATTTTGCTGACCATAATGAAGATGCAAGACATGTACTATCCGAATTTTCGCCTGATAATTCAAATCCTTCATTACACGTGTATTGTATCATATCGCCATAGTGAAATTCTGTCCGCCCATTGGCGTTTATAAATCCATTTGCAATATCTTTTGGATACGGGCATTTGATTGGTTTACACGATGGGTCTGGTCCTGACCATTTTAGTGTAATCAAACATAACCGAAATGAAAATCCAACAAGTGTATAACCGTCGTTACACTTGTAGTGTAACTGGGAACCAACACTATAACCACTCACTGTTATTTGTCCATTTTCGAAATCTGGAGGGTGAAGACAAGAAGTCTGTTTACACGTTGGTGCTTTCCCAGACCACACACCCGTGTTTAGACACCGTCTAGTGTTCTCCCCGTTGATCGTAAAGCCGTTTTTGCACTTGTACGTGACCGTGTTATTAAATGAAAGCGATCCGTAATTAACATCTGCATTGACAACATTTTCGGGTAATGGACAAGTTACGATTCCGCAAACGGGAACTTGACCAGCCCAAAGTCCGTTGGCCTCACATACAATATCCGAGTTTGATTCTTTCATTTTGAAACCATCATGGCAAAAATACTGAACTATACTTCCAAACTGAAATACACTTCTTGCTTCGGAACCGATGAAACCGTTTTCAATTACAGGGGGATCTGGGCATGTCTTTGCTTTACAGGAGGGTTTCACACTTGACCACTTACCATTTATCAAACAAAGTCGTCGTGAAATACCTTCCAGGATATACCCTGTGTTACATTCATAACGAACCTGAGACCCGAAAGATCTATCGTTTCCAATGATTTTTCCATTTGCTAATTTTTCAAGAACTGGACAAGACATTTCTACACATTTTGGTGATCTACCTGACCAGATTCCTGTTCCAAGACACCTCCTGAAATTTTCACCATCAATTCTATAGCCAATGTCACATTGATACAGTAGTTCACCACCGTAGTCTAACGTTGAATAAGTAACTTGACCGTTGTTGATATCCTCTGGTGCAGAACAGGTTATCAAATTACAGACTGGAGCACTTCCACTCCAAGAACCGTTTGCTGTACATGTTACATATTCGTTGCCTTCTAATTTGTACCCTTCTTGGCAATGAAATGTTATATTTGCTTGATATGAATTATCAAACCCAATAATTCTTCCGTTATTTATTGTAAAGGACCCACCACATTTTACTTTAACGCACTCTGGATTTGAACCACTCCAGCTACCACTTGCCAAACATTGGCGAGATATCACCCCTTGTAAGCTGTACCCAACATCACAAGAAAATATTGCAACTGCTCCGACATGGCGATCTTTCACTTCAACTTTACCATTAGAAAAAACATCCAAAGCTAACTGATCAAGATCACAGTTTTCCGGGGCACAACGTGGAGGTCCACCGTTCCATGAACCATCTTTCTGACATTGTAGAGTGCTATTTCCTTTTATTTTAAATCCATCTTGACAAGTAAATGTTGCTGTTTTGTCTTTGATAGTGACACTACCAAACTCAGGATTTTGGAGACGGGAACACTTAACGCATATTGGTTCAAGACCGCTCCAACTTCCGTCCTCTAAACAGCGGCGTTCTGGTGGACCGAACAAAACATACCCTCTATAACAATCAAATGTTATACGCGTGTCATATTCTCTTTTAAAAGTGGACGGGAAACCATTACGGATACTCGGTCTTGGACACTCCACTGCTTCGCAAACTGGTAATTTTGTACTCCATTCTCCAGTCGAAAGACAAGTCCTGTTGACTGAACCTTCCAGCTTATACCCGGGATCACATACGTAACTTATCGTAGAACCATATGTAAATGTATCTCCATTCATTCTACCATTAGATATTACTCTAGATGGCGAGTCACAAATTACAATTTCACAGTATGGATTATCCCCTGACCATTTCTCCGATTTGGTGCACGTCAACTCAGAATGTCCCTTCAGTGTGTAACCTGGATCGCATCCAAATTTGACCACAGCATTATAAAGGAGTCCAGACAGTATTTTATATCCATTTGTAATATCTTTCGGTTCCAGACAAGATTTTGGAACACATACTGGTTCCCCTCCATTCCAAGTTAAGTTTTGTAGACATCTACGTACATCCATGCCAGTAAGTGTATATCCAGGATTACAGGTATATAACGCAACTGACCCTAGTGTTAAATCTTTATAATCAGTTTTTCCATTGTCAATTTGTGGAGGTGGTGCACACTTACCAGGAAAACAACGAGGCTCTTTTCCTGACCAGGTTCTGTCTGGCTGACATATCCGAATTGTTTCACCATCCATTTCATACCCTTCATCGCAGAAGTATTCGACTCTATCACTAAACGTTATCCCAGTAGATGTAAAGTTCCCATTCAAAATATCATTAATAGGTGGACATTTTACAGGATTACATTGTGGCAAAGCAGGGAACCACGATCCGTCTGTTTGACACTTGGCGGTATCATTTCCATTCAAAATAAAACCAACATTACATTCATATTTAACTGTATCATCATAATACTGTCCAGTGCTTGTGTAAAATCCATTTTTTAACTCCGGATGCGCTTGACATTTTATTTTATTGCAAACAGGTGGTGCACCAGTCCATTGCCCATTTACACCGCAAATTCTGTCGGTTATACCACTCAAAACGTATCCGGCGCTGCAGCCATATTTTATTGTTTTGCCCAATGTAAATTCTTTTCCAGTACTAAAACCATTTTTAACTAAGCTGGGTTTTCCACAAGATATTGGGTTACATTTGGGAACGTTTCCACTCCAAGTAGCATCCGCCAGACAGGTTCGTGATTTATTCCCAACAATGATATAACCAGCATCGCATTGGTATGTTGCAATACTATTGAAAGTGTAACGATCTGCCCTGACAACACCATTTTTAAGTTCTTCAGGGACTGAACAGTCCACCGGTACACAGCTTGGGGGTAATGGATCCCATGACTCATTTTCAATACATTCCAATTTATTTTCTGCTCCCACCATAACATAACCATTTTCACATGTGTATTCAGCAATAGAAAATAAGTCTAATGACGGGTAATTTACAATGGCATTTAAAACATTTGGCGGCTCTGGACAACGTTTAAGTACGCATTCTGGAAGATTGGACTCCCAAGTTCCTGAAGGTAAACATGAAATTTGTCCGTTTTTATTCAAATTGCTTTGTGATAATTTAAAACCAAATCTGCATTTATACTCAAGAATGTATCCAACAGAATATTCAGGAAGAATACTGGTGGGCTTTGCGTTTTTAATTTCAGGCACACCTTTGCATTTCTGTGGATCGCAAGTCGGAATACTTTTATCCCACGTCCCGTCACCCTGGCATACCACCGTACTATGTTCCGTGTATAGCTTATTGCCCGCTGTACATGAGAACGTTAAAAACTGCCCCGGTTTATACGAGCTATTGGTAACTGACACACGTGTATTCTCGGACAACGGCGGCAGAGTACAAGAGATTTCTGAAATAAAATTAGAAAAACGGAAGCATGTGAGTACAGATTAATTTACAATTATACATATTCTTTTTACAAAAATTAATTTATAATTATAACAGTGTATTCTCAGACAACGGCGCAGAGTACAAAAGATTTCTGAAATGAAATTAGAAAAACGAAAGCATATGATTACAGATTAATTTACAATTATACATATTTTTTTTACAAAGATTAATTTATAATTATAACAGTATACATATTTCTCTTCCACGGAGAAGTAATATATCTGTTCACTGAAATTACATGTGTACATAAAAATTATAATGTCCAAAATTGCGTACGTACCTAAAAAGCTGTAGCAAATTTGCATGGGCGTGTATAAGAGTAAGTGTAAGTTCGTTTTATAATTATAGAAAACTGGTAGAGAAGACTGTTGAACTAAAGGATGCGTGGTGTTATATTTAGCAACAAAGAGAAGGTTCATGCATGCATCTTAAATGTCACTCTCTTGATAAATGTGACAGTTAAATTTCAATTCAACTCTAAGCACATGTGTATGTGTTTATCCTAATGTACTTTAGTAAAACCTACCTGCAGATGGTATGTATTATGTAAGCAATATACTTTTATCTGATGTGCCAAATGGTACAAAGAAAAAAGAAATTGAAAGAAAAAAAGAAATTGTTTGAAAGGCTAGGTAACGTCTAAACACAAGTTAGTTCACAGAAATTTTGATTCTACATGAGACAAGCTGTGAAAGAGAAGTTTGAAAGTTATTTAGATATCAAAGAAAATCATACCTTGACAGGACGGCGGTCCACTACTCCAGAAGCCAAATTCGTCACAAGACAATATGCTATTACCAATCAGTTCATATCCTTTGAAACAAAGGTAGGTAACCTTACTGCCGTAGTTATAACTGCGTCCAGTAAAGTACCCAGACTTAATTCTGCCTGGATGTCCACATATTATACCTGAAAACATAGATTTATGAAATAGTTTTATGTACAATTTCATACATACTATTACAGGACCGGCAAAAGAAAAAATCTGTCGATACTGTGAGCGGGAGTGGGGATTAGACACATACATATACAGTAATAGTCAAAATTGGGGTTTTCATGAGACACATTTACATCCGTTGTTTGAAATGTCCTCCTAAAATAGTCATAATACAGAATGTTATTCTACAAATAAATAATACAATTTTGTTAGGATGACAGAAAAAACAACTTTTATGCAATAGTTTTACAGATGATATACATTTAAAAAAATGAAATAAAATAGCAAAGCTAAATCTAAAAGCCCTGAAGCATAAACCGAAATATCAATATTTTATTTCGAAAATGTAATATACTTACGTTCACATGTTGGTGCATCATTCTCCCACTCGCTTGTAACAAGACACTGTCGTACATCAATTCCTGATATTCCAAATCCTTGAAGGCAAGTGTAATATACCAGTGAACCAGCAGTGATATTTGAGTAGCTAACTTCTCCGTATGTCGGCTTTGTAGGGATAGGACAATCTGTAAGTTAAAGGATCAAGATAACATCTTGTGTCACAGCAGTGAATCTACGATGATTTATTTTTATTGACCTATATGTCCTGTCTGAAATGTTCAGTTATGTGTAGTCATAAAGTGCCACATTTATTCTAAAACAATTTTTTAAAACATTTTTATATTTTTATGTCAGTCTTTCATGGCACGGACCAATGATTTTAATTCCCAAGAAGACTAGCGACCCTCACCTTTTATGCCGGAGATTGACGAAAACAATAACTTTTTAAAGTTTAGGGCATGACATGATACCGGTAATCGAACATGGACCTTTGACTTGCAGAGCGAACGTTCTACAACTGATGCTAATACATTAAATATTTAACGCAAATCTTCATCTCTCTCTCTCTCTCTCTCTCTCTCTCTCTCTCTCTCTCTCTCTCTCTCTCTCTCTCTCTCTCTCTCTCTCTCTCTCTCTCTCTCTCTCGGCGTGTATGTGCGTGTGAGAGAGAAATCATGTTACAAACTTGATTTTCTCATAGAAGTATAAATACCTGTGTAGAATTACTATGTCAAGATGATAAAACGAAAATTATCCAAACTTTCTGTCGCCTAAAAATCGTCCGGGTGTTCATTCCCATTTCGTAATTGGTGGGCGAATACACTTTAAGGTCATTTAACCTGCAAACGTTCAAAGCAAACATGGCGGTTTAGAGACGTCGGCGACGCCCGGGAGCAGTTTGTGAACGCACAGATTGCTGACGTATTATGCAAAGCAACCGGAAGATGGCTTACTCCAAATAGATAACCTCCGATACAACATGAAATGAAATGCAAAATATGATCCGTTGACAAGAAAAATACAGGATTAATTTGTTGATATTTCATTGCTGTCTTTACTTTAACTATTTACTTTAACTGGTGCTGGACAAATTATGTGTACATAGCCTACTTCAAATCTCAGTTTTCGGCTCTTAATTTAATTTGAATAGACCATAGTACAATGGTTATTGCCCACTTGTTGAAACGCCATTCGATTTGCCACTATCCTTACATGTATATTATTGCACAGGTAAACTTTATTTACAGAAACAGTTCCGTGAAACAAACAATATACAAAATACTGAAAGTGCACGGGATTTACAGTGCAGCTACTCTCATCACTCCGTAAATTAAAATTAAGTAGATCATAGACTCGATATTTTCCGTATCATTTCAATACATGATACTATATTTCAAGGAATGTCATATTCAATACACGTGCACAACTGATGATTTAAAAGGTGTTTTGGCAGTCAAAACATCGAAAGTTATCAATGAGTTTGAGATTATAAGTGGTTTATTTCCTTGGCTAAATCCTCGATCGCAAATGCATTTAATTTAACACATTTATATCGTTTGAGACGACATTGAAGTCAGATGTTTGCTTACTCTGTGTTCTTTGGAGCAAGCTTATTGCCCCAGAACTATTAACTGCAGTGAGCCCATCGTCAACATAACAGTTTTCTTCTACAAATTGTTTAACAGCTGGATCAGCTTCCTCAAAAGATTTGCATAAGCTAAAATATTTGCGACAGCAAGTGGGGGACTCTTGCCAAAAACATGCAGTACTCCACTAGTTCTTGATTGATATCATTTTCCTTGTGCTACATGACTTTCATATTCCATATAATTAATAAATTTTCGGTCCTCAACAGAAAGGCTTGGAAAGTTGTCCAAAGTATTTTTGACAAATACATCAGATTTTCTGATGTTATTTTCATTTTCACATGGTTGTACAGAAGATGGACGTCCGTTACTCAAAGCATAAGTCTTAAAGGTTGATACTGATTCCTGTTTATGGGATCTCCCAAAGCATGCGTCTCCTACAACATCCAACCTATAGGTAGCTGTTAACTGTTGAAAATAACGGGTCGCATCTGTACCAAGTCGTTCGTCTAGCACATGATGAGCTCTAAGCAAGTCTCTGCCAACTGACCTATCCTTAAGTGTCTGACTTATGGCTGTCCATGTCCTTTTTGACGTCATTCGATTGTGATTTCATAATCACACAAGCGTTTGACGGGCCATTTAATTGTGACATCATAATTGGAAAGTTTGCCAAAAGGTGCCATGTCGGGCATTTGGCGATAGGTCAATTAGTAACAGGATATCAGCTCTACCATTAAGAGGGGAATTTTATCCGAAATGTTTTGTAAGTTATTATTTGCTCTGGCAGTGTCTGGAGTTGGGATCTCCTCACGATCATCGGGTATTTGGTCGCACTCACAGTAGGGAGACGGAAACCACAGCTTCCATCATATGAATTTACCACTAGTCCACTATTTTGTTAGTCCTTGCTGTAATGCGAACATTGCCACGTACTTCAAATGACTTTGGGTTAGCGATTCATCATATGAGAATGAAGGGTCATTTTTCATTTTGGCCATGTCTATGATGAATTTTACAAATATAGAAAATGGTGAGTGTGATGCGTCATTTTTATTCTTATATCTTATTGCTTAGATGCCATTTTTCCTGAAGATTGTAAGGTAGTTTTTTAACATTCGATTTCACACCACATAATGAACCAAAGTATGATAATTATGTAGCATGATGTTGGTAACATTTCACTGCTTCTGAACTTCTAAAACAACGTCTGCTAGCTCAAATAGATTCTTTGAATCCTTATTTGTAAGTTTTAGAAATGCAGATAATTTCCTTTTCGTTTAGCTTGTAACACATCTGGGCTGCCATACCTATCATTTAATCTTTCCCATAATTTAGTACATGCAAATGCTGAGTCCTTGTTAGCTGCATGAATACTACGTGCGTATCCGGTTGACTCTGATCCGAGTTTTGTTTGTAAGAGTTCAATTTCTTCCTTTCAAGTCAATGAAAACTCGCTAACAACACTTTTGAACGCAATGCTTCGAAATAAGCTGGGTTGTCGTCAAAGTTATAGAGTCGGTTACAAAACAAATCCTTTTTAGTCAGAAATTTTGACATTTCTTCACACATATTCATTTCAGCACTTTTTTGTAAAGAAACTATGTGCATGATGATCATTTTGCATATACGGTACTCCAGGTTGGTAACCTTGCATATAAGTTATTCTTGGTATATCAGCAGTGTTTGTTGACTCAACAGGAGCAGTATGGATGACATATGGTGCATTTGAGACATTAGAATTAGTGACATTTACATTATAAGGGAAGAAATGGGGTTGGTCAGCAAAGGATCGATTTTATCAACAAAGTCATTCACCATTGCTTCTGTATTTACTCTGAGTTCAGTGTCATCATCAGAATCGTTGTTATTTTCATCCAGGTGATTTTTAATAACCTTTAATTAACTTTCTGCAGTATTCACATCACACTCATATTTTAGTTTTATCATATATGTTTCAAGTTCAGTTTTCTTTTTTATTAGTTCAATTTCCTTGTCAATAAAATTTTGACGGACTTTAGCAGACTCTAATTTTGCTAGTTGACTGACGTACTGATTTGACAGTCTAGAAATGTTTGACATTATACTTCCTACTTTCTTTGATTTAACTGATTTCTGCTTACCAGTTGACATCACATATTTAATTCTCTTTTCACTTGGTGACTTACATACAGTTTTGACATTACTCTCATCGGTAGAACTTTAAACAGATGATATATATTCCACTTTTGTAATGTTGTAAGAGCAGTTTGATTAGTTTTTATTTTTTCTCCTATAGTTTGCCTACATATTTGATGACTTTTTCAGCGTATATTTCCTGTCCCGCCTGTGTTAGTTGTCTTGTCCATCTTCCCCTGTCTGTGTATTACATGATTGAAGTGGAATTCCAGGATTTTGTATTGTGCAACAATAAAGAACTAAACCTTCAAACTGATATGAATGTTCTTTCTCCTGAGAGGTACAAGTTGTTTTGTAATAAATATCTGTACTTATTTGTTCTCCTGTTTTGTCACTAATGTGTTCAAAATGGTATTTACTTTGCGTTTACCTCGATGGTAAACTTATTGTTTGGGTCTAACATTGTTTAATACCATTAGGCGTTCATTGCCATAAATCCATACGATAATGCAATCGTCTGAAATACTTTTATAAACAGATATTGTTAAAATTCTATATCCCATATTTCTTTTAATTTTTTTTTTCAATCCAGAGGGTGGGAAAATGCCCCGGACTTTTTTAAAACCTCAAAGTGTTTGGACCACGGAATTCAATTAATGTAATATAAAATATCGCACAGAGATAGAGAAATAGCACATTAATAATCCAGACAAGTTACAGATCATATTGCTTTGCTTATTTTGAATTTCAAATAGATAGACGTGGATGTGCGATGTATTGAACGTAAATTGGAAATGAAGTCATGCAATTCTTAATTTTAACTTCTTAACTTTATACTAACACTTTAAATATAATCTTGATATGAACCATATGCAAACATTTATTATATACCTATCAGTATTCCAAGTTTGATACTGTTGATTTCATAGAGTGTGATTTGCCTTTCCGGATCACCACACTAGTTTTCTGAATCCATATCACCCCTCTCTGAAATTGATGACGTAGTACACAAAGCAGAACTACTTTTACTATGGTAACAACACCGAAAGTTACCATGATCAATGAACAAACTCCATATATATACATTTGATATTTTATTGCGCGACCTACTTCATGAAAGCAACAGCGCCGGAAGTTACTAAGCTCAATGTAAACAAATTTGTATTCTACCGTATGGCACATCTATATCTAATTGATTAGTTTATTATGGATGGGTACATAGTAAATTTATCATTATAAAGGTAACATGATCCTAAGAGCCGGGTTGACAGGGGCAGATCATAAGATCAAACTCGACGCTTGTCGTCTCATTTGATCTGATAATCTGCACCTGTCAGCTCGACGTGATCTGGCTCTTAGGATCAAGTTACTGTTATAATAATCTCCATGTATCGCTAGAGACACATATTAAATTTCTGTATCAAATATATTTGTTCTCTACGCTCATCCCAACGATTTATTTAATGCAGTTTCACTCAGATAAATCCATGTTTATTATTTACCTTGTAGCATAGGTATTACACTTACATACTTACTATATCAATCATGTCAACGGCAGGGGTTGCTTTCTTCTCCATGACACCCGATCATCTTTGGATTTTCAATACATCCTCGTCCTAATGTTTACCAAATTTATATACAAGTATTTTCTTCTTGTCTCGCTACCTTTATACATATGATGTCGTTAGTAGGTCTAGATTAGAGTATCAAACACCGATATTTCACATTCTGTGCAATTAATACAGAAATGATGACATATTTGTACCTGAATTACTTCTATTCTTTATCTAGTTATATTGAGGAGAAATCTCTATTAAAATACACGGGGGGTACGACAGGTCCATGGCAAGTAAAATATCTTTCGCATAATCAGCTTAGGTGCTTACGTGTCTCTTACCAACTCTTAATTAATAACCGACGCCTTGGTCTGAAACAGGATGAACTAATCACAAAGAAAAAGCTCCCCCTGATACCATTTTGTTAAAAAATATATTTCCATCCAGCGCTGTAAACGGTCGTGTTAATCAGTTAACTCTTACCTTTATTGCTTTTCTTGACACCATTTTACTTCATACTTTGATTTAGTATTAAATGTGTTTGTTTGCCAAAAATATTGAAGGTGAGTAAAAAATCTGTGTCCCATGTACATAATAGTAAGTGCATTAAATACACAGGTCAGTGATAAGTGGAGTTACGCCTCTTTATTTTGTATTTGTCACCCGAGAAAATATTGGATTTTCCATGGAAGACAATTTCCAATACCAGCCTCGCAGGAATGTTATATCAGCTTTACTACTGTATACATGCAAATTTTCGCTCCATTTAGTTTTAACCATTTTTGCTCTTAGATGAGAGGGCGAATTTAAATTAAAAGCGAAATTTTAAAGTATATTAATTGAAGCACTTACATATATGTATATCATCAATGAGATTATGGTGATTAAGGGCGATTTTATGAGAGGGTGAATGCGTTTTCTGTCGTAAAAGAGCGAAAATAAGTAGAGACGAACATTTCCAAATATACAGTATACCGATTTATTGTATTTATGAACATATTTTTCATACGATAAACCTCATGACATCTGCATTGCTATACCTGCAGTTTGTTCTCACACATTTCAAACATATGACTTGCATCAAAGGCTTCCACACAATTGCACCATACACGCGTTCATGTCTGCACATATGACCTTTAACATGTCAACCTTCTAAACATTGCCACCCTTGGAACATTGAGTATATAGAAAATACAGTAAAATCGAAAGAAATTATGAAGGGATATAATAGGGAAAAACGTATGAACCAAGTTAGATCGCTGTTCATTCTCCGTTCATAGTGGGGTATTTCATTTCTCCAGCTTGTTCGGACATACTTTGTTTTGATAGTCTATTGTTCGCTTTATTGTTTGTTAGTAGAGATTGAAAGCAAATGTGAGACTAGGAAGCCAATAGCCTACAGCGTATTTATCAACAGCAAATATATGTAATAGATAAGTAATATTTATCACTCTGTTTAAAGATAGAATATTCAGTTCCATTCATATTCTTATACAACGAGGTGTTATAATTTATTATATAGCAATATTTGAAGCATTTACTTTGTCTTATACCAAAATCACATACACGGAATTTTCTTACGAGTCCTAATGGATCCGTAAATAACTCGTTACAAAGCTCAGACACTCGTAAGGATCAGTGAAAGGAGAAGTATATTTGTTGATATGTCAAAGGTTTTCTTAGGATCGTCTGTGGAATGATTTATCCGTGAATAACCATTAAATACATAAATAATATTAACAACAATTCGTAAATATCGCAAACCGTTCGTAAAAGCACATGACCCTCGTTGGAATATGTGTCTTTTAAAGACTTTGTGCCACACGTAAGCACTTGTAAGAAAAATCAGTGTATGTGAAGGTACCATTATAGGTCATGCATCTTGATACTGAAAACACTGAAAGTATACCATTACAAACTATTAATCTTTTATATCATTCAAATTAATATAAGCAATGGAATTAAGAGCAAATGGATTTAACTGCAGTAATATACATATATCTTCCATGAAACAATAAAAATGTTGATGGTATGATAAAAATTATTGTAATATACAATAAATTAATACAAGATGAAATATATAGCAATGATTCAACTATTGTACGATTAGTTGCCTTATATATATTTTTTATACAAAATGTTCTTTGATTTACTGCCATCATATTTTCATTTAGTCCATGATAAGCGCATCCAGGAATACTGCATTCAAGATATAAGTTCAATAAAATTGTATTTGTACTATTTGTATTAGGTATGGAGTCTTGTTAATATCAGAAGCACATGCTTATGGTTCGATCCCAAACCTCCAGTCTTTACCTCTGCAGAAGTTGGATGGTTCCGGTTTCAGAGAGCCACGTAAACCTGTTTGTAAATCAGGCCAAGAGATAATATTTCCTGTATGCTTTTGACAGGAAATTCTCATTGCTTCAATATCAGAGTATGAGAGTTCCTCACTCCATATGTTGAGACGAGTTAATTGTCCAACAAATGACTCAGTGCTGCTGTATATACCCCCGGGATCCTGTTCCTGTCCTACTACAAAAGTTCCGCCACCTAATCAAATGAAAGTTTAGCTTTGAAACATAGAGGAAAATATGCATAAAAGTAAAAACGCTTTATTTGTAATATATGTACATATGTAGTAAAATTCTTATATTTTTATATTAAAATATTACCTTTAATAGTTTCTCCTACTGCAAAATCGTAAGCTTGGTCCATTGGGGACCCATCCATGTAAATTTTCCATGATCCTCTGTTAGAAGACCACGTGAAAACAATATGATGCCATTTACCGTCATTGGCGGCCACATCAGTCACTAGCTTCTTGTTGTTGATATAAATAACAAAACTGGTAAAATAGTAATGAAATCATAATTAGAAAAATGAACTTGACATATGCATAATTTAGTATTACAAATGTTTATAGAATATGTAGGAAATGTTGTTCTCTCATGTCAGATTTTCATGCAGTCATAAAGATTATATTGATTGTAAAACATTTATTATGTCCCTATTCATTATATCCAAAGGCATTATAGAATGCAATAATTTTACCCATCGTAACTGGTCATTGTCATAGCATTATCAACAGTATCAGAGGAAGCATAAGAGAATGGTGTTCCTTGATTGATTTTGTCATTTGTCCTCATCCAAAACGCAACTGTAAATGACGTCAGATCAACATCTATGGTCGACGTTGAATAATTGAATGTCCCGGATGATGGAAAATCCAACATGTAATCATTGGGAAGTTCTGAAAAGATCAATTGTTATGTGTAATCACAAACAAATAACCAGAAGATGAAAATATTTAAACAGTGACGGCAACTTTAATATTACACTAGTTTCACAATCCACCAATGTTTTCAAATCTCATCTGGCAAACGCATTTATAGTTGATAATGATTCAAAATGTAATTCCAAAATATTAAAAACTATACAGCCGAGATATCTTGGATAGCATTTAATTAAACAAAAGTATCAGCAACATTTAAGCCGTCTTATCGTTTTAAATACATTCACTCTAAGTGATGAAGAAGGAAGCCAGACTTAGTAATTACCTTCTTCACACGTCGATCCTGCAAATCCTTTTTTACAGTGACATTTAAATCCGTTCAAGAGATCTTCACATTTGACATCAATTGGACACGGTGAGGATGCACATTCGTCTATGTCTTTATCACAGTTTTTACCTGTAAATCCAGGTTTGCACTGACACCTGGTGATGGTAATATAGTGTATAAATCAAATGATCAAGTTTATGTCATTGTTACTACATAAAATGTTCGATAAAGTATATCGATTCAATATGAACAATACACGGTCGTTCCATATGTTTTAGTATTACAAAGTTATAAATGTACAATTATTGACTTTGGTTGAGGGTGGCATAAGGATTTATCGGTCCAAAGAAACATGACATTGACAGAGAAGAAGCCAAAGTTAGATAAAAAACAACCAAAAACCAGAAGCACTAGAGTGCGACATAACAGTCCACGGTGCTCTGGACTGTCGAATGAATGAACGACTTATATTCGGATTTGCCAATACAAATTGCCATATCTACAACCAATCAGCGGACTGAAAATGCACGCATCATATAATAAGCAAAATATTATATATTCTCAAAATATGAAAATTGAAAGTTTTATCTCTTTTATTTGTTTATGGTATGTTCTTTGTATTTGTTGTAATATTAGGCCGCCATACAGATACAAATGCACTTGTAAGTATGCACCACTACATACTACTACATACTTGTAAGTACCGAGGCCATCTTCACACGTTGCGCCATTTAAACAAGGACCGCTGTCACATTCATCATGATTAATTTCACAGTTCTTTCCACGGAAACCAGTTACACATTGACAAAAATATCCACCGACCTCCGAAACACATGTCCCGTTATTTAAACAGGGTTTAGTATCACACAAATTATCTATTCCTTCGCATGTAGGTCCTACAAAGTAAAACTATTTCAAAATATTCACAAATCTTATTTGCGTTTTTATATAATGTCGTTTTGCCATTGATCATTCATATATATATCCCCTCCCCTTAAAAAAAGACAAAACAAAACAAAACAAAAAGAACAATAAATAAGACATAAAAGACATTACTATGTGAGGATGTCATGGCTCTGTAATACGGTTGAAGAGATAACATATCAAACGGTTTATGACACAAAATATATACTCTATTTAACGAAACATTGTAAGGTTCTTTGATACAGTAATAGATACACTATATTTAAAACGTTATAGGTTTCCATGGAACAATTGCGACAGGTGTGGCATGCCAGCAGAAGACGCTGACTCCTTCCGGACACCTGGTCTTATCCCGTTTGGGATTCGTGTTGAGACCATTTGCACATCTAATACGTCGTGTTATAATAGACTTGAGTTTTGATTACTGATTGGTACTTCTTCAATTTTACATTTATAAAAAACTGTAAATTATTTCTTTCTGTACTAAGTATGTAATAACACTGTATACCATTAAAGCCTCCGGGACAAATACACTGGAAAGCGTTGTTCAGGTCTATGCAGGTTCCATTGTTCGAACACGGCGATGACTCACATTCATTTATGTTCTGTTCACATTTCTTACCTAGATTGAAAACGATTCGATAAAAAACACGACTGAATCGCAGAAATTTCCGCTTTGGTGAGTTAATGTAAATTTCATACACTTGTTTTTTCATAATTTCAATTACTGTATATAGAATACATGCAGAGTTAATTTTAATTGTACAAGATCACAGTAAAACATCGGTATTAATAGATTATTCAATTGTGTAGAACATTTATTGTATTATGTAGTCACTTTTCTTACCAGAGAATCCCGGGTAACAGTCGCAAACATAATCAGTCATTAAATTGTTGCATGTTCCATTGTTCAAGCACGGTTTAGCCTCACACTGATCTATCTCCTCACCGCAACGTAAACCTGTTGATAGATAATAAATAACAACAAGAGGCCCAAGGGGCCTTAAGTCGCTCACCTGGTAAAATTGGTCAACATTGCAGAAAACATAAAAAGTGTGGAAAAGATATTTTACTGACAATATACGGAGAAGCAATCAAAAACTTTAAAAATATAAAAATCTCAGATACCAAAGTATAAATCAATAGGATGTCCAGGACATAGATACAAATCCGGTAAAAATAGACAAACACGGACCTCTGGAAACTAAGAGGTGGGATCAGGTGCCATGGAGGAGTAAGCATCCCCTGTCGACCGGTCACACCCGCCGTGAGTCCACAGTCAAGTCCAATGAAACACGTGAGGAGTGTATCCTCGTCACAATTGGTACAGACGTCTCAACAACCACCAACGAAAAGGCAACTCAACATTAAACTTAGTGAAACAGAGTAGTCGCAAACAAGACTATTATACCGACCATAAAATTTGCGGAACGTTGACATTAAACGCGGTTTTCGATATCCCTGTGTCAATAATTTGTCAGTGAGTAGTTTACCTCTGTATATGAAATCTTCATATGTTGTGCACGCCCTGGGTCATATCGGATCATTTGTGAAATATAAACTCCATATGCAGGTGACTGAGGGATATTACTACTTAAATGTGGAAAATTTACGATGGGAAAGCCGAAATCGTCGCGTTTATCGTATAGCTTAGTTGCTAATTTCCCGTCTGTGTTTATATTAAGTAAAATGTCTAAGTATGAAGCGTGTGTACTTGATTCTGTTGTATCTTTAATTTCTAGTTCGCTGGGATATATCGCATTTACATATGTATGAAAATTGTCATTATTAATTGACAAAACGTCGTCGATATATCTAAATGTCAAATTAAAGGACACTGCTAACTTTTTCTTCTTTTCATTGAAATGGAGAATTAACCTGAATAAGGGTAGACTTGCCTTGTCGATTTTTTATAGATATTTCAAGATAATTTGCAACAAAAACATGCAAAATTCATTTAAAAGGTTTAACAAGGATCACCCTCACAAGGGTTAACCTGACAATTTAATTCCTGTTACATTTTCATAGATCTTTGCATACTGAGTATTTTTGCCTCTTTCTCTCTATCTATTTTACTTTTCAAGACAATAGAACAAAACTGTCAAAAACATGAAAAATCCACTTAAAGGGAGGGGAAATAACTCCCATTAGGGTCGATCTGACAATTTCGGCCTTCTAGCTTCTTTCACTTTATCTCTACCTATTATACTTTTCAAGATAATGTCTAAAAACATCAAAAACATGAAAATAAACTTAAAAGGGAAAATTACTACCATAAGGGACAACCTGATAATTTCGGCTCTATGCTGAACATTTTTGTTTCTTTCACTACTACTCTACTCTACCTATTATACTTTTCAAAATAATGTCAAAATACATCCAAAAAGATAAAAATCCAATTAAAAGGGGGGGGGAATCCCATAAGGGGCAACCTGCCAATTTCGGCTGTCCGGACTTTTTGTAGATCTTGGCATGCTGAACATTTTTTATTCTTTCTCTTGTCAAAAAACATCCAAAAACATGAAAAATTCACAAAAGGGGAAATAACTCACATAAAGATTGACCCGACAACTTTAACCAAAACAAAATATTAGTACATTTTTGGAAGGCGCTCATTTTAAGGTAACGGTTTTTTCTCTAGCTTTTATAATTTTGGAGATACATGTATCAAATCAAAAATATCTGCTGACTCATTCGTTCTATATTTAGCCATGGTAGCCATGTTTAGTCCTAGCCCCTTTTCATCTGCAAATTTTATGCGGCTTTACATGGTTATACTTCCTGTCAAGTTTGTTTCAAACTGGTTCAACGGTTCTGGAGAAGTATAGTCATATATGTTGAAACTTTTACAGAAAAAACAACATATTTTCCATTTACTTAGGTGCCTGTGACTTAAAACCCCATGACATTGAAATTTTCTCAAAATGGTCCTCAGATAATTCCTAACAACTTTCTCATATATTTTTGTATACAAAAAGTCGATCAGTTTTGAGTTATTAAATAATAATAAAAGTAAATCATTCCTGGTTTCCCCTTCCACGGCAGATTTCGATATGCGGATCTACGGTGAAATTTCGTGAAACCTTCAAGTGATTAAAGTGATGCAAGGTTAAGTTATCTGGAACAGTGAAATTGATGATTTTGGCTATGTGTTTTTATGGTAACAGGAAAACTATAGAATATGAAATTTCCGCAATAGGAAAAAAACATTAAGGTAGATGAGTACATGAGTTTTGGTAATTCAAATTGAACCTCTGTTATGCTTCGAAAACGGTGAAATTAGTGAATTTGGCAATGTTTAAATATAATAACAAGACATAAATCTAAAACAAAAATTCGGCAACACCAAAAAGCAGTAAATGGAATTAAGTTTGATATGAATATGAAGTTTTGTGAAGTCATTGTGAACAATTTCTGAGGTATGCTCCGGAAACGGTATTGACCGGAGGCACGAGCTAACAGACAAACAGACGCACGCGCAGAACTCATTTGTATATCCCCTCCAATAACGTCCTTTGACGGGGATAATAATCAAACTTAATTTTGGGTAATGTTACATGTGATAGTTACATTCCTACCGACTTCTTAAGATGTCTCCCGATTTTTACCTGATCGTTTTGATAATATGTAATTAACTTTTATACTTTTCAAATACAGCAGAACACTGTTTTATCAAAATGACCAAATTGTTAACCAAATACATCTAATACATTGATTTCATTCAATCAAAATGAAATATCTATTAATATTTTCATTTTATTTAGTTTCTCTTTTCAACTATTCGCATATATTAAGAATTGAACAGGTAAACGTAAAATACAAGTATGATAGTTTTACTTATGATTACGCCATTGACTTATACCAACACAAAGATAATATATTCACGTATTGTCTGATTCGAATAAGATGGCGGGGTGGAGTAACCTTTGATTATCATGCAGATGATTCTACTCACTTTTCGGTTATAACAAGCTGCACGTTTTCTTCTTCACTGAATGCTCTCTAATGTATGCTGACGAGTATGAAAGATTACTCTAGTCGGTGTAATTTTAATTTACCTAAATTTTAAACTCGTTCAGGTCAAGAATGGTTTAGAGAGACTCCACTCCGCCACGTCATATGGCTTTTACTATACCACACCTGCCGGGATACGGGAACCCGGTTTCACCCAAAATCTCCATGTCTTTCACTTGTCATAACGAACTTTTGAAACGTTTTGGGAATAAACCCAGATAATAAATCGAATCTGGCAATTCTCACATGCGAATGTTTATATCACTACACAAATGAATATGATATATGATAAATACATCATCAGTTACACTCGTTAATCTACATTTTAGTTGACTTCCGCGAGTAAAACTTACCTTTGTGCCCAGTAAATGTATAACCATCTGTAATAACTACGGAACTAAAACTTATCTTACCCTTATATCCATCAACACAGTTACATGTATACTCGAAGTCTTTGCTAACACAGGTGGCATTGTTCAAGCATGGGTTGTTAAAGCATTCATTGAATTTGACTGTGGGATGATCTTTAACGTTACCGTCATCAGATTGGAAGTGTATGATAGGCTGATCCCAGGAACCTGATAATTATAAATTAAAGTAGGGCGATGAAACTCATGTAAACGCAATATCATTAATGATTTGATGAATAAATTCTGTTTATCGAGCCTTATTAGGTATATATAACGATGTTTACATTTTATAAGTACCAATTTGTGACATTTCTTATGGACGTTAAATATAAAATCTTACACAAATAATTTTTTCAGTAAACAAAAATAATTGTAAAAAATGGTTTAAAATTATACATCCAAAATATTTTAAAGATTTTGACGTGGACATAAATGCATAGGAATTATTATTAGCCAGAAATTGTTCAAGTGTATATGAATTGACTCCAACGCTTGAATCAATTGGCTTAGGATAATTTGTGCTTAACAAGCATATTTTATTTAACATGTACTTAATGTTTCTGACTTAGATTTGTCATATTCCGGTAAAGGAATACTTGCCTTCACAGTCAATATTTTGTGTAGAGGCTATTTTGTTAGTGAAGGTTCCCGGTAAGCACTCAAAACATGATGTTTGTCCGGTATAGGGTTGATATGTATCTTTGGGACATGGAAAACATGGCTGAAGTCCTGTGCGAGAAACATATCCAGGCACACATTTTTCTGAAATATTGCAAATATTAGTATGTATATTTTCAAACACAGATTATGATATATCTCAATTTCATTTAACTGTTATCTGTTTTTCCTTTCCAGAATCGGTCAATGATATCAGTAAGACATGGATCAAACGGCATTATGACATGGTCGAATTTGAAAGCGACATACAATTTACATGATACTGGTTCTGAGACCACATAAATCAATAATATGTAACCAAATAAGGATATCGGAAATATCATTGGTAACCTCTAGATATACGGATATATGGATATCAATGGTAATCATTGAAATATATCGGGATATCTTTGGTAAACTTTACAATTAAGGTCATCGGGATATCATTGGTGAATTTTACAAGTATATCGGGATATCATTGGTAAACTTTACAAGTATATCTTGACATCAATGGTAAACTTTACAAATATGTCGGGTTATCAATGGTAACCTTTACAAATATATCGGGATATCTATGGTAACCTTTACAAATTTATCGGGATATTAACAGTTAACTTTACAAATACATATGGATATCAATGGTAACCTTTACAAATATATCGGGATATCTATGGTAACCTTTACAAATATATCGGGATATTAACAGTTAACTTTACAAATACATCTGGATATCAATGGTAACCTTTACAAATATATCGGAAAATCAACGGCTACCTTTACTAATATGTCGGGATATCAATGGTAACATTTACAAATATATCTGGATATCAATGGTAACATTTACAAATATATGGGGTTATCATTAGTAAACTTTACAAATATATCAGGATGTCATTGGTAACCTTTACACTGTTGTTTCTGTCTCGAGCCTCTTCTAGCTGTTGTTGTACGTGGTGGACATTTTACGCAGGCAGAATTTCCGTATTCATTTTGAAAGAACCCCTTGTCACATGTGGAACATCGTTCCAAACCATCCACAGAAAATGTTCCCGGTAGGCACTGAGCTGAAAATTTGATAAATAAATGATAGATACTGAAAAACTTATCGAAGAAGTCAATAAAATAACATACAATGTCAAGAGTGGGTAAACACAAACCCTAGCAGGTGTCATGAAGGAAAATCTACCAACATATTAAATCCGTCACCACAGTCAATAAGACATATAGAAAATAAAATGAACTAATGTACAGAATTTGAGTGAATATTTATTATAAATAAAGTGAAAAATTAATTAATATTTACCTTTACACTCGTTCAAACTTTTGGAATTATTATTAATTGTAGAGGTATTCGTCGGACAAACCAAACAGGAAACTGAGCCTTCTATCGGTTGATAAGTACCAATTTTGCATCCGTGGCACTTTTTTGTTATCACATTGTAGAATGAACCAACTGGACATTGCACTTTAAAACAAAATGATGAGACATGTAAGTAATATCAATTACGATGAATGTTTTTGACTTTTTAAGATTTGAATAGTGTTTTACACTCAAACAATTGCAGTTATATGGTGGCGGCCAGTTTTAATGGCGGACGAGAGAACTCGGTTACAATGAATTCAGGAAGTGACCGTTGACATTCCGCAAGTAAACTGGCAAACTTTCTCACAAACGTCAGCTTATGTTCTAGCGGAGCACAATGCATGCAAAGTAGTAAAAAATCAGCTTAAAAATAACTCTGGATATTAATGTCATTTTCCCTTTAATTATATCATTATGATATCAGTCTCTGTTATATCACACATTTATTGGGTGTATATTTGCAAAAGATGGACGAAGAGACAGAACGGAAAAATATAGTCCCCCTAGATAGAGTACAAACAAATGTACCAATCGAACTTCCGTGAACAAATCGCAAATTACTACAAAGTCATTGTCAATTGTGCATGTCTATTATTTTGTCCTTGATCATATAAGACTTTTGTATAAAGTTTGTTGAACTCGGATCCATTAGGTGTGCCTAAAAGGCGGACAACATGATTGAAGCATTTCACATAGGAAATTATAATATAACACATTTATTATCAATACACTTATGTGATGAATGAAATATATACCATTATAATGATGGCAAAAGTGTTCTGAAGGAAATATACAGTATTTGGAACTTACCACATGATGTGTTAACTAACACACTTCCGGGTTTACATTTGAATTCAGTGTTGGATGGATCGTACGTCATATTGGCAAACTGCATTCTAGCTCCGTCCATTTTTATATCTAAGGTACCCCGGCCAGCGTCAATTTTCAATGTTTTTAAAATTTTCTTCAGATTCTGTATTAATTTTTTCTGCCGTTTATAGTCCTCTCCATGGTTACCGGTAGGGGACACTCGTCCTGAAAAAAAACAATGAAACATGAAACTTCTTACATTACTATACTTTGGTTGTAGAAGTATTATAACTTAATAAACAACAAATTATTCATTTACAGCATTTTCATAAAATAACTGCATGTTACATAATATATAAGTAACAACAATGGACTTTTACATGTCATGTTCTGTCGTCAATATTATTGTCATTATGACAAATATTTACCAATGGATCCTTGCCACTTAATAATGAATCCTTGATTTACTTTCTAATTCGTGCAATGGCTATGTAATACACAATACATAATTAATTGCTTTAAAGACAAACAGAAAATGCATAATTAACAATGTTATAACAACCAGAATCACAAAAAAATCATCCCCCAAAACGTAATGAAACAAGCATTTCAGTATTCCAGAATTTCCGGTCAAAGGGGAAATAGTATTTTTTTTATCGTAAACTATGAATTTAAATATGATTTTTATATCAATGGACATCTGTGCAGATATCATATCGGGTCATATGGAAGATGTAAGCATGGTATTAAGGTGAAGTATATTATCATTTGGATATGAAAATTTGACGATATGAGGTCAAGTTGATCACGTTTGTCGTATGGATTGGTTGATAACGTCCCGGTATCCCTGTCTGTAATAGTATTCAAAGAAACATATTGTTTTTATCAATAAACAAATAATTTACATGCAAGTTGCCACTGGAAACAGTTACCTTTCAGGTTAAATGTAAAAGTTATAGATGTATCCACTGGTTTATAATTTTGTCGTGGTTGACTCACTGCCCGTACTTCTCTTTGAAGAACGCTTTCGCTGTCTCTTTTTCTTCGCCCTAAGACAATTTGTATGGCGTTTGAACCTGCTTATATTAAAGAATTACAGTGCTAAAGAATAGGCAAAGAATAAATTAATGAAAAAAATGAAATAAATAGTTATGTGAAAATATATCACGGTGTTACCTAAGTTCGATAACTCTCATTTCACTGATAGTTTCCATTATGTATGGTGGCCTGGACTGACCAAACAAAAATATTGATTTTCATTGTCTTTGTAAATAAAGGTAAAAGTGTTTAAGTAATCATAAATAAATAATAAAAAAGCATGACTATCTGCGAAATTCATTTCAAAATGTCAAAAAAGAAAAGAAAAAAATTAAAATGGAATGATCAATAATCATGAAGAACTAGTAAAGACACAAATTGTTATTTGCGTCCTTTCATTTGTAGTGTATAATTAGATCCATTTGCATTTCTTATTAAACTTTTACTTAAACTAAAAAACTGGTCTGCGTTTACTACAACAACGAGAGGAACTCGGTAAGAAACTGAGGTCAATATAATGTAATAATAATATAAAGTATGAGAATGGACATAACGTCATAAGTGATACCCCAGGTCTGCCGTAGATTATTTTTCTCCAACAAGGATCTGTATCACTGTAACTCTTGTCTATTTTTAGAAACAGGAATCCTTGTTTACATCAGACGACATTTGACATTTCAATGGCGAGTTGAATTTGTGGAAAATGAGTTATTTTGGGCTGTTTAAAATGGCATTTACCGAAAAGGGCATTTTAACAAAAGTTTCTTAAAAATAAACGATTTCATCCTGGAAAGATATTTTTTTTAAAAATTTTTGTTTTATGATCTTTTTTTGACTTCCAAATTGCCGATTTCAACATCCGGGGTATGATGACGCCGTACGTATATAAAAATACCGAACTATATACAGAGTTATCAAACTTAGGTGACTGTCGAAGTTAGGTTACGACACGATATAAAATGCTACTAACAATATTATTGTTCGTTTGTTTCAATATTGCAAATAAGGAAAACCACATACTGCAGGTGAAAAACCACGTGCTATTCCACAGACATTTTTTTCTTATTCTAAACTCTCTTAGAAGGATTCGGAAATACATTTAGGTTATTTTTGGCTTTGTATGACACCAATATTTGTTTCGGAAGTCTACATCTATTTTCAATTCGAGCTGAACTAAAGACAACTTATTGACAGAAACGGTCATCTTGATTTTTTGTTTTGGTATTTTTGGCAAAGCTGTAACTTTGGTGTCATATTCACGATATATGAACAAGAGTTCATATTTCCACCAAAACTGTACCATCGCTTCAAAACCTTCATCAAACAATTTCTGTCATAAATTTTATTAGTTCAGTAAAAACCTCATTGGTTGTCTTATCTATTCGTGTTATCGGCTTATTTTAAAAGTAAAATTGAAGAAGTACCAATCGATAATCAAAACTCAAGTCCATTATAACACGATAAATTAGATGTGTAAATGGTCTCAATATTCTTATTTTTCCATTTATAAAACAAGTTCCACTTAGCGATAGTTTGGCACCGCCATTACTGGGTCCTAATTTTGACGATTTAAAAACGTCATTTAATGTAGTGCATACAATATAGCTCCAAACAAACCACGTGCTTTCCTGTCCTTGCTTGGCAGACGATAGAGCTCCGAGTTCGTGGTGATTTATTTGATACATTTATTTTGTTATTGATTTTTTACCGAATGAGGAATAACTAAATATGTGGTTTTGCAGCATGCTGATGGAAAAAATATAATTACTCACCTGGTTCCGGTCAGTTTTCAAAATTATTATGTCACGGAGAAGCAAATATTTACTTTCACACTTATATGCGTTTGAATACATATTGTTCTGGGATTAAATAACATAAGAACGAAAGAAGAACGTCGTTGAAATTTGAACTCCAACGAATTTAGGACTCTTGACGATATTTGAAGCGGGATCTCGGTTTTACACATCGGTCGAAAGACCCGATACTGGTACATGTTGACGTAAACGTTCATTACCTCACCAATCATTAGTTTAAACAAAAAACGTCACATCATATTAAAATAAAGTGATGGAATATTACCTACCCTCTTCCTCCTGACACGTTGTTTCCATTTTATCGACTTCACAAACGGTATGTTTTTGACAAAGTTCATTTACCTGTAGGTAAAACACGTAAATAACACAAACAAAATGAAATATAAATGTACCCATGTTTGAAATACTTCATATTGATATGAACAGCAGAATTATTAATTTATCACTAGCATACCCAAATAATACATGACGTTAATTGCATGACAAGTGATGTTTGTTCTGAGTGACTTAAGTAAAAAAATGAGCGAAATTAAAATAATGACGACAGAATTACGTGTAGTTTAAATGCATAATATGTGGAAAACTGTGGCTCAGAATGTTGATATCTCATCATATTTTGAATCATCACTTTATTCAGTTCTTCTTCAACTAATACAATTACCCTTTGTGTCACTTTGATTTCAAATGTTTCTTCAATTTGGTTGAGTATCGTATGCTGTTTACATGGTACACTGGCTAGATACGTTATTGATGCTGGTTGCACGACACCATTGAGTGTGGATTGAACTGTCAAAGCAAGAAAATAGAAAAAGACGAAACTTACACCTTAATCAACTATTGTTAGAAGTGTATATACGAAACGCGTTATATGGAAACAGTCCATGCTTATGTAGTTTGTGTCAAATATAATAAGGCTAGTGAAACCTGAGCAATCTGGTATTGGAAGTTTTTCCGATGGCTTCCAAATGTTGTCGTGAACACAGGAATATTCTTCGGCTGGTGGAATTGCAAAGGCATAACCTGCAAGGCATGACGCTTTACATCTGACGACATCTTTCCGGTTGGAACACTCCAGTCGACCATTTATCGGTTCCGGTGGATTCTGACAAGGATGTGCTATAATAACATGATAATGAGGTTAAAATAGGGTAAGGTTGGATACATATACAATATATAAGGTGATAGAGAGGTTTTATATATAATAATGTGATAAGACTAGAAAAAATACAATTATGGTAATGTAAATGTTGGATTAGCAGTTTATAAATTGCACATTGTAACAAAATTAGTTCTCAAAATCGGAAAAATCTAAACTAACATAATAAGTTGTCGAATCTAAAGATACTACCCGTAAAACAATCACTTGTCTTTGTAAAATGGTTGTGTAAGGTGAGTCATTCATGCCACAGTAACAAAATTACTAGTTGCTGGTAAGAACCATAGTAACAATACTCTGTTCATCTAAACATTTCATTGTTACATGAACAGTCAAAATACTGATAAAAACTGGAGGACCAATTTGGTGGTAATACACAGGACGGGATTCCAATTGATGTATAAGACATAATTAAAGGGCCGTTAGCAGTGTTTACCAAAAATTATTTCGATTTTTTTCTACTTTTACTACTTGTACTTGACGTACAATAACAAATAAGAGCTATAAACAGGCATATAAATATTTTATCCTTATATATTTTGGGAAAATAAGGTCAGGTCCAGTGTGGTATGCATACGCAAATAGTAAGGTTGAATTTGCCAAACTGGGCTTCTCAAGCATTTTTCACAAAATATATAGAATTTGTATGGCTATGTATATTTCTTTTTGATATTGCATATCAATCTAAGTAGTAAAACTGAAAAAAAACTAAGCTAATACTCCTTCAACTTGTAGTCCATCGAAATCCATCCATCCAGTGATCAGGCGACATCGATAATTTTTTTTACATAAAGATTTTATGTATAACTCCCACATCAGAACGGATGGACATTTCTTACATACATGCTTGCATTATGTTACACTATATATATATATATATATATATATATATATATATATATATATATATATATATATATATATATATATATATATATATATATAGAGGCAGCGAATACTGTCTTCTTTTTATTTTATTTTCTTTATATTCTTTTTATTTAGTTATTACATTACTGTGTGACTTATTGAAACTTGAACAAAGAAAACATAGCAGAATTAATAGAAAAATGAATTTAAAATGTAAAATATCTGGTTGGAACATGGATTATTCTTCAAACTAACATTAACATATATAAAATGTAATCATATATGTTATTCAAGTGATAAAATAATAAAACGGGCAACTTACGTACAACTTTGATTTCAATTTCACATGTGTTATTATTGTTACTTTCGTCAAATGCCGTATAAACAACAATTGTAACTCCACGAGGAAATAAACCTGGTGCGTGGGTCCTTTCAACTCTTGGGTCCTCACCAGAATTGTCGGTAAAAACGGGTTCTTTCCAAGTGACATTTGCGTACTTCGTGGACGACACAAATGGGGGTGGAGATATGCAAATGTCAACCCTTGGCCGTGTTATATCTAAACATATAATTTAAACATATAAATAATATCTTAATTCAACAAGACTTACTGCTGTAAATAAATTACATAATTAACACACAAAGGGGTTTCAGAAAGTTATTCAGATAGACTAACAAAGATAAAATATTAGTATTTGAGGTCAATATGAGGTCAATCGAAAAAACATTTGTAAAATGAAAATGTATTTTACGATCATAATCTCCACTGTTGGTTAAGTATAAATCATATGACAGTATTTGCTGATAATAAGATATTTGTCAAGTTTCTACTCATATAAATAGCTTGAAAATTCTGCTTCAAAAGCAAACAGTGATATTTTAAATAAACCCTCAGAGCATAGATGTCAGTTTTAGGTCAAAATGTGTGGTACTTCACCTATAGCTGTTGACATTTCCGTATAATGTAAACACCCACCTTTCACTTCAACGGAAAATCTACACTTTGCCTTGTTACCATTCAAATCCTCTGCGATGTACTTTATAAATGTCAAACCTATGGGAATCCGTTTTGGTGGCTCAATTGCAGGAACAACTGTCATAATAGGTATAAGTCCTGAATTATCTAAAGCCACCGGGACATTCCAGTAAACTTCCGCTGTATTTTCATCTTCCTCGGCAACAGCTGTCATGTCAACCGGGCACATGAGAAATGGTGGCGATGTATCTGTTGAATACGACAATATGCGTTTACATGTATTTGATTTCGTTCATGAACAATAACAAAATAGCCCTGTACTTAGGTATGAAGAAGCTTTTATTGTTGATTCTGTATGGTTTTTATTTAAAATATGTGTATATATGATTTCGCTCTTGAACGTAAAAACAACAACACAATACAACAACAAAACAGTCATGTACTTAGGTATGAAGAACTTTTGTTTTTGGTTCTGTTAAATTTCTAACCTTCGCAATGACTCATCTCCCCGTCAGCTGATGGTGCCCACATTCCGTCTGGTGTACATTGCTTCCTTGCTGGACCCACTAAAGTATAACCACCATGACATTCAATCTGACAAGTAGTTCCGAATGCAACTTCCTCTTCCGTGCATATTGCCGGACGGACAATACCATCACGTACACGTGGTAACGGCTGACACGTAATTTCTGTACAAAAACAGCATTTATTTGTCGTTCAGATTTGAATTACACATGATTTCTTTTGAATTCAATTAGATTTGTATTAAAGACAACTACAGGAAAATATTTTTATCAAGATTAAATTGAATATAAATACATATATAATATTAATGAATATATTTCTTCAATAATAAAAATTTATATAATTTACATTAATGTGTTATTAATCATACTGACATCTTGATTTTCTTACTCATTACAATGTAAAAGTAACACACCTCGACATCTCGTTTTTATTCCAGTCCAAAACGCAATCGCTAGACATTCCCGTTTTCTGGACCCAACAAGCTTGTAGCCTTTATCGCATGTAAAACGACAAACGGTTGAAAAAGAAAAGTCGTCTTGGTTACAAATCATATTTCCATTCTTTGGTTTTGGAAGAGGCGGACACGTTTTCACTGAAAACAAAATCAGGAAAGAAACAATAATCAATTAGATGTCATTGTCGAGAACGCTAAATAAGAAGTAGAGCATTGGAGTGGATAGTTCAGGGTGTGAACGTGTTACATATGTTTAACTATACCAAAAGTCTGAAAAATGCAAACAAATTAATTGTGGTAAGGTCATCGCTAATTTACACAGGAACAGACCGGAATTATTGACTTATGATCAGCTTCCAAAACCAAAACCAATAAAAATAGAAAAGAATTATCGATCAGATTGATTGGATTACACTCTATATAAGGTCGGTTAGGTAATCTAAAATATACATATTATTATTATATTTTAATTTGATATATTACACAAGTATGAGTAGTGGATTTGGGTATACGTTAGGGTTTATTATTTGGCATTGAAATATTCCATTTTTCTCTCGGAGAAAGAAATTTATACTTAAGTCAAGCCCAATTGATGAAGTCTCATTGACAGAAACAATCGTCTTGAGCATTTGTTAAGGCCTTTCTTGTAAATCTATAACTATGGTATTGTTAATAATATTTGTAGTATCGATGGTAATCAGGCGACATTCTGAATGGTTCCTGATATGCGGAAGACTTTCTACCTCTGCATTGAACACATTTACTAGTTCTGTTACTCACTAATACATTGTGTTGTCTCTCCAGACCAATCTCCACTTTCTTGACAAATACGGAGACTGTTACCACGTAATTCAAATCCTGGCTTACACTTGATTCCACACGCTGCATTGAAGACATTGTCACAATTGTCGTTCACAAAGTAGCCATGTTTAGGCGGCTTCAATCTCGGACAACGGAGTGCTGGCGAAAGAATTAAAATTGGTGAACATCTACAGTTATATAAGACAGAAAACAAGCCAGTCCGTCAGCAGAACAGACAGACAAATAGACAGAGAAATACATAATAGGTGGAAGGAATACTTATGCTTTGTTATGTATGTACCAATGGTCGAAAAGGATAAATAATACAATAAAACATGTGTTTATCGCAGTGAAAATAGAGTCTTGCACAAGTGCGGATTATTATACCTGCACATCCAGTATTATTGAAATTTCTATATCCTTTTTTACATGAACATTCTGTTATATCTGTTGCAGCTGTATTGGTCATCTGATTCTCATCAGGGCATTTCTTACACGTGCTCACATCGCCAGAACTTCCTGATACCTTATACGTTCCGGAGGGACATGCTGTAAAAGTAGCAATAGATGGTTAATTATGCCAAAGACACACACACACACACACACACCAACACACACACACACACACACACACACACACACACACACACACACACACACACACACACACACACACACACACACACACACACACACACACACACACACGCGCGCGCGCATATATATATATGTGTGTGTGTGTATATAATCAATGTACATTTGTTGACTTGGTGTGAGGTCAAGATATGTTATGTCGAAACAGAGGACCAAACTGTTCCAGGGTTCGACATAACACATGTTGACGAAGATTCTGTCTACAAATGTTTTGTTATACCTCAATCTTTTGTTTTCTATACTCTTCTTTCATTGATTTTTATGAAACGAATCATTTATAGGGGTATAACAATTACTTGGTGGCGGAAATCGCAAAGAAATGACCGGAAAGTATCGAATAGTAATTAGATTTGACGTAAGCGGGCAACATTTTACCCAAAGCCTGTCAACATTGCGATGCTGACCGGTCAAAATGTTTGTGGGGCAAACATCCGGAATTCTTGACTTTTTCGTTATGGGAGAGTATAAAGAATTAAAAGTAAAGGTATAACAATAGAAAGTTGTCATCGAGCGTCATTGGACGGAAAGAACAAAAACTTCAATCAACATGCATCTGATTTATATTGGTAATACAATGAACATGTCCAAAGCGTTGGATTCCTAAAAAGACAACTTACGGTGGCAATCCCCCTCGATACCTGTACCGTAGTATCCAGGTTTACAAACGCATTCATACGATCCTGTATGAGTCCCACACAGACACGTAGCCTTTGAGTCGCAGCATGGTGTTCTGCCCTGGCATAAACTCTTGCATTTCTCGTCAGTTTGCTTGATGAAACTCCCCGCGTGAATATCTGAAACAGAATGGAAAATAGAAGAAAAAGAGTTTTTAGGAAATGTCAGAATATGAAAATAAACTCGAACTGTCGACAATGTAAAGTGTCAATTATATAATTTCCTAATTGAGTATACAGTCCTCGACAAAATAAATAAAGGTTTGTAATTAACATGGGAAAATAGGAAAAAAAAATGTTCGATAGATTAAGTCCGTGGAAGTCGAGGCATCTAATAATTAATAACGTCATATTTATGTTGGGTACTCTGATACGTCTGTGGAAATAGTGAAAGCAAAATGTTTGTTAACATCTGACGTGTAAAGAAAATAATATTGATATTTTAGAAATGTACAGACATTTCAAATTTATGTGATCGCATTAAGATAAAAAAACCCACACATTTTGTACCAATTATAGAAATATCGGGTCCTTGTTATTCTGCTTAACCGGTTACATATTACATCAGGAAATGTAGAAAGATGTGTTATATAAAACCCTTGGTATCAACATAGTGGAAATGTTGTTAATTAAAATGGTAATTTGAGCTATGTTCAGAGTACGGCATTCTTATGTCTCCTGCTGGGAAATTGACACCGGCAACGCGTATTTGGGAGACATAATCAGCAAGCATACTCTTACTTGTTCTTATACGTTATATATACAATGAATATTTTACTCTTTCACGTATTCGCAAGATTTATAGATCTACATTTCTAGAATACAACAACTCATTCAGTTTCTTAAAATATTTTCTACAGATGATTATTGATTACCTTCGTGTAGAGCTCGCCGTGCTAACGCTTCAAACTCTTCAAAACTGTCCAGAATGTAACATGTTTCATTTTTGGGCTCTGATGCCATGTCTTGCAATTCTCGGACATTCCCATTCCTAATTCCGAATGTAAATACTTTAACGCCACTTTCTCGGAGTAATTTTGCCTGTGGCCGAGGATCACCGCCATTTGAAAAGCCGTCGGTGATCAGAAAAACGGTTTTCCTAGATGAAGGTCTTGCAAATCTCAAAACATCCTTCAAGAGAAACACTTTAGCTTTAAAGAGATACAAGCTGTCAAAATGAATTTCTTGTACTAAAAGCTTCAAATATTCTACATTTTATACAAACAAAACAAATAAAATGTTTTTAAAAATCTCGGGTTGAAAAAAATATCAATCAATTTTGATCTAATCGCGAGATATATATTTTATCAAAAAGACGACCTGTATGCCTTTAAGTTCGACGACACACATTAAAAAGGCAATAACTTCAGTTCATCAGCTCATGACATTCAAATCATGCTAAACCTTTTGACCATTTATACCTTTGGAGTCTAATTCCAACTTTACTTCACAGCTTTATCAAGATGGATATTATTGTTTGTAGTGATTCTTAAACTGAACATTATTTCAGATATACATATGTTTTTGCATATGCATTATAAAGCTACGTATAATATCAGTATAAAAGTTCGACGCTTTATACCTTGTATTCATTTCGACTTAGTATTAAACGTTAAAACACTATTGAACAAATATATTAATCATTAAATAATTATTCCTACTTTCTCCTGCTGTATGCCCATTTACACCTTGATCAGTTTAGACGTTTTACATATACACTTCATGTATAGGGTCCCCCTCATATATATATATATATATATATATATATATATATATATATATATATATATATATATATATATATATATATATATATATATATATATATATATATATATTAACTATTTCAAAGATGAAGGAATTTAAGTTGTTTGCATGGGTAATCTTGCTGAAGACTAACCAGAAGAGGGCAGACACCTTCAGATATTGAATAATTCAAACATTTTGTGAATACACAACATGCAAATAAGTATAAGATGGACCGGGTGACGGTGGAAGGTCAATGTAGATGTACACACAACATGTGAATAAGTATAAGATGGACGGGGTGACATGTGGAAGGTCAAGGTTGATGTACCCTCAACACGTAATTAAGAATAAGATGGACTGGGTAACTTGTGGAAGGTCAAGGTTGATGTACCCTCAACACGTAATTAAGAATAAGATGGACTGGGTAACTTGTGGAAGGCCAAGGTTGATGTATCCCCACGGACACTTGTGACATTGTCAAAAACTAGAAGAAAACATATTTTGGAAGATAAGGATTATGCAAATACCACTATCGACACTATGTTTGCATATACCAAGCCTCATTCTATAAAAGGGCATATTTCTATTGTTTATTACACAATATATATGACCCAATTTTATTTGAGATTAGAAGACCTGTTTAGGTCTGAATTCCACAACAGACTCATTAGAGTTTGGCCGAACGGCGGACCATCACTTCTAAAAAGCATCTGATACCAAATTGAGATTGTTTCACACTTAGAAATCATGCTTGATATATATTAGTTATATACGTTCCTGGATGTATAATACTATAGAGATGTTTTGTTTATTTCCCTAATTGGAGAGAGAGAGAGAGAGAGAGAGAGAGAGAGAGAGAGAGAGAGAGAGAGAGAGAGAGAGAGAGAGAGAGAGATTACAAAATCATTTTATTTCATGCTAATGTTTTTGATTGAATTGTCCAAGATAATAACATTTCAGCAGGTTTTTATAGTCATTTCCTAAATGTCGTTGACATTAAGTACGAGCTAAAATAAACTCATTAAATATTGTGCTTTAAAGACCGTCAACATATCGAATGCAATATTTAACAATAGGTTTTGGTGAAATATATTGATGAATGAATGTTTTTGAAAACAAAATCGACGTAATTTTATAACAGCTCTTCAACATAGTGATGCTATTCCATTTTCTGTCCATAACAGCATATTTTGGATCCAGTTTTCAACATATGCCAACAAGATTATATATGTTTTTCTTTTCTGAATAATTATACATTACTTTTAAAGAAACGGGAAATAATAAAATGATATAGTCAGCCTTTGTTTATATCATCTTCAGTTCCATTCCTATTCATGATATTCTAAAATGTACATTTTGCTATGTAATTCTAGTTATTCTAGAGTTGCAGTAAACAGTCTGTTTCACATATTCAACATATAGACGTGTTGACAGATGTTATTTACCGACTTTTTAAAGACAGCTCCTATACACTATTCGTCTATGGGATCCTGATATATTTCAACTAAATACTTTTGCAGATACACTACAAATTTAAAATTTGAAGTTTGTGGATCTTTTGTCTTGGATAATTGACAAGTTTTGGTACGCGATGTTCGTGAATTTTAAAGTAAATATTTATACGACATTTCAGTTTGGACCGATTTTGAGAAAAACCACATGGCCCAAAATTACGTTCTGTGATGTAGCGAATGTTTGTCAAATTAAATAATTTGTGTTTACTGAGTTTTACAATTTGAACATTTACTTTAACATGGGATATCTTGTATACTTTTAGAATACATTAATACAGAGTAAAAACTTCGCAACTGGGTTTTTCGTTAAATAAGATAAGAATTAATTATGAAATCCATACTAAGATGTATGTTTGTGAAAGGCAATTGTAACTTATATCCCACAGAGCTTATCACTTCGTCGATACGTTTCCCTATGCAAAACTAATGGCTGGATGGTCACTTTATCTTGAAACGATTTTCCAAACTGACAAGCGAGAAGGCAAGTTTCCATAGAATATTCTGTTGTAAGTGCTGAGAGGAAATTTCAGCCAAAATAATCTGACAAACTCTCTCTCTCTCTCAGATTAGAGTGTAATAATGAAAGTTGTTTGATTTAAGAAATATAAGGGTAAAGTCGAAAACGGTATTTTCCATTTTATAAAATGAATAAACCAGCATATATATATATATATATATATATATATATATATATATATATATATATATATATATATATATATATATATATCTGTGTGTGTGTATGTGTGTGTGTGTATGTGTGACTGTGTGTGTGTGTGTGTGTATGTTTTTGGTATACAGTGGATTTAGTGTAAACAATATCAGGGCGATGTTTTTACTTACCTTTGCCTCCCGGAATGCACCTAAGGTATAGGTTCCCCCACCTATATAACGTATATTCGGTAAGTCCTCCTCTAATAATGAACATTTATGTCTATTTTCCGATGGATCTGTGATATAATCCACCTGTCGCAAAACTCTTTGTCTAGAAGAGAATGTGATAACGGAAACACGGGTATGATTAGAATCGACAGTGAAATCTGACAAAAGTTTTCTGACAAACTTTAACTCGTCCAGAAAGTTGGTTCTTCCAACACTTGCCGAACTGTCCACAAGAAATATAATATCTACCTGCTTGTTTTTAGCCTCCCTTAGGTCTTGTACATGGCGTTTTAGGATCTCTCCCAAAGTGTCAACCTTACTTTTCGATGCAAGCACATCTTTTCTGCGCGTACTGTTTTCAGTTCTAGAATTCCTATTTACAGCGTTCCTAAATGACGACGAAACAGGCGAATGGAAAACAAAACATATTAATAAAAATAATAGAGAATTCTCCAGTACATAAATATTCATAGTTGTTCACGAGCGCGGTGTGAAACTGATGCTGCCCATAATCTGACTGTGAAATGAGATATGAACTGGTTTCAGAGCGAACAGTTCCGAACGTTATCAGTCAAACAAGATTACTTGGCATTTCAACACTGATATTTTAATATTGATAAAAGAAACTGATAGGGTACTGTGGTTAAACACAAATATTTACAAACATACTTACTTGTATGTCTAATATACGCCGTTAATGCGTATATATTTTAACTATTTTTTAAATTTCAGTTAGAAAGGGAATGTGTGAAGTTACCCTAGATTTACGTTTAATGTTATCAGATAAAAGTGTTGAGGATGTAATGGAGTTAGATAATCTAGTTCTAATCAACCTTGTACTTCTGTTTTGCTATTCTTTAAGTAAGCCGAGTGGGAAAACAAACCACGATATGTCCCGTTTTGTTTAGTAGAAATAAGGCACTGCAAACATTTAAAACTTTTGTAATAGATACAGATAATATGTATTTTAATTAGTCTTTGGGCTTGCACTAAGTCTTGATGTACAGTAAAAAGTAAGAGCTATACATAGGTATAAAAAATTTATATTCCTAAATATTTTGTAAAAATAAGGTTAGGTCCAGTGTCAGTAAGTAAGTAAGATTAAGTTAATTAATTGCAACTGAAAAAAATCCAAACCTGGCTTTCTCAAGCAGTTTTCACAAAATACATTTGAATTTAAGAATTTTTATGCCTGTCTATATCTATTTTTGTTATTGTATATCAATCCAAGTAGTAAAAAACTGAAAACAAAAATTGTGAAAAAAACCCACAGCTAATGCTCCTTTAACATCCACTGTATTGGAATGGTGCCACAGCAAAGACTGACATTTGTGGTACTTCATAGCTAGTAGCGCATTCATACTACAGTGAACAGTTCTTAACCTTACCTAAACAATTTACCACCGATATACCGCCACCTTTTGTTTTTCTTAATTTTGGTATTATAACGAGTTTGGCAAAATATCGAGGTTTTCTGTTACGTATATATATTCATATCTTTCCAATTTACTAGATTTTATTCAAAATCAGAGACTCGAAAGTGCACCGGCTCTGTATACCTGAGTCATGTAGTAATTTGTAGATAATAGTAATCTTTAATTTGTCTATTGTCAGCAGATAATATTGCATCATTAATCACCTTTCATCATGGACCGGTGGTGGATTTTGTGAGGTGTGGAATATAAATTATGAACATGGAAAAGCAAACAAGATATTGGATATTTACCCCCCCCCCCCTCAAAAAAAGCATTCCGATGCCAAGGAAACCTGCAGTCGGAAATTTTAAGATTGCATCTCTTTATTCTGAATGATGAGCTTCTTCACTAATTCAGACGTAACTGAAATGATATAGTCAAAGAAATGATATTTTTATAGATGTATTTTGCTTTTAAACTGCTTTAAAATGGTAAGAACCATGTGATAACCATATTCTAAACGTGAAGCTTTGTAGTAATCAAGAAGTTTAAATTTTGCGCTAATACTCACCTAGTAATATTAGATTGATTATGTATATATTCGGATTTATTATGTCACACCCATGCTACACGCTTATAACAGTTCGGTTGTTTAAATCGTGGTCAAGGTTTTCCAAATAGATCTAGAATGGAATTTGAAACTCAGCTTTTCGCATAAAGTTTTTTTTTCTGTTTAGTGTCCAAGGACAGATTGGTAGTGATGTGATAAAACAGAAAAAAGACGACAAACGTCAAGGGGAAACTGTTGAACATTGCCATTAAATGAACAGTTAAACTTCAACATTTATTTTCATCAATGTGAAAATATTATTTCATAGGTTTTATATTTAGTTAACACATTTATCAGGAAAATACTTAAATGCGCATTAAATTGCATTTGTTCTTGCATTTTTCCCTGACGTTTTGTGTTTTTTCTGATAGACGCTAAACATTAAATAAAACTTGGAATTGTCTAACTGAACATGCGTATGGAAAACAAACTGTAAATTGATATTTTCACATATGCATATCAAAGACATCTTTATGAACACGCGTATGCGCAACATCATATTGATAGAGTTTGTGTAATTTCGATACTGAGTCTGTCTTTTTAGCTCATCATACACAAGAGAAATCAGCAGTTTACCGTGAAGTTGTAAACATTTTCGTTCTGAACTCAAGTGCAAATGTATTGTGAATTACTTGATAATGTTGTTTTCTTAGGGCCTTTTCTTACAATACTTCACAACCTGAATTTAAAAAGGTATAAAATTAGATTGATGGTGCACCTATTATTTTATTAAACGATAAATTAATTGTTTGAAAATATAAACATTTCAGTAAGATTTTATAGAGCTGGCATTATTTTAGTCAGGCATTGAAAACAAGGACACGCGACAATAAGAAGATGAAACCGACTTTCATAAGAGTAGCCTCCCTTTGCACACCATGCACTTTCAACAAATATTGGGTGTGATATTACGATATATTAATTTTCAATGATACTATGTTAGCGTATCTCGCTGTGGTGGTTAAATATTTCATAGTTAACATGTGCAGGTACAGAGTGTCGCACACACTCCTTGATCCGCTCTTAGCTATCCCCAGTATAAAATAAAATATTTGTGTGTTATAAATCAATCAATAAAACAATAACTTCAACGTAGTCTTGGGTTCGACATTTATTATGAAGTCTGTGTACAAATCATGTGTAGATTTATATACTGCTAATATTTTCTTTTCTCACAACTCTGAAATTACATAAAGATAAATTAACGTATATTCCTTATAAAATCCTATCTCAATGTTTGATTATAATGATAATCACATACTGAAATTTATATCATAATTATCGTATTCATTTGTAATTTTGACATTTGTTGAAAGAGTTATTCCTCTTTACTAAACTTAAAAGGAATTGGTAAAAGTTATGCCCCCTTATTGCATAACGCTTACTTTGCTCTAATGTAATTGGTATTATATTTGTCAATGTCCATGGTAGGTTTAAATATGATCAAAAGTTATAATAAAAATTAATAGTAAATATTACACACCTGTATGTGATACAAAGTCAATATGATACATAGGCGTCGGAACCGGGTGGGGGGCTAGGGGGGCTTAGCCCCCCCCCCCCCACTTTTTCGGCAAAGATAGACATGGGTGTGTTGAAATTAAGGCTTAGCGCCTAGATGCTTCTGGAGTGTGTGTGTTTTAAGTTGGTTTAGCCCCCCACCCCCACTTTCAATTTGCTTCCGACAGTGTTGTGATATATGCACAAATCTTTGAATCTGATTGTAAACTTATAAATAATAATATTTACAATGTACAATATTGTTACTCTGCCTTTGGTTGATATAAGCATCGTCCATGTTGAATTTACTCTTACAATGTTACACTTAAAATATATTTCATTGTTTATTGTGCATTCCCGAATATATGCTATGGATAATTATTTATATTATTTTTTTAAATGTATTGATTTACAATTTATACAATTGACTAATTTCATGGACGGAATTTATTCACTAAACTAATTTAATCAGATAGGAATCAGTAAGATCACTGTTACTTAGAATCGCATTAGTAAAATAGAAATACTTACCGTCAAACAGATCAAATATCAATCTTAAGATTTAAACCAACTGAGGTAAGTCGAAGCTGACTCGAGCCGGCCTGGCTCAGTCGGTAGCGCGCTCGACTCTTGATCGTGAGGTCGTGAGATCGAATCCAGCCGACGGCAGGTCGGTTTCCTGTCCTGCGGATGAGACAGCAAAAACTGAGGTCCTGTGTCACAGTAGGTGTCGGCATGTTAAAGAACCCTCACTGCTCAATGGCCGTAAGTGCCGAGCATAGGTCAAAATTTGAAGCCATTCACCGGCATTTGATGACGTCTCCACATGAGTGAAAGATTCTTGAGTGGGACGTTAAATAACAACAAACAAACATTCAAAGCTGACTTAGAACTTCCAGCAAAGAAAAGTGAAGGAATTATGTAACCAATGAAATTCGAATTAACAATAATTTACTGCAGAGTATTTATTTATTCATTTACAAAACTGAAAATGACATTTGTGTTATAAATCCACAGTACTACATTTGTTTCTAGTTGACAAACAATTTTTATAACTTCTTCTTATACTTTTAACATTATACACATGCAGTACATGCAATTCGAAAGAATGGAAAACAGATAGCTTTATCAAAGAAATTTGAAAATTGTAATAAAAACCTTTCACAAAAAACTTCAGCATACTTTTAAGGCTAAATATAATACAACATTTACAATAATTATAGTGTATATTGTTCCCCTATATAGCAAAAAGGCTATATAATGCATTTTGCTTTATGTGTAAGAAATAGAGACAGCCCCATCCCCTTCATTGCCTATACCCCTTTGTATCATTCAGTTCTACTGTACCTTCCTTCCTACCGTTTATTCTATTGTCCAAAGTATTTACAATTAATTTACAACGGAATAATGAATTTGTTCAACTTACTTGAAGTATGAAAAGGTATAAAGTCTACTTAACCATAATAATTAAAAAAGAAGAAAAATAATAAAATGAATAGTTTGTTTGCATCTTTATTCTTTGCGACACGCCAAGGACTTTTCACTTATATAGATATACCACAAACTTTAGGTCAATTGTCACAAACGTTGACACGTGTTATGATCTAATTGTTATTTAATTATAGAATAAAATCCGTTGTTTATTTATAGTACTGTTTATGTGTCCTTGATATTTCGTCGTAAATAACTAATACTGCAGTGGGCAATACGATTATATACTTTTGTCTTTTCAACACTTTATTTTCCGTGTCGCAGTTGGTGTCGGCATGTTAAAGAACCCCCACTGCTCAATGGCGGTAAGTGCCGAGAATAGGCCAAAATTTGAACCCTTTCATCGGCATTTGATGACGTCTCCATATGAGTGAAAGATTCTTGAGTGGGACGTCAAACAACAATAAACAAACAAACAAACGTTAAATTGTATTTTATGCCACTCTCAACCATTTTATCAGTTTTTAGTGGAAAAGAATATCATGTTAGAATGTGCCAGAGTATCATATTATAAAGAACCAGTTAAGAGACCACCGGCCCTCCACAAGAAAGCTAACAAACTTTCTAAAAATACATATGGTTTCAATGGGACTCGAACTCATGTAGACCAGGGGTGAGAGATTTTTATGGATCAATGCAACCAGAAACCTACTCAGCGACAATCTACTGCCTCCACACAATAGAAGAATACGCGCATATGCAGTAATATGAAATGGTTTGTCACATGAAAATATATTCTTGTGAAAGACTGGAAGGAAATAAATTCTAAGTTGATAAGTTCTAACAGCTATTTATGTAAAGAATAAAATTCCTTGTCTATTAAGTACCATGTGGGAAAAACAACATCATTACATCACCAACAAAATAACTTTGAGTGCTTGTATATCTGTACGCAATGTAAACGTTTAAACAAAACTTCAAATCAAAATATTGAAAACTAGAAATACCAGAAATATAACAGGATAATACGACTATATAAAAGGTCTTCAGCAAGATTTTAGCATTTGTATTGTCATGATATGTAGAAAACAATGTTTATATCTTGTACGTCAAATATAGTAAATAAATGAGTGTCTTCTAATGTTTTATACGATAACTTTGTCATCACCATGGACACAACATTCAAACTATAATTTATTCGTTAGGACTTGCATAGATACTAACACCTTTATTTTAATATTTCTCAAGCTATCGTCTAGATTTAATTTCTTTCTGAAAATATATGTAATTGGTTTCACAAGCTATCGGTGATATGATGAAATAGCCTGATGTCGTCTAACTTGTGAAATAGACATGACTATTTACATATAACGGTATCCACGGGGAATTACCGTTACAATCCGTCATGGTTACCCTTACAATATTTCTATTTATAACATTTAGCATCAACGACAATCTCATATCCACTCACACTGGGTAATTAAATTCTGTAGTATAAGTGTATTCAGAATACTGAAAAGAAAGAAAAGAAAAAAAAATCAAATAAAAAAGAAAACATAATTGCTACAATTTTTTTCTATATTTCCGATGTAATGATGATGAAATCGGTTGAGTATGTCAGCACACACTTTATAAACTTAATACTTACAATTATTTCTACATTTATGGTGTAATTATAATGAAATTGATTGTGTTTGTCAGCGAAACACTTTATAACGTTTTCAGGATGATTTGTAATCATTAATTAAAATATATAAACTGTCTCGTGATGAAAATATCGAAACTGTGTCGTGATGAAAATATCGAAACTGTGTCGTGCTGAAAATATCGAAACTGTGTCGTGTTGAAAATATCGAAACTGTGTCGTGATGAAAATATCTAAACTTTCGTGATGAAAATATCTAAACTGTGTCGCGATAAAAATATAAAAACTGTCTCGTGGTCAAAACATCTCAACCGTGTCGTGATTGAAATATCTAAAATGTTTCATGGTGAAAATATCTTAACTGTTGTGATGAAAATATCGAAACTGTGTCGTGATGAAACTGTCGAAACTGTGTCGTGATGAAACTGTCGAAACTGTGTCGCGATAAAAATATCTAACTTGTGTCGTGATGAAAATATCTAAACTGTGTTGTCGTGATGAAAATTTATCTGTAAAATATCCAAAATGTACCCGTGATTAAATATCTCATTTGTGTCGTATGGAAAATATCTAAACTATGTCGTGATGAAAATATCTTATCTGTGTCGTGATAAAATGATCTAAACAGTCGTGATTAAAACATCTTAACTGTGTCGTGAAGAAATTATTTTAACTGTCGTGATGAAAATATCTAAACTGTATCCTGATGAAACTGTCTAAACATATGTCGTTATGAAAATATCCTAACTGTGTCGTCACGAAAATACCTAAACTGCACATTTATCGTAATGAAATTATCCAAACTATGTCGTTATGAAGATATCTAAAGTGTGCGGTGATGAACGTTTATAAAACTAATCCACATTGCATCTGATTCAGATTTTATATAATAAGATCTTTTGTCAGCTGCACTGAATGAAAGCCTAAATTGATGCTTCTGTATTGAATATATATATATATATATATATATATATATATATATATATATATATATATATATATATATATATATATATATATATATATATATATATATATATATATATATATATATATAAAGCAAGAAACGGGTTTTGAATGAACAAATTAAATTGTATTTAAAAGTGAGCACTTAGTATTTACGTGCTCATTTTCAAATGTAACTTTTAAAGTCACCGAATGACATAATTAAGAATATATATTTTTTTTAAATATAAGAGCCGCTATCTACACGGATATCTTCATCTAGATACTCCTTACATGGATTTCTATTTTGCTTGTATCGTTTGGTTCAGGGGTTCGCTTGAAGTTCTTTCCAGAGATATATCTAATGATTTATTTTAGCTAGCTCATATCAGCATTATAAATTTCAGCGAGAAATTCTGACTTGATTTACTATGTGGCTTATATATATCCTCGTATTGATAAAAGAAATATGATAATATTTGAATCACTTAACAACTTAATATTATTCGTTCGTAGGAATGTGGCACCCCAAAATCATATTAATGAATTAAACCTAGTTTTTTTCTCAGTTAAACCTAACTTTTCTCAGTAACCCACATTAACTGAGAAAAACCGGGTTTAACTGCGCCAAAATCACAAAAATGAGTTAAACCTAGTTTTTCTCGAGAATAAACATAGTTTTATTGAGAAAAACTAGGTTTCACTGCGCCACAATCACATTAATGACTATTAATCCAGTTAATGTGGGTTACGAGAAATATTGGATTAACTGGAGAAAAAAATAGGTATAACTCGTAACCCACTTTAACTGGATAAAAACTAGATTTAACTTAGAAAAACTAGGTTTATCTCAAGAAAAACGAGGTTTATCTTGAGAAAAACTAGGATTAACTCATTATTGTAATTTCGGCTTGCTTTGTCAGTTAAACCTCAGTAACCCACGTTAACTTAAGAAAAATTAGGTTTAATTGAGAAAAACTTAAATTAACTGCGCCAAAGCCACAAAAATGAGTTAAATCTAGTTTTTCCCGTGAAATATTTAGTTTAACTGAGAAAAACTAGGTTTATATACGCCACAATCACAAAAAAATGTGATTACCTGAACAAAAAGTAGGTTTAACTCGTAACCCACATTAACTGGAGAAAAACTATGGTTAACTGAGAAAAATTAGGTTTATCTCAATAATGTGATTTTGGCGTGCAATATAGGGATGTTGAATTTAATTAAATCAAAAGGAATGATTGGAATAAGTCACGTATACTTGTAAAAATGATAAATCTGAATTATTTCACTTAAATCCATGTAGAATATTGAACTCACACAATTTAGTCTATAACGGAAAAAAAGATAAATCTACGTCAGACCCTTGCTTCGGATATCCTTCCCGGATGCGGAATGAATAAATTTTCTTTTCAAATTGGGCATATTGTTTGCTGTGTAAGTGTTCTCGAAATACACGTTTTCCACGACAAATTAGGTCACATCAAATTCGTGAACTGAAAGTTTTTATTTCCTTAGGAAATCGGCTCTTATATAGGACAACACGTTCTTAGTCATGACCACGCGTTAAAGCATCAAATCATTAAACACGGAACGAAATATTACACCATCTATGATACCACGGACACTAAATCATTCTGATACACGAAGAAAATCTATCAAAAAGACATCAACTTACAATGATAATACTTCTAATACTCAAAGAAAATCTAACAAGAAGTTTTCAACTTACAATAATAATAATAATAATGATACACGAAAAAAATCTAACCAAAACAACCTCAAACTTACAATGAGAATAACTCTAATACACGAAGAAAATGTAACAAGAATAACATCAACTTACAATGATAGTAACAATGATACATGAAGAAAATGTAACAAGAAGACCTCAACTTACAATGATAGTAATAATCATACACGAAGAAAATGTAACAAGAATAACCTCATCTTACAATAATTATTCTGATATACGAGGAAAATCTAACAAAAAGATTTCAACTTACAAATAATTCTCAGGACATATAACTGAAAATGACATTAGTTTGTGGTACGCTTTTAATCGTATATAATACATTTGAAACAGATGTTGAGACCCGTTTACGATATTTTTATCACAATTTAAACATCTTTGAATGGCAATAAAACCGTAATAACAATCACTAGCAACATAAACATTGCTGAGGAGTATTTTTATTTTCTGTGTTCTGAAACAAGATGTTCTATTTCCATCTTGAGCGACCGTTCTATATCATAACTATTCTTTTTCTGACCAGCAGCATTATATAAGAGGCTGTAAATGAAAAACAAGAGAATTTCCATATACACGTTTTTACTTTTCTAATGTACATAACACAGTAACGTTGACTTACAATTGTAGTAGATAACATATGCAAACACAAATATTTCATACGTTATATATGTCTATCAAAAATTGTTATTGTGATGTATCAAAAGAATGAAGTTGTTAAAGTACCCGGACATTGGCAAGATAATTTCTTGCAAACGGCATTATGTCCAGATAGCACAACAACATGTCATTTGACTCCTCGTCGTCGTCATCATCATCATCATCATCATCATCATCATCATCATCATCATCATCATCATCATCATCATCATCATCATCATCATCATCGTCGTCGTCGTCGTCGTCGTCATCGTCATCATCATCGTCATCATCATCATCATCATCATCATCATCATCAATATTTTACGGTTATCATTATAATAATAATTATCATTATCAATTAATTATTGAAGTTGATTTTTTCATAACATAAAACCAGGTAAATGATAGATATAGATCTACTATGATCCTTTAGTGCGTAATACAAACAAAATCTAAACTTGCATTCAAACAATGGGATGGACGATCCGACGTAATTGCATATTACAGAATTAATAAATATTTTCTTTCTAAAATGCAATTTAAAAAATGATAAATTTGCTGTATAATTTTGTTTGATTTGATTGCATAAAACGTCCACGACCTGAGAGTGATATGTATGAATATAAATAAAAAGAAAAACGGTGATCATAATTTGCTATCAAAGGCGTTCGTTTGAGTATGACTAAGAAAAACTGTTGATATGTTAAGACTTTTGTTTAAGTTTTGATACAATTACTATTAATACTGTTTTAAATACATAACTCCCTTGTTCATAAACAGGTTATTGGTACGGAGATATTATAGCGCTTACACCTGTAGTTTAGTACTAAATTACTCTTAAGTTACATTTTGAATGCAACATGCATTCATTTTCGTCATCGCCCGATATATCACACCCTTTTATCACACTCCATGTTACTGATGATGAGTAGATAACATTTTACGTCAACGAAAATTTATAATATCAAAGGAAGACCACAAAACAATGAAATCTGTCCATTAATTCCAACATAACTACGTCATGTATACAATGTATCTCATTATCACACATGTAATTACTTGTTACAAGAGATTCAAACCTGGACTTAATATTATCTATGTACTCATGCGGAATAAATAGTTTAAGTGTTGCTATACATCACTCTCATCTCAGCTATGCTGTGGCCACCATATCTTATTGATAGGTGAGAATCCCGAATACACTGTGCCGCGAAATAGCATCCGACCTATTCCAAAACTAAAATGAATTACGTATCGACATTATGTGTACAAGATCCGGGGATATTTGAACACGTACAGACTAAGACGACTAAAATTGGTTCTTTCACAGAAGTACGTGTGATTTTATCTTGTTCTTGCTTCTTTCATAAAATATTTCTATTTACTGATACGCATTATTTGTAGTGTTTTAAACAATTACATTACCAAACAAGACGCGCAGTAGTGAAAAGAGATATATAGTTTAATACACGTCGTGTGTATCTTAAAACTCGTGCAGGAAAATATAGAATTGCAGGCTTTGCGGTTAGATATGTATATTTTTTATGTAGATCTAAATAGGTTTTCCTTATCAAGTAATAGCCAAAAACATAGGTTAACGTAAAATGAAATTGGCGAAAACATGAAATCTTAAGCAGCACCTTTTGAAAGTTGAAATGCCAACTACTGAGCTACAGAGGCCTCAGGACATAAAATGTATGTTTATGTGCATGTGTATATAATAAATACAATAAGATGGAGCAAATCAATAAGTTCCAGACATTTTAACACGGGGACATAGAGTACAATATCGGAACTATCTAATGAGATGTCAACAAGGCGTGGGTATAATAAAGGTTATTCCTGATAGGTATATCTAATACCTATGCTTGTATTTTATATCTGGGCCTAGTAAACGTTTGAAATATGTAGATATTTTTTTATATGTTAGGTCATATTATATGATTCCACGTATTCTGTAATTACAGGTGAATATAAACACGAGTTATTTCGCCTTTTCATTGGTTTTGGTACTTATATGTAACCCATTTAGCTATAGAATTCAGAACAATTAGTAGTGCTGATTCAAGTTTTCGTATTGACGTACTAGATCTACTTAAATTACATTTATTTAGTACATCATGTATGTTATCGTCAAATCAGTGTCACTTTTGTAAACAAGGCCATTCTCTTTTTCGAAATTTTGCCGTGTACACCCTCTGCACGATGATGATTTTAGTCAAATATGAAACATATTGCTATACTTGTTATTTCTATGATACTTGCGTTGAAATGAATTTTGTAATTTTCATATTGCATTTCATATAACAATAAAGTATGAATATTGTTCCTGAATTCATTTTTTGACGCATATCGCCATAGTGCTGTACTAGGTCCGCATTTTCATTTGTTGTCTTGATTTATCATATTAGTAATAAAGTCAATCAGAAATCGGAGTACATTTAGTTTTGTAGGCAAAAATGACAAAGGTAATGATGTCTACAAGAGGACAGTTTGGATAAGGATAAGGGAATACTGAATAAAGGTAATTGTCTTCTACGAAGTGTGTGTGATGAATTCAGCTATGTATTATATCTGGGCCTAGTATACTTTCAGTACATGTAGGTGATCTTGTTGAATGGTAGGTCATATTAAATGATTCAACGTATTTTGTGATTTAAAGCGTGTGTTATATAACATAGATAAGACACAAATTTCAATTTTGAATAAAATGTGTAGGCCTGTGTTTAAGATTGATCTACCCTAAAATAGATCCATGTCGTCATTTTGTACCTTGATGAATTAAAGGGGTAATACGTTTCATTCATACCCGGATCCTAAAATATCACACCTGAGTAATTATAGGTGAATATTAACACAAGTTCGCCTGTTCATTGGCTTAGTACTAATATGTAACCCATTTAGCTGTAAAGTAAGACAATTATTACTGCTGATTCACGTTTCCGTATTGACGTACTAGTTATATGATTGCATCCATTAATTTCATACTTAAGTTACTTTTATTTTGTAAATGAATGTTACCGTTAAATCTGTGGATTAATTTAAACGAGGCCAGTCTCATTTTTGACAATTTGTCGAGCATGTACCATGATGATGATGATTATGATGATAACTATTATTATTGTCATTATTATTATTATTATTATTATTATTATTATAAATGTTTTTATTAAAAGGGTATTAGCTGTGGTTTTCTCTTTTTTCCTTTTTTATTACTCAGATTGATATACAAAAAACAAAAAGAGATACTCTTTTTCAATTGCAATTGATTAACTCAGCCTTACTATTTGTATATGAATACCACACTGGACCTGACCTTATTTTCACAAAATATATAGAAATATGATAATTTTATGCCTGTGTATCACTATTATTTTTTATTGTATATCAAGTACAAGTAGTAAAAGTAGAAAAGATCGAAATATTTTTGGTAAACACAGCTAATGTCCCTTTAAGGATATTGATTTGAAATGAAATGTGCCATTATCATATAGGATTTCACACTTATTTTATTATTTTATTATATATAAAAAATCTCAGATACCAAAGTATAAATCAATAGAATATCCAGGACATAGATACAAATCGGGTAAAAATGGACAAACACGGACCTAGGGAAACCAAGAGGTGGGATCATGTGCCATGGAGGAGTAAGTCAAGTCCAATGAAATACATGAGGAGTGTATCCTCGTCACAATTGGTACAGACGTCTCAACAACCGCCAACGAAAAGGCAACTCAACATTCCCCTTAGTGAAACAGAGTAATCGCAAACAAGACTATTATACCGACCGTAAAATTTGCGGAACGTTGAAATTAAACGCGGTTTTCGATATCCCTGTGTCAATAATTTATCAGTGAGTAGTTTACCTCTGTATATGAAATCTTCATATGTTGTACACGCCCTGGCATATCGGATCATTTGTGAAATATAAACTCCATATGCGGGTGACTGAGGGATATTACTACTCAGATGTGGATAATATGAATATTATTTATGGTGACAATTTCATTGTAGCATATCACCATGGTGATGTTTCAGGCCCATATTATCGTTTATTTCACCTTAGCGTTGGTTATCAGTTAGAAATAGATTATTCTGGTGCTTTGCAAAGATATAATTGAACATACATGTAGTGATGTTAAGATGTTTACTTGTTATTTATTAGGTTCTATTTTCTTCCAAGTTATTTATAAATTATAACAAGTATTCTCGATATAACTGCTGAAGGAACACCCATGATAAAATAAATAAGTGTTACCAGATTAACCTCAAAACAGTCATTTTGACACTTTACTTATAGTTTACAATATGGAAGTTAAAAGCTCTTGGTAAGGTTTACAGAGTAAAAATGTTTAGTATATAATTATTATTTACTACCAATCAATTTTGACAAGGATTTGTTCCTCTCGTATTTCATTTAGATTTGACTGTGGTCTCAAGGTGGGTGTGACCGGTCAACACGGGAAGCTCACTCCCCTATGACACCTGATCCCATTTCTTGATTTCCATAGGTCCGTGTTTGTCAATTTTTACCAGATTTGTATCTATATCCTGGACATCCTGGAGAATTATACTTTGGTATCAGAGATTTATTTTTGTACTCGTTGTCACTGTACAGTGATATCTTATAGTATGTATGTCATGATTTTGAACATTTGTCAGCTATATTAAAATAAATTCTATGGTTGGATAATTAATAATTTCAACTGAAAATATAACAACCTTCTGGAATCTTATCCGTTCCAATGTATGTAATATGCTGATAAGTGTCGTTTCGACTCCCACTGGATCCTAAGTTGATTTTGTGGGAAAATTTGCCAGTTTACTTTCCAAAGTCAGGTGGTCTCTTCGTGGTTACGTTGTGGCCAAGGTCTCTACCACATCCTATAGTTACATTGTGACCGAGTTCTCTACCACTCTCTATGGTTACATTGTGACCGAGTTCTCTACCACACCATATGGTTACATTGTAACCGAGTTCTCTACCACACCTTATGGTTACATTGTAACCGAGTTCTCTACCACACCCTATGGTTACATTGTAACCGAGTTCTCTACCACACCCTATGGTTACATTGTAACCGAGTTCTCTACCACATCTTATGGTTACATTGTAACCGAGTTCTCTACCACACCCTATGGTTACATTGTAACCGAGTTCTCTACCACACCCTATGGTTACATTGTAACCGAATTCTCTACCACACCCTATGGTTACATTGTAACCGAGTTCTCTACCACACCTTATGGTTACATTGTAACTGAGTTCTCTACCACACCATATGGTTACATTGTAACCGAGTTCTCTACCACACCATATGGTTACATTGTAACCGAGTTCTCTACCACACCCTATGGTTACATTGTAACCGAGTTCTCTACCACACCATATGGTTTCATTGTGAGCGAGTTCTCTACCACACCCTATGGTTACATTGTAACCGAGTTCTCTACCACACCATATGGTTACATTGTAACCGAGTTCTCCACCACACCCTATGGTTACATTGTAGCCGAGTTATCTACCACCCTATGGTTACATTGTAACCGAGTTCTCTACCACACCATATGGTTACATTGTAACCGAGTTCTCTACCACATCTTATGGTTACATATAACCGAGTTCTCTACCCACACCCTATGGTTACATTGTAACCGAGTTCTCTACCACACCCTATGGTTACATTGTAACCGATTCTCTACCACACCCTATGGTTACATTGTAACCGAGTTCTCTACCACACCTTATGGTTACATTGTAACTGAGTTCTCTACCACACCATATGGTTACATTGTAACCGAGTTCTCTACCACACCATATGGTTACATTGTAACCGAGTTCTCTACCACACCCTATGGTTACATTGTAACCGAGTTCTCTACCACACCATATGGTTTCATTGTGAGCACCACACCCTATGGTTACATTGTAACCGAGTTCTCTATCATATGGTTACATTGTAACCGAGTTCTCCACCACACCCTATGGTTACATTGTAGCCGAGTTATCTACCACACCCTATGGTTACATTGTAACCGAGTTCTCCACCACACCCTATGGTTACATTGTAGCCGAGTTCTCTACCACACCCTATGGTTACATTGTAACCGAGTTCTCCACCACACCCTATGGTTACATTGTAGCCGAGTTCTCTACCACACCCTATGGTTACATTGTAACCGAGTTTTCTACCACACCATATGGTTACATTGTGAGCGAATTCTCTACCACACCCTATGGTTACATTGTAACTGAGTTCTCTTCCACACTTTATGCCTGACAAATTGTTGAGTGTGACATCAAAGAAACAAATATCATGATATCATATAAAATAACCATAATGTTAGTGTAAGTGCATGAAAACTACCAGGTAAACGTGTTATACTAATGATGTACAGAATCTCTATCACTCACTTACTTTAGCGATCCTGTCCTCTTACAGGTTTAAATCATAGGGATCTGATCTTTTCATGGATCGCTACTTTTTTTATTTTCCAACCGATTAAGATTCAAAATAATTGAATAGATTATATGTTATTATAGATTACTCACGTAAACTGGGTTCATAGTGGGATCATATCACCAAATATACAATCAAATGTGTGACACTAAATTTGTCAGTACATATAGTTAAGAACCGGATTAATAATAGTTTATGGTATTACTCACTAGCACTGAATTGAAACCAAACAGAGCTTGTTTTCAAAGGTAAATAGTTTGCAAAATGATATTCAAATAATTCAGAAATAAAAAGCAAGACCCAACTTACAATACTTAAAATGTTACCTTGAGAGGATCACACGGTTGTGGATCATTTCAATATTAGAAAGACAATTTTCAAACTGCATCGGTGTCAAGTTTAAACATATAACGTGAAACTCATAACAATCTAACACACATAATGTAACTATGCTTTAAATAGTGTATGAATTCGTGTATGTCATTGCAAATACGATTCACAGTCAAAACTATAACAAGCAAATAATCATATTTTGTTACTGACTGTGTGAAGAAATAAAAAAATGACACCTGGATCGATAATGCTAATACTGTAGTTATAATAGTGTAGAGTAGTTATAATAGTGATAGTGTAGTTAAATAGTGTAGTTAAATATTGTAGAGTAGTTATAAAAGTGTAGTGTAGTTATAATAGTGATAGAGTAGTTAAATAGTGTAGTTAAATAGTGTAGAGTAGTTATAAAAGTGTAGTGTAGTTATAATATTGATAGAGTAGTTAAATAGTGTAGTTAAATAGTGTAGAGTAGTTATAAAAGTGTAGTGTAGTTATAATAGTGATATAGTAGTTAAATAGTGTAGTTAAATAGTGTAGTTAAATAGTGTAGAGTAGTTATAAAAGTGTAGTGTAGTTATAATAGTGATAGAGTAGTTAAATAGTGTAGTTAAATAGTGTAGTTAAATAGTGTAGAGTAGTTATAAAAGTGTAGAGTAGTTATAATAGTGATAGTGTAGTTAAATAGTGTAGTTAAATAGTGTAGTTAAATAGTGTAGTTAAATAGTGTAGTGCAGTTAGAAAAATGTAGTATAGTTATAATAGTCGTATTGAAGTTATAATAGTTTAGTAACAATAGTGTAGTGTAGGTATAATCATGTAGTGTAGGTATAATAGTGATAGTGTAGTTATAATAGTGTAGTGTAGTCATAATGGAGTAGTGTAGTTAAATAGTGATAGTGTAGTTAAAATAGTGAAGTGTAGTTATAATAGTGTAGTGTAGTTTTAAAAGTGATAGTGTAGTTATATAATAATAGTGTACTTATAATAATGATAGTGTAGTTATAAAAGTGTAGTATAGTTAAAATAGAGATGGTGTAGTGAGATAGCGATAGTGTAGTTATAATTGGGTAGTGTAGTTATAATAGTGTAGTGTAATTAAACAGTGATAGTGTAGTTAAAATAGTGATAGTGTAGTTAGAAAAGTGATAGTGTAGTTAAAATAGTAATATATGTACTCAAATAGTGATAGTGTACTACACTATCACTTATATAACTACACTACACTGTTATAACTAGTTATAGTAATGTAGTGTATTAAACAGAAATAGAGTAGGTCTAATAGTGTAGTTATGGTAATGTTGTGTAGTTAAATAGTATTAGCGTAGGTCTAATAGTGTAGTTATAGTAATGTTGTGTAGTTAAATAGTAGTAGCGTAGGTCTAATAGTGTAGTTATAGTAATGTTGTGTAGTTAAATAGTAGTAGCGTAGGTCTAATAGTGTAGTTATAGTAATGTTGTGTAGTTAAATAGTAGTAGCGTAGGTCTAATAGTGTAGTTATAGTAATGTTGTGTAGTTAAATAGTAGTAGCGTAGGTCTAATAGTGTAGTTATAGTAATGTTGTGTAGTTAAATAGTAGTAGCGTAGGTCTAATAGTGTAGTTATAGTAATGTTGTGTAGTTAAATAGTAGTAGCGAAAGTCTAATAGTATAGTTATAGTAATGTAGTGTATTAAATAGTAATAGCGTAGGTCTAATAGTGTAGTTTAGTAAATCAGGTCATTTGGAAAAAAAACATTGAGATCATGCAGGTAAATGGGTATATACATGTATATTCAAATTTGAAAGTTAAGCATTGAAAAGTTTAACGTGTAATTGCCCCGTAACTTTTAATAAAATGTCAAAAGTACAAGGCACATGTAATATAATGAATCTCTATATATTAAATATATACGCCACATGTTCATTAGTATAAAAATTGTCATTGTGAACTGACAAAATGCCAAATAAAGGCCGAGGCTAGCTTTTAAATAACATTAATACATATCCCATGCGTATGTTCTCTTCATTTCATACCTTTTGTACAAAACACTCATTCTTAACTGGTAAATCGATCGTAGCTTTTGTTTTGCATTAATATGAAATATAGTCGATAATATGTGTATTTTCTTGAGAAAATGACGGTTTTTCAGTGATTATTTCCCCCTGTTATATTATTTTTATCCACAACAACACCTTAAATTGAACATTTTCCTGATTTGATTTGCCCACATTCGATTGATCAACAATACATTGTAGCCAAGAAGACATAGTATGCCTGTTATGGTTTATAGATCCCTAGTTTACACACAATTCATATGTGCATAGGGATGAGATATCGCACTTAGAAGTAAAATGTGTAATTTCTCAGATACAAGTTCTGGTCGAACTTGAAAAAGAATAATCAAATAGTTTCTTTACAGACTGAAATATGAACGTAACTTTATATAATTGTGCTGATATTCATACTTTAATTAATTAATACTCTGTCAATTATGTTGAATTTTTTAAAAAGTAATTAATGCTTAATTTATTTTACGAGGACAAAACTAGTTTGTGATCTCCTCAGAAATTATGTTTATATATAAAAAGTACAAATAACAAAGTGTTAAGCGTTGAAAGGTCTAGAATATACTATAGCAATATCGTGATTATTGGACATTCACAGAAGATTGGATGGAACATCTCACGAAAAAGGTGTTGTTTTTCATAATCAAAGAAACGTTATTTAATTATTTACTGGGATTTAATGATACTGTAAACTGTATTATTTAAATACAATTTTGAATAATTATTCTAAAATTTCAAATACAAAGTATTAAATATCATGAGATTCACGAGGCAATATATAATTTTGATTAACATTGGAGTCAACATGGACCTCCGGAAAACCCAAAGGTGGGATCAGGTACCAGATCCTGTTAAACTATAAATTCAATAAAATTTCAAACAATTATAATACTGTAAATCAGTATAATTCAAATATTAAAATTTTAACAATGATAATGTCCACAAGTATGATTTAAATGAAATTTCGAACAGTAATACTGGAAAATGGGGTACTCTTAATTAAAAATTGTGTGTGTGATTTAAACAAAATGTCACATTCCTTCACCTCCCCATATTGTACAACAAAACCCTCTGATCTAAGTTCATATAGCAACACCTGATTGAAATTCCTGTAGATATATTTTGTGCTTTACCATTATCGCCGATTATTAATCATCATATTCATATGTTAAAAATGTTTCCTTGTAGCATTGTGTGCCAATCATATGACCAACAAAAATGCGTCAATCCTAATGTTTTTCATGGATTAAGTTATCAAAGTGAGACTGAATCAGTCGTTCGATTCTCAATTTTAAACATTTTCTAATACCAGGAAGTAATGCATCGCCAGAAATAACATGTTGTATACTTAATTGCATTGGTAACAAACACAAGCTGTTTTGTCCTTTGCGACCAGTTTCACAGTTACAGTTACAAGATCACCTATTTTTTGGTTTTCGTCCAATCAAAACGACGGCAATATGATCGATTCTGGAGCAGATAATGGTGGCCGTAGGTTATACACAATATACAATTTTATTCACCGCAGAAGCATATATAAGTACACTACTAAACAGCAGCTGCATCTCATCCCCTTTATAAATAACGTAACAAATCAGTAACAATAAAAAGTTGTCTTGCCTTGAACCGTTAGATAATTAATTACTTTGACAATTTGATTAACCGTTTTCGGTCGGATAATCTAGAGATCAAAGGGGAAGTTCATTCACTTGATACATACTGTATCATGAATGACACGATGTTCGCCTTTCATGTGGGTGCAGGAGGTCAGAGTTAGAATCCTGGACAAGATATTTTCTGGGACTTTTTAAATAAAAATAGACCATTTTCAAGTTCTGCCGTTACGTCACGGTTTGCAAATTAATGTGCAGTTTCAAAGAAAAAAGTAGGACATCATTATATTCCGGATAAGCAGTTTATCGCATATATAACCTGGAATATTAATATCATGAAGTAATAGCCTACAAAGAGATGATTTATCTAAAATTAATTTCTCTCAGATGAACTGAAGTAAGATTGAAGAAGTACCAATCAATAATCAAAACTCAAGTCCATTATAACACGACGAATTAGATGTTTAAATGGTCTCAACATGAAGAACAATTGCGAATCTCAAACGGGATAAGACCAGGTGTCCGGAAGAAGTCAGCGTCTTCTGCTGGCATGCCACACCGGTCGCAAACGTTCCATGAAAACCTTTCTAGTCAAATTCAGTGGAAAGGTCAAGTTTGGTGATAAGGTCAAGTTCGGTGAAAAGCACGATTGGTGAAAGGGAGTCACTGTCTGTGGCCGTGCTCCAGAATACTATCTAATATTTCTGAGACGGGGACTTCATAATGTTTAACAAGATCCCCGTATCGACCATAAAATTTCTTAAACGACGACTCCAAGCGTTCCACAACGTAGCCTTGTGTAAGTAGTTTATTGGCTAGTCGCTTTGCTCTCAGAATAAAACATTCATAAGAAGAGCATGTCCATGCATTTGTCATAAAGGGATGTGTGAAGTTGACCGTCCTTTCCAATCGACTGGAGTAAATCTAGGTAAGAAGCAGATGTGTTGCTCTCTGTCGTCTCATTGATCTCTAGCTCAACAGGATACATCTGGCCGAGGTAATTCTGAAATTCTGAATTATTTATGGACAGAACATCGTCGATAAACCTGTAAGTAAAATTGAAACGAGAGATGCTAACTGTTTGTTTCCTTTGGAGAGCAGAGACTGTATAAATTCCGCTTCATATGAATACAAAAAGATGTCAGCCAAGAGAGGTGCACAATTGGTACCCATTGGAATGCCGACAATCTGCTGGAAAACTTTTCCCGCAAAAACCACGAAGATGTTGTCTACTAGAAACACCAGCATCTTGATAATATCGTCTGAAAAGATATCATTGAATGTCATCAATGAAAATATCACATAACCGGTATGAACCCTGCCTGACTTTCAGTTGAAGCCACGTGATCTGAGTACAAACTATTCTGACAAAATTGAACGGAATGAGACAACTCGAAAACGGTCTGTTGATTTGTCTTTGGTCAAGCGTTCCGTATTAGACGTGAAAGACAATTTGGGTGATACATAAAACCGACTCTTTGTCACGGTAGACATATAATGGCTAAACAGATATAAATCTTTAAAAATCGACCGAATGTCGGACACAATAAACAAATATTACAGTTCTTCTAATCAGTTTTCAACAACATATCCATTTCGTCTTATTTTTGTAATGTTCATCATTTTAGATATGTCTTAGCATATCAATAATATAGAAGTCTATAATATAAAAGGAAAAAGAATAACGCGGGAAATCTTTTGAACAGAGTAGCTCAGTCGGTAGAGCGCCAGAGTTTCAACATGAAAATCCCAGGTTCGATATCCGGTTGTGCCAGATTTTCAGAGGTGAGTTTCCATCTCCTGTCCACACAGCTCTATGCCTAGATGGAGGGTAAAGGGTCTAGGATGTGCCGTTTAATTACCTTCTTCTGATTGTACAAGTGGTACTTAAAAAGCCGTTGGAAATACGGACCATTCAAGCAAGGACAAAAAACTCCCACACATTATACATCTCTCTCCCTGCCTCACGGGGACGGACGAGTGGCAAGGACTTTAAATAGTCACGCCGCTCGTTAAATCAAGCCAAAGCAAGAAGCGGGAAATCTTTATGAAGATTCTTACAAAAACTGAACATAGACATGAGAGTTTGACTTACCTAATATCTAAGTACATGTAATAACGTTAAGATATTGTTTATGCTTCAAGTTTATTCAATTATCTGGAAGAAGGAAGGGATGCAGCCTCTGACTTTATCATTAATCAAAATCCTGTAAGGGACAGCATTGCATACGCAGACATGCATGCGTTCCACGGGTGTGCCTTTTTGTTTATCGGAAGTTTAATGTTCGCACAGACCTGCAGAGTGTTTGCGCGATACAAATGAAATATTTTACTTACGTCCAAAAATATGATTCATGCGCGGAGAACGTGTTAAAGAAAATATAACATGTTCTGTTGAAATATTGAATGTGTTTATTTCGCAACAGGATGACCTATCATCCATCATTTCACGCAGCTTTTACATCGAATTATCGTGATGAATAGTGATGACAGGAGATTACGAAATGTAGGGGCAAGAAATCTATATAACAAACGGATATTGAAGCAATAGGTTAAGTGTGATAATCATGTCTATAGTGTAATCAAAGAAACCATATATATTCTGCATCTTTTCTCTATAGTTTACCTGTTATATATAACTGAAAGTGTGATAGCTAGGGATATCTAAGATAAATGGAATATCTGACACATTCCTCTGAACAGCTTTCAGATAAATGACTTGTACAGTGAAAGCAACATCTTTTGACCACGATTCGTCATAATCCATCATATATTTACTGCAATTGAAATGTGTGTCTTACTTTGTGGCAGATTTTATACTGATAAACTGGTATTTGAAACTATATAGAACAACTTTTATTTTGTAATGAGATTTATATTAACTGTTTTTTTCTCTACCTTTGTATGTGTGTGTTACAGAAAACGGGTATAAATGAAAAACAAACTACGTATGCGTTTACAAAACATAAATAACGTAAATAATCCCTCTCTCTCTCTCTCTCTCTCTCTCTCTCTCTCTCTCTCTCTCTCTCTCTCTCTCTCTCTCTCTCTCTCTCTCTCTCTCTCTCTCTCTGATGCCCACCGCATCCGGTTACAGGCTTCATATAATGTTGTTTAGGCCTTCTCATTGCATCTTCTAACCTATGAATAGAACACGGAAGTTCATCATGAAATTGACAAGTTGATGTGGCATTATTTCGAAGTAAATAACATGAAAATCTATATTACATTGGTGTTACCGTATAATCACGCAATTAAGTCCTTAGCAGTTACAAAGTTTTTAATTGACCATTCGATGTTCAGCTTCAGCATGAAAAACCGGATATACTTATATCATATAAAAATGTGTCTAATGTGTCCTTGAATCTTGAAGCTGATTTTAAAAGTTAACAATATATACAAGCCTTATTATAAGTTGTACAGCAGTGGAAATATACAGCTCAAGTGGCTAATACTTAGAGAAAGGTGTGGCCGCTATATTTTGAAAACGATAACATCGTCCATGTAAATGAGTGGTTAATAAAATGTCCATTTATATTATGTGCATGTCATGTGAGGAAGGTATAGTTACGGGAAAACCATTCCCATCATTTCCATATATTTAGCAGCTTAGTCTATATACTTAAATCACACATACACATCCAATTATCACGTTGCTACCAGCTTACTATTTACACTTAAATGGTATCACATATCAACATACACATCCAATATCATGTATTCAGTTGTGTATGCGCCGTGTTGTATTATTTTGCAACATCTCAAAAGGCCAAATAAATCCAATGTTGTGCATGCGCAATCAGTTTTCGACGTATGCCAGCCTATGACCCGTAGGTTCCGCATACGCTGGCGTAAGTTGTATGTACGTTATACAATCGTTATCACACGTTCCTAAATGTTACTTGTAAGTGTCCATTGTATCCGAAATTACAGCGAAAGTTCGACTTTTGCCAACAATTTATGAATGTTTGGTACATTCTTTATAGGTCGGCATAAGTTCGATATATCGCTAATAAGTGACGGGGCTACAGCTAATGTTCAACGTATGTCAACGTTTTATATATCTTTCATACGTCTGCATAAGTTCGACAAATCGTTAATGTGTGTCATTGAAAAATTGAGAAAAAAGGCATGAAGGGGAACAGACATGAAAACTTTATAAATTTTGATTTGAAATAAATACATGTATTTCCATTACTTAAGTGCGAAATGTGTGCAATGTGGCGTATCTATCTATCTATCTATCTATCTATCTATATTAAATTGATGTTGCAAAGACACAGATCGTTGTAGAATTATGGTAAGTTTGTCTTTAGTGATCACTCAATAACACCATATTTGTCGTCTTTCCACGTATTGTCAATGAACTCACGCCTATCCCATTTTTCGATTTACATACATCACTGTTAGACCTAAAAGTCCAAGGAAGTGAACAGACCATCATACGTCATCATTGTGTTAATTGATATTTTTGAACAAATAAACTGATTAAAAAAGATTATTATCATAAGAACTCTTACAGTGATGAATTTGACATTGAACTAAATACTAGAACAAGATAGAAAACTATACATGAGAGTATAAAGTATATAACAGGTGTTGTTGTACAGAAGTTCACAAACATTCTGTCATTACGCATGTAAAGGTACTATACCGTCTAAGATATCTTACATAGACTATCTACATAACCAACGCAGAGAAATGTCAACGTATAAGTTTGATGACTATTCTAACTGTTTTAATTTTATCTTATCCAACTCATCCAGTGATTTTCAGTTTCCATGGTAACTAGATTTTGACCCTTCAGACGACTATCTGATAGATAGATAGACAGATAGATAGATAGATAGATAGATAGATAGATAGATAGATAGATAGATAGTAAGATATATAGATTGATTGATTGACTGATTTCAGCTAATATATATTGCTTTAAGATTAATTTCTGAAACTCCTAAAAGTTTAAAGATACGAATAACAGACTGTAAGGAAACTATTAATTGGTGAAGATATACCAAAGGTTACTTAGGTATTTGTAGATGAAATTGTATATAGAGCCTGATAGTAAAAATTAAATCACTGTATAGATATGGAAAAGTCATAATTATTTTAAAGTTGTCCGTTACTTTAAAAAATAGCATCATTATCCTTGGCTTATTATGAATTACGCGTATAAAATACATCCTGTTTCAACCATCCATCATGCCAAATATGTATGTAACAGTTGCTATATTGTATTCACTAACAAATTGTATACCGAAATATGATACAAAGGTTCTTTAGTAAAAAATGAAACAATTAGTATAAAATGTTTATTTCAATTCCACTGCACTTGCTTTTCGACTGTGGAATTCCAAAATGTATACGTTATTACGATTAGGCTTTTCAAGCGATAATTTGATCTTGTGATGGCATTTACGCTTTGGATGAAATAAGTTATGGAAATTTTTTACAACAAAAAAGCATATAGTTGTGCAATATATAAAATCGAAGAGTCACTTAAAATAAAAAAATAAAATTTATTATGATACTTTATATAGTTAAGAACTAGATTACAAGATATGTGTTTATATGTTCATATTTGATATGCTATAGAATTGGAAATGCCATACAAACTTCAGATAATAATAATAATAATAATACCAACAGCATTTCAGTTGTAACAAGAACATATAAAAAATGATAATTCCACATTAGTAAAAGTCACTACAAGGCAACAAAGTTGATGTTTCGTAAAAATATCTAAAACGGATTATATGTAATGCTGCCGAAACACAGAAATCGTTGACTATTTGCTAATTTGTAATTTGGTTTCTTTTTGTTTCCATGAAGAGAGAAAAAAACCCAACAAAACTGAAATCTCAGAATAGCAAAAAACTACAAGAAATCAATGTTGATTGGTACATGAAGTTTCATATATATCAGTTTCTGACGTTTATTCTACAAACAAAGAAATAAGTAGTTTTTTATTTATTCGATTTATTGTTTCCATGATAACATGAGAAATACCAAAAAGGAAGATAAAGCAATAGCGAAAGGCATACTAAGCATCAAAGTTATCTTGAAGAGTTTGTTAGCTCAATGGGCAATGCCCATTGTGCTTATGCTGTGATGTCAGTTTTGCAGCCCAGTGATATTTTGTGAACACGATTTCTCGGTCCAAAAATCTTAATTACCTATGAATTTTTCGTGGTGTGTAGTACTATGGCGTGTAGAAGAAGATAAAGTGTGGAATTGATCTGATAAGAAATAGATTTTTAATTTTGACTCCTTCTTAATCCTTAGTAAAATATTTGTTTCCGGTAATGTGGAACTGTGGGTAAATTCTCCACCTACTTCGTCGCTTAAACACGAACATCGCAGTGTTTAATAAACCAATAAAGCAAATAACCAAGTGTTCTTCTAGCAAGTGTGATATACCACGCCACAATATGATACAACTGACTTTCTTCTAGTCTGATAATATAAGAAATGGAAATGTGTATCTGTTCTACTTTAATACGCCTTCAATCTATGCTATATTCCGTGTCAATTTCAATTAGCGTGTACACGTGTGCTGAGCAATAGTCCTACATCAAGTGATTGACTGTTATCGCCTTACTTATATCAGCATAAGGGTAATCTAGCTAACTTTCTATTAATTGGAATACCAGCAATTAAATTTAGTCCTAGTGCAATGTAAATTATGTCGGAAAGGGTTATAACGTGTTCTACTTTCATTTCGCTATGGCAAAATAGTGTGGTGTATATCAGTCATAGTAATGGGATTTAGATGTGCAAATCCTGGCTTTACCTGTCAATGCTTATTTCGGTGTCAATAACAAATATTAAAAAGTGGGGATATACCGGTTTCAGTATTACAGTTGTACTTGATATATATTATAAAGCCATAAGCCATTGAGCTACGTGGCCATTGGCCTCTTGTTAGTTGTGCTCTGGAAACAATAATTATATCTGTAATATACCTATTGGTTTACATGGCAACCAGTTTTGAACAAATAAACATTTACACGTGGTACTTATCAATATGGTAAAGTTTTGTTGAAATGCTAATACCAAGAAAAGGCGTGGACAAACGCATATAGTGACAATAAGTCAGAGAGAGAGAGAGAGAGAGAGAGAGAGAGAGAGAGAGAGAGAGAGAGAGAGAGAGAGAGAGAGAGAGAGAGAGAGAGAGAGAGAGAGAGAGAGAGAGAGAGAGAGAGCAATTTGTAACATTTAATAATCTAATTCATCACTCTAGTCATAGTAGCTACAAAGTTGACAAACTTTTGAGAAAGATACAAAAAAATGACAGATAGATACTTTAAAATAACATCAATACCGATGAAATATCTACAAAAGTCGTAGAAGTGTTGATAATCCCTAAATAATTCCAGATTTTGTAGCTGTTACTCTCATAAATTATGCGCCTACCACGTACTGACATTTCTCTGTCCGACATTTTCTCTTTTGTAAACAAATGACGGTCGCGCAATAAGTACTGCAGAAAAAGGGGTTAGCATGAGTGATATGAATATGAGGCGGTTAACATTCAATCTTCGTCTACCATACAGCAATTCATTTTGAGACAGAAGGGAAAGAAAAAAGAAATTGTTTTGTTTATAATATTCTGTCTTTTAGTTTACAAATCGACATTTTTTATAATTTCCTTTAGATATAACTTACAATTCGACATTTTTATAACTTCCTTTGTATAGAACTTCCTTTTCACAAGCATGCAATTATAGCTTATTCCTATGATGACGTAGAGGATATGACTGGCAAAGTGTATTACAAAAGTTGGGTTTCTTAATCGATGAAAAATTAATGACGGAAAATTTCTTTTATTCTATCACATAATAGACACTGACAATCCTGTAAACGCGGTTTTAATAAGTTTATGTGTCAAAGAGGCTTTATTTTCGTATTTAAACCATAAAAAAAATTTCTTTTTAAATTATTGTCAATAAAATAATTTAAATGAATGTACCTACAACCGATACTGATTTTGAGGTACCATATTTATATTGGATACCTAAACTTCACAAAACCCCATATAAGCAGAGGTACATAGCAGAATCCAGCAAATGTTCTACCAAACCTTTATCTTTACTCCTTACCAAGATATTGACAGCCGTTAAGGAGAAACTTTAGAAGTACTGTACAGTTGCTTATTCCAGAAGCGGTGTAAATCAGATGTGGATACTTAAAAATTCTAAACAACTTTTAGAAAATTTGAAGGCACACGATTTTTCTCAGATTCACAGTATCAAAATATACGACTTCTTTACTCTTTACACAACAATTCCACATAAAAAATTAAAAGAGACACTTTTTAGCATCATAGACAACTTTAAATACCTAGTGATTGGTTATCATGATACTTATTTTGTCAAACACCACTCTGATTCTACAAATAAATACACTGAAGTTGATATAAAAACATACTGGAATTTCTAATAGACAATATATTTATAATATTCGGAGACTGGTCTTTCAACAAATTGTCGGCATTCCAATGGAGTCAATTGTGCCCCTTTATTAGCTGACCTGTTTCTTTATTCATATTAAGCAGACTTCATTCAGAAACTGTTGAAACAAAAGAAGAAAATGCCAGCGGTGTCCTTTATTTGACATTTAGATATATTAACGACGTTTTGTCAATTAATAATGACAATTTTCATACATATCAATGCGATATATCCCGGCGAACTAGAAACTAAAGATACAACAGAACCAAACACAGCACGCTTCGTACTTAGACATTTTACTAAGTCAGACGGGAAATTAACAACTAAGCTATACGACAAGCGCGACGATTTCGGCTTTCCCATCGTTAATTTTCCACATTTAAGTAGTAACGTCCCAAAATCACCCGCATATGGAGTTTATATTTCACAAATGATCAGATATGCCAGGATGTGTTACATGAACATTTCATATGCAGAGGTAAACTACTAACTGACAAATTATTGACACAGGGATATTGAAAACCACGTTTGATATCAACGTTCCGCAAATTTTATGGTCGGTATAATAGTCTTGTTTGCGACTACTCTGTTTCACTAAGTGAAATGTTGAATTAGCTGTACGATGGCGGTTGTTGAGACGTCTGTACCAATTATGACGAGGATTCGTTCCTCACGTATTTCATTTTAATTTGATTGTGGACTCACGGCGGGTGTGACCGGTCGACAGGGGATGCTTACTTCTCCATGGCACCTGATCCCACCTCTTGATTTCAAGAGGTCCGTGTTTGTCTACTTTTTACCAGATTTGTACATATATCCTGGACATCCTAATGATTTATACCTTGGTATCTGAGATTGTTTTATTTGAAATAATTAATTAAAATTATTTGATAATCCAGGTAAATAGCCAGCTAATTTTATTTAATATGCATGAGTTATACGTGTGTCACCTCTATGTATATGTAACGTAGCGCATGCGTGAGCTAGGAAGGCTGACTTTTTTACTGCTTCGTAAAAATATCTTTAATATAGTAGAAATATGAGATGTTAATGTAAATTTCACAGGAGAAACAGAATCAAGTGTTTTTGAGTATTCATAGGAGTAGGAAGAAATATGAAGAACAAAGAAAAGACGTAAAAGGATAAAAAACGGATAAGAAACAATGATAGCAGTAGTGAAGAAAACAAATCGAGTAGTAATCACTGTAAAGTAAATCGGATCGAACAGAACACTAATCAACAGGTACTTACACCTGGACATTTAAAGTACGCAAACCCAGGTCAATTTACAAGCATGCAAGACTGTTCGACGCCTAACGGAACTTTTCAAATACAAACAGCACCACTTAATTTTACCACATCGCGACTCGGGTATCAGCCTCAAAATCCCGCTACTGTACAGCATATGGGTTAAGTTAATCCACCAGAATACGATCCAAAATTTGGTAAGTTGAATGCTAAGTTGGACAAAGTTTGTAGTAAACTTAACAAACTAGAGTAGATTGACAATAGACTCAGAAAGTATGAACAATCACTCAGTAAAGTGACACAAGTCGTAGTTGATTTAAAAAGGAACTACGGAACGATCGACGAGAACGTACAGGTGATAAGTAATATGTTTAATAAAGTATGAAATAACAATTACATGATGTAATAAGGCTGTGTCACAAAACGCTAAATCAGCACAGGATCTACGAGAATTTAAAAATGAATTTCTACAGTTGAAAGAAATGACATTGAACTGCAATGGCGCACGATGTGCGACAACCTTATATTCATGGGAACATCTGAGGATGAAACGCAAGAACATAGAGGAGACAATATCACGACAACAGAAGATCTACAAAGTTTTTTGCGAATAAACTTTATCTAGATCCTGCGACCTTGTCTGACTTCCGCAGAGTACATGGAAAATGCAGACCCATAGTAGTGACATTTGATCACTACTACCAGGACCAAGAGAAAACCGTCACGCATTGTCACGAGACAAGTTATACATTAATTCATTCTAGAAATTACAACATTACAAACCGGCCATCCGCGTTGTCGCCTTCTGCAGCAGAATTTATACCTAGTAACGGAAACAGCAATTCGAGAAATAGGCAAAGTCGATGGAATAGCGAAGGAGTTAATCTAGCGGGAAGAAGTAATAGTAACAAAATCGATGAAAATGGGAAAATCTCAAATAATCCTTCATTTATTATTGCGTTTTGCAATGAGTTTAATTTTTGTATGACAGATATCTGGAATAATACGTATTGGCCTATTACACAATCATTGTATATCAAATGTGGTATTTTAAGGTAAAACCAGTTTTTAAACAGAAATCTGTAAAAAGTTTATTTCACTTTAGGCCACTAAATACATGTACCACAATTTTTATCAAGGGGCTAAGTTTCAATGATATGTTTCTCTGAAAGCATATAAAAATTTCTACAAAATGAGACATGTTATCACTCTAGCCATAGAGGTTATGGAGGTTTGGAGTGAAACATTACCAAAAGTCACCGACCTGACAATTGGAAAACCAGGATTAATTTTTTCATTTATGGTCTCTTTTTGCACTTCAAAAAAAATGGTGGAATAGCAGATATTTTAATTGATGAGCATTGGTATATTAAACAATCAGTGGTGTTTGGGTGTCTAAACCCAAATTTCAAAACAATAATCTGTGAAGAAATATTAGATTTATACCACTAATAACCCCAGTTTCAACAAAGGGTATTTTGAGGTTATTCCTTTGCCAAAAATGTATAAAAGATGCAAAATGGGTTATGTTAGAACTCTGGCTGTTTGAGGGTTTAGGAGTTTTTAAGGCGAAAGCAGGAATTCTTAATAAGAAGTGTTGAAAACTAGAAAAGCTAGTAACCCTTCGATTATAGTTTACTTTTGTGATAAAACTTACTAATGCTATTTTTTCATAGTTTGTACCTCAAAACACCAACTGTAATAAACAATCATTCTTTATAATGCCCATACTTAACATTTTGAAGTCATCTGCCATATAATTTTTACTTTAATTGCAAAAAAGAACTCAAATGAAGGACTAATTGTATATTTCCAATTTTCAGCGATTTTTGTTTATCGTATACGGATTTTACCCCAAAACTCCTAAGTAGCCAGAGTGCTTACAAAGGTCAATTTGTAGCATTTTTATAGGCTTTCTAAAAATTATGCCCTCCAAAAAACATGTTTGTAAAAGCTGGGTTATAAATGGCTTAAAGTCTAATGCTTTTTTCACAAATTTCTGTTTTAAAAACTGTTTTTTTTTTATCCCAAAACACCAAATTTGATACACAATGATTGTTTAATGGATCAATACTTATCATTTAAGATATGTACCATACAACCATTACTTTCATTGCAAACGAAGGCCTCAACTGAAGGATTAATAAAGGGTTTCCAGTTTTCAGCGATTTTTTGTTAATTTTCATGGTTTTTACCTCAAAACACCAATTTTGATATAACAAATCATTGTTTATTGTGTCCATACATATCATTTAAGCTATCTGTCATACAATTATTACTCCAATTACAAAAAAGGTCTTAAATGAAGGATTAATTGTTTATTTCCAATTTTCAGGCGATTTCTATTAATTTTCTGTGGTTTTTACCCCAAAACCCCTAAGTGACCAGAGTGCTAACAAAGCTCAATTTGCAGCATTTTCGGTGGGCTTTCTGAAAAACATACCCTCCAAAAAACACCTTGGTAAAAACATCGGTTATAAGTGTTTTAAAGTATAATACTTTTTTCACAGATTTCTGTTTAAAAAATTGATTTTTTACCCCAAAACACCAAATTTGATAAATAATGGTTGTAAAATGCGTCAATACTTGTTATTTAAGATATCTAAATACTTTAGATATCTTAAAGTATTTAGATATCTAATACTTTACTTTCATTGCAAACAGAGATTAATTGAGGGATTAATTGAGGGATTAATTGAGGGATTAATTGAGATTTTCCATTTTTCAGCACTTTTGGTTAATTTTAATGGTTTTTACCCCAAAACTCCTAAACGCCCCAACGGCCAGAGTGCTAACAAGGCTCATTTTGTTGCATTTTTGATAAGCTTTCAGAAAAACTTAACCTTGAAAATTCCCCATGGTGGAAACAAACACATAATTAGCCAGGGGTCTAAATGATAAACAGAGATTTGAATAATGTGACATTGAAAGGTTGAAATCGAAAGTATTTTTACACGAACGGCAGAAGTTATGTTAGACTGCCAGAAAAACATTTGTTGAACAAAGTAATGTTAATATAACACTAACACATAAAAACGACAAATTTAGTAATAAAGTTTGGTTTAACTCTGGTTGTCGCACTGTTCGTAAAGCATTCCGTCGTTCAAAGCGGTTAATAAGAAAATATAGATCAGTAATTTTAAAGATGAGCTCTGTGCAGCTGAAAGAAAATATAAAAAAATCTAGACAAATCTCTGAAAACATATAGACTTAACGTGGTGTTAAAAGTAAGGAACCTAACAATCTCGGATCCGAAACAACAGGAAACAACAGATTAAAATAAATAGTATTCTGGGCAGCTGGGCTGACATCCATAAAGGAGTGCCACAGGGCTCAGTCCTTGATCCATTACTGTTCAATATATTTTTAAACGATATATTTTTATTAATTACACAAAGTTATATAACTATGCAAACGATAATACACTATCTTTTAGTAATTCTGACCGAAATGTATTACTATCAGCATAAGAGGTAGAATCAAACTCGTTAATTCATTGGTTTAAAATTAACAAAATGCAGGCTAACCCTGATTTCAAGTTTTGGCAATTGAGCAATTGGAAAGAAAGCCTACAACAAAAAATTAACTTTACAAATATAATTAAATTTTGACTACCGCATTAATGCAATCTCCAGGAAGACATCCCAGAAACTTAAACGTGTATGCCCTTTTTTGAACCGTTTAAGTAAATTAACAATTTTCCCCACTTTTATTCTTCGTAATTTTGATTTTTGCCCTTTGACATGGCATTTCTGTACAGGGAAATATTAATAAAAAAAACTTGAAAAAGTGCAAGAAAGAGCACTTTGTTTTGTATATGATGACTATACTAGTACTTACGATGAACTTTTAAATATTGCCAAAGTGCCTTCTTTGCAGATTAGAAAAATGAGAACCATGGCCTTAGAAACTTTTAAAATAATAAATAAAATTGTCCCTGTATGCTTACATAACATATTACACATTAAAAATTCTAAATATAACGATAGATATTTTAATACCTTAGATGTACCATAAGTAAGAACATCAAGGTATGGTATAAAATGCTTTAAGTATGCTGCAGCCACTTTACGGAGCAGCTCTCCAAGCGATTTTTGAGAAGAATACTTCACATTTTAAAAGTTTGTTGCAATCCTGGTATGGTTTGGACTGCCGTTATTCAGCCTGCAAATAGCTCCTTATTTGTTATTGCCATGTGATATCCTGCTAGTTATGTACTTATAGATTTTTTCTAGAACTATATATAATAACTTCCATTTCTGTTTTTATCTGTATACAAATTACCTGCTAGATTTTTAATTTTTAAAATTTCTTATTTTATGGATGATTTCTGCTTCCGTTATTCGTCTATGTCACTGTCTAGGTCACGTGCAGTCTGTCTTGTGTTGGTCAGTGTTTCGTATTGTCTTTCTTCCTACGTGTAAAAGTCTCATTGTATGAATGTGAGTTTATTTCCAAATATGAAATAAACAATTGTGAACCGGTTTTTATGTTGAAATTTCAAATATCCCTCTTTTCTACTATTCATTCTTACACTTTATTTATACCAGTGAAGATTAACTTAAGAAAGTTAACAAAAATAATTGAAACGTATTTACATACGATTCAGTTAGTAACCTAGTGATAAGTTTTCTTCTTCATTTATTGTTGATTAATTTATTCTTCTTGATTTAAAGTAAGGCAAATTTATTAATTCTTTATAATTATTAATTGAATTATATATTTTTTATCAAAGAAATATAAATTTCTGATATTCTTTTTCAAAACTGTATGAGTTATACGATTGTAATTGTGTAAGTTTATTTATTTTTATATCTATAGGCTGTTGTTCGAGTGGAGTAAGCCGGAAAGACCGAAAATAAAATCATGTATATTGAGAAACTGAAGGTATCATTTCATTTGTTTTGTTATGAATTCTGTCGAAGATTAGTATTCGAAAACTTGAAGGAACTATAAAAACACGTTAGTGATCCAGAAGTAGTAACTGAACTGGATAGATTACATGACCAATATGTACTGGTCCCAGCAGACAAAGCCTCAAATAATATAGTTTTTATTTGCAAGGCACATTACTATAATTGTTTATTAGAAGAGCTAGGGTTTGATACGAATTCTGGTAATCCTTCATACACACGTAGCTCACCTTCAATGGGATACATCCCGACGAACTAATATGAACTAAGGCGTTGCCATGAAGCGAGCGCATCTTTGTCTTTGTAACATCGTAAGTAACTTTAAATGCATCGGGTTAGCAAAACCACATGGCATATATTGATGTAAACAGTGTTTTAGGTCCAATGTATGTACAGCTCATTTTCTACCCCTTACCATAAAATGCTCAGTGTTGCCAAATCATTGGTATTTGTCATTGTTTTATTGGAACATTAATATGTTGGTAAGCCGTCATATTTAGACTGTTTCCGGCCATTACAGGATCGGGTTATCAACAAACCCATTGTACTCAACCAGGTGTATAATTCAATCAATCAGATTAGACATTTACGGCAACATGTTTCTAGGAATTCTGGTACCGGTAGTAAACTTTTTGAAGCCCCACAGTACACACTCTTGCCGTAAGAGGGCACTGTAATTATTGGATTTAACTCATGTTGGAACATTTCTACAATAAAACTCTCGCTAGCGCTCGCACATAAATTAAATACACAACATAATCAAGCTCTCTCTCTCTCTCTCTCTCTCTCTCTCTCTCTCTCTCTCTCTCTCTCTCTCTCAATATAATATACATTGAAATGTTTCTCTCATCAGATATTTTAAACATTGTCCGAGATAAACGTGTGTAATAATTGAATTGCATGCTTGAGTAATATTATTAACTAAATTTAGTGCAGAATAAAAGTACATATTGTAAACCTACTCCATTCAACGAAACAAAAATGTATCATGTTCTTAGTTCATGTGAGTTCACTTTAACTTTCATAAAATGACAAAGGATAGGGCATTTTAACACAGTAGACCTAGGCCTCGGTTTGTGACTGTTATTCTTTTGTGTTATAAATGACGGTTCATGGGAGACACAATGTGGATATTTTCCGGGAATATCGTGCATCATTTAAATTACATTAAAAGTATTTTTAGGCCAAAAGTTTGTGATTTCAAGGTTTTTTGTCTCATATGATATATACGCTATTAAGTGAGAGTTAAATAAGGAAACAGAATATTATTGTATTAACAACAGAAACCGACTGAGACAAATATTTCTTTAGATTAAATACGGGCCCACAATGGGACGACTTGTCAAAAGGCAATTCTCACTCCTTAATTGGTGTCCCAAGCTTCCCAACAAAATATGGCTCCCATAAAACAATGTAAGACCCCATTATGGCTGGTATAGGACATGTGCTTGAATTACATGTATATATTTCATGCAAAGTAATGGTGAAGTGTTGCTAACTTCAACCCTGACATAAACTGGGACCTACCTTAGTGTTTGCTACAGACATTGAGTCTTATACTCATTGAGACAAGGTTCGATAAGATTTAAAAATGTTGAATATACCTAAGAAATGTCAGTATGCCCTTGTATTTACCAAAGTGAGACTATTTAACACTTTTCCCAATCATTCAAACACAATTTATCTGAAATTTGTCTGAATGCCTGCATCCGTCCGCAGATATTCATAATGATGCAACTAATTTTATTTCGTGAGAACCAATTAAGTGGGAAAATTTAATTTCTTTGAAACGAATTGTTATAAAACTTCTAGCACATGCTTTATATCAACCACCGCAAACTTGTTTTCTCTCTCTCTCTCTCTCTCTCTCTCTCTCTCTCTCTCTCTCTCTCTCTCTCTCTCTCTCTCTCTCTCTCTCTCTCAATAGACAATTCATAATTTATCTGAGAAAGAAGACTTGTTCAAATACTTTCTCGCCATCTGTTGATGTATTACACATGGCTTCTGTAAATATAAAGACATGAAAAATTAAGATAGTACAGGCAAAGACCTTTCGTCAAATGTCATTTAGCATAAAACATATGTAACCAAGTAGAGTCATTTCAAATAAAATGATATTGAAAATTTATAGCAGAATCTTCTTTAATACTAAAACTACAAACATTCCGTCTGTTTCATCGAAATAATTATAAATATAACTTATATATATAACTTGTATAATATTCTCTAATGAACAGATATTTTTGTTTTTGTTTTCAATATTGATTTTGTTTGTTAGATTTTCTTCAAAAACGCAAAGTAAAAAGTTACCGATCTCTCTCTCTCTCTCTCTCTCTCTCTCTCTCTCTCTCTCTCTCTCTCTCTCTCTCTCTCTCTCTCTCTCTCTCTCTCTCTCTCATAGGTATACTTGATTGTTAGTTTGCGATGATGGTATTTCAGATAAAATGAAACAATCACACATAGGGGCTGTTTGTCCAAAGTAGAGCTTAATGCAGAGTTATAGCGTATGCTTTCGAACAAAATTACTGGCGTTTTAAACTGAATAGATATAATAAGGTCACACATTTGCTTTCACATTGACCAATCTACAATGCGGATTGATGGTTGATTTCATAAATAAACAAATACTATAAGTTTGTAACGTGGTAACAATTTTACAGTTTCCTTCGGTTTTGTCCCTCAGTAATGAAGAATTATGCAATAATGATAATGCATGTACAAAATTACGCAAATAATTACCTTAGTTATAGTGACATTTTGGCGGGATGATGTATTACTTTACAGACCTTAATGTCGTGTATAGTAAATTATACATATCGATGCTTGTCTTAACTTGGTGAATATTTCATAACATTAAGAATAGACTGTTCAATGACAGTCAGTCAAGTGATTGGATCATCAGACCTTTCATCGTCAGCAATTATCTGTTTCTTAAAAATAAACCATTTTATTTCATGTTTATAGTCCTAGCTCGTGAAAAGTCAAATGCAATGTTTAACGGAAACCTCGCATAATTCGATTCCATTTGATCTACGGTTCAAATAAGGCATTCCATTGTCTCTAAAAGTTACCCTCGGGCAAAAACGATGGCGGATTATAGTAAGTCAACGTGGTGATCAGATGTTTGTAGACTACTGCAGGATTTTAATATGCTGGATACTGCTTAACAACCAGACACATTATTGTTTCTTGAAATTGAAAATACAGACTTAAAATTGAAATCTTATTTAGCGTAGTGACATGTTCATGTAGCCTACAATCCCGGAACCATTTGTCATTTTGGCTTAACAATTCCCCAGTAATAAAATTTGACCGAGTTAAATCAATTATCTTTAATGTCAAGGTCTGCGAGACAATTTTCCAGATCAACTTGCCCACGTAAATAGTTTAAATATTTAAACGTTTGTCTGACGGTATGAATTACCTATGTTCTCAATACATACAAGTTCTACAATGAATCTCTGAATTGTTATGTAAGCCAAGATATGTATGTATGTATGTATGTATGTATGTATGTATGTATGTCTGTATGTCTGTCTGTCTGTCTGTCTGTCTGTCTGTCTGTCTGTCGGTCTGTCTATGTATGTATGTATGTATATATGTATGTATGTATGTATGTATGTCTGTCTGTCTGTCTGTCTGTCTGTCTGTCTATGTATGTATGTATGTATGTCTGTCTGTCTGTCTGTCTGTCTGTCTGTCTATGTATGTATGTATGTATGTATGTATGTATGTATGTATGTATGTATGTATGTATGTATGTATGTATGAATGTATGTATGCAGCGGCCTAGCCAAGATTTTTGAATTTGTAAGCAGGGGGTCTGGGGGAAGCTGAGCAGAATTTGAATGTCAGAGGATGAATTTGGCCCTCTCCCGGCATTTGATCCCCACATTTAGCTATTGAGCTAGTTATATAAAATATGCATGGAAACAAGGATATCAGATAGCAAAGAATCACAGCCAGCTTTGATTTTTTTCTCTTTTTCTTTTTTTTTTTCCTTTTTAAATAATTCTTTTATTATTTTCTTTACTTTTTTTGAGTTTTGTTTTCTGGGAAATGTCTTCAAGACACTTCTTTTTTTTTAGTTTTTTTTTCTGTGTTTTGTCTTTTTTTTTTTTTTTTTTTTACTTTTTCTGAGTTTTTCTGAGAACTGTAGTTAAGACGTTATGGCACAAAGCTATATACAACAATACAATTTCAAATATAAGACATAGGCCTGATCAGCGACAGGTCAATGTGGAAAATACTCCAAAACTGTAACCACCGTCCGGTTTAATAAGGGAACAGAAGATGGATTTTGCGGTTACCATCTGATGCAAAAGTATTGATGGCTTGGTCAAAATAAAGTTCGATTTCTGGATGCACATGCATCAGTGACAAGCCATTCAACCTGTCCTCTACCATTGTTGATCGAAGGTAGGTCTTTACACGTTTCAGGGCACTGAATGACCGCTCCGCTGTTGCAGAAGTGACTGGCATAGTCAGAAGAATCTTCACGGCTGTATGGATGTTGGGATAAAGTACACGCTTAGCATGTTGTAGCGTTTCAATCAATTTACTGGGTTTGTCATTGGTATTCGCCCACTTGCACCTCCATCTGACCAACTCCGTTCGGGATGTTGCTAAATCGCCTTCTGGCAAGTCTGCTACGAATGGGGCAAAAACGTCAGGTTCCATATCGCGAGTAAGCGAGTTAAGTCTAGACGGAATCAAGTATTGGGCAAGGAACCTGTCTTTGGGAACTACGATCCCGTTTTTCGATCTCATTGGCCATATGATCGAGCATTGGATAGAAAACTGACCTTCTCCAGTACTGCTCGGGTGTGTCCGCCGGCATATTGTTTCTATGTTGTTGTCGACCTGCCGTCCTAGGCTTACTTGGTTGTACATCTTGTTTCTCGGCAAGCGTTAGGATGTCTCTGTAAAGTTCTTGCCAAATAATGTCATCCTGCCTGATTCTTCTGAAACTTGCAATGACGGTCTTCGCCTCAGATGCAGCCTCTACGAGGTCAAGAGTGGGTCTCTGTAGCAAGTTAGAAAGAGCTAAACTGTACTGTAAAACATGCTCTGCTACAACAAGTGCAACCATAAACCCGAAATCTTGAATTGCAAGCTTCAATTGTTTGGCATTTTTATCACCATCGGTCGCCAGGTCGTCTAAGGTATCAACAATGATGGAATGTGCTGATTTGAATGTGTTCAAAGCGTCAGCCCTACTAGACCATCTGGTTTCGCACATGCCCTTAATTTTTCTCCGACCGTCCAGCGCCTCTCTCTGTTCTGGGTCAGCCTGCTCCAGCATTGTTTTAAACCTTCCTGTTCGTTTTGAAGAATAACTAAACGCAAACGAAACACCCTTTACAATATCAACGGTATTACGGATAATAGGTAGTTGACACGATTTTACCACAGCCAAATTCAAGCAACGTGCATAGCAGTGTACATAATGGGCTTCTGGAATTTCAGCTTGAATGCGTGTTCGAACCCCAGAAAGTTTACCTGTCATATTCGCAGCTCCGTCATATCCTTGTCCCCTCATGGCCTGTGTGACTATACCATATTCATTAAGTTTACCCATAATGGTTGCTGCAAGAGCCTCTCCAGTTGTAGAGCTGGCTTCCGCAAATCCGACGAACCCCTCTTTCACTTTCAGTGCTCCCTCGGTATCAGTACCTACATAACGAAGGCATAACGCGACTTGCTCAGTGGTTGAAACATCAGTAGTTTCGTCTGCTATAATGCTAAAGCAATTAGCAGCATTACACTCATCAACGATGCGTTGCTGTATTTGTTGTCCACAAATATTGATCAACTCATTTTGTATATGCGGAGATAAATATCTCGCATTTGGGGGACTATTCTTCAGATGATCAGCCAAAACTTTATCAGTTTCAGCTCTGAATTTGATCAGGGCAATGAAATTACTCTTGTCTTCCGTATGACCACGGAGAGGGATATTCTGTTTTCCACACAGATAGATAGTTTTCAAGATGGTCTTTAGTATATCGCGGTTTCTAGAAATTTTATGCTGGAAAGAGGTACTCTGCATCGAAACAACATCTTCCTTTTTGCCTTCAGCAACGGACGCAAAATTTTCGCTGCTTTCTACACAGTTTCCATGACCAGGTTGCTTTAAATGACGTTTAATCAGAGTTCCTAAGTTTGCCCAGTCATGCACAGGGTCCCGAACAAATGCGTTTTCTGTACTGTTAAACAGAACACAGTATATGCAATACAGGCCATCTTCAGATTCTGAATACCTGAGCCAAGGGTATTTGTCTAGCCATGTTTTGTTAAATGCCCTATTTGTCCCGCGAATTTTTCTAAGGGGAAAAAACATACGATGTTGGAATGACCCAATTGTGTTTTAACAGGAAAAGATTCTGTTTGTCATCAACATTTGTTTTATGCAATGCCATATCTAAGTTTCTGGGTTGAGCAGATTTGGACTCCGATTCCAATGTAGGGGGGCTAACAGATGCAACATCGCTATCTGCAACACCGATGCGTTCAGTGGCATCTTTTTCAAGACTGGCGGACTCTGATTCCAATGTAGGGGGGCTAACAGATGCAATATCGCTATCTGCGACATCGATGCTTTGAGCAGCATCTTGTTCAAGACTGACGGACTCTGATGAACTTTGCTTTTCTACGAGGTGCTCATCAATACTTGTGACGGGACTAGCGGATGAAACATTTTTCGGTTTAGAGAAATACGTTGTCACTTTACTTTGTCCCTTTTCTAAATCGGAAGATTTACTTCTCTTCATTTTGTTTGGTCTGCTTTCAACTGATTATGTTATCTGGGAAAACTTTTTTTTAAATGGTACGAATAGGTCGCACGAACGTGATTTCAACGGTCTTCGATTGAACGCTAAAATGACGCTCAAACCAACTTATCTGTGTCACAGCGTCGTTTAGATTTTATACTTAGTATATGAAATTCAAGATCAACAATGAACGCAGAATAAAACTAGCGTTCTTATCCGGTCATGAAATTCAAGATCGTGCAAGATCTTGATTCTATTGTTTATAAATTATTTATAAACAATAGCTAATTACAAGATTTTTTACATTTACATAAACATACCGAAGACTTACAGTGAAGAACATTGTTTATAAATGTATAAGATTCAACGACTTTTATTGCGCGATGAATTTCATTGTTGATCATGTACTGCAGGATAAAAAAACAAACGTTTCCTTTTCATTAAAATAAACAAAAGTAAACTTAAATGTTGCTTTGGGAGGGTTATTCAAAAAATCGAACGTGGAACAATTTTAATGGTAACACCACTAAAGATAGCTAGCCTACAATAATATATCTTCGACTCTGGTCGGAGCTACAAAGCGATAATTACCCATAATGGAGCAGCCCATTTTTTTTTAATTTTACATATTACCGACGTGTTTTATACTTTTGTGGGAAAGTAGGATTAAAATAATTATTTAGAACAGATATACAAAAGATAATCAACAACTGAAAAAAAAAAATTGTCAAAACTATTTGTAAGCACGTGCTTACAGTGCTAATAAGCAGCTACGCCAGTGGTATGTATGTATGTATGTATGTCTGTCTGTCTGTCTGTCTGTCTGTCTGTCTGTCTGTAGGATGATAACACTGGAAACACTGAAATTCTCTCTCAATCTCTCTCTCTCTCTCTCTCTCTCTCTCTCTCTCTCTCTCTCTCTCTCTCTCTCTCTCTCTCTCTCTCTCTCTCTCTCCATAGTTAAACATGTGTGCTTTTGTTTCATCAGAATTGGAATGGTCATATTCAAAGTGGTTAATCTTTTTTTGTAAATAAATTATCGAGATATTGTTATATAAATTGTTAACATAAAGGAAGAACATCTCATCAATAGGTGATGATCTACATTGAAATGCGCGTAATATTTCATTTGCAAACACTTAAAAATCTTAACACACTATTTAGAAAACGTAACTCTATTTTATCGACCATACGTGTTTTGATATATCCCTATAAAGGAATATTGTTCAGTTGTTCAGTGGATAGATCGACTTCCAGTATAGATATTGGATAGATCGACTTCTAGTATAGATATTTTGATTGTTCCTCTTTAGTGCTAGTGAGCTAGCTCTTTTGATATGATGCAATGGGCACATAGTATCACCATAGCTTTTAGGTTATTTACTATAAGTTAAAGTTGTAGCCGGATAGAGGGATAAATCTAAGAATGGATCATTCTTCGGCATTTGTCACGTTATAATAATATGATTTTTCAATTTTCTCCATATGTTTTTCTTTTAAAGACCCTTGTCGTTTTGGTCTGGCACATATTGTGTTTAGAGTTGTCCACGATATGAAGGAATGCATACAGTTTCAAACGCTAAAGGATACAATCTTTACTCAAACTCGGTAAATGGAAAAGATGGAACAACGTATTGTGTCAGATAGCAATGACACCGCTACACATGTATATACAGATTTTATTAAGTAAATATTTAAAAAGCAATAAAAATAAAAAGCAATCATTTTTAAAATCTTATTTCTTTAATAATAACTAAATGTATAACAAACATTAAAAAACAGTCAAGATTCACAAGTCCATCACAAATGTAAAAATTATAAATATGTAAATGTAAAAAATTATAAATATCATTTACAAATCTCTCACAAATATACATCAGATCATCGTCCCATTTTTACATTAAATAAATAATTTAAACACAAATTTACAAATAAATTAGTATTGCACAAAATTTTGACGTAAATGCTTCTAAACTTTATAAACAGCAATAGGGCAATATAAAAAACAACAGAGATATACAAATGAGACATTGTATAATTTAAGACTGTCAGAGGAAATATTGCAATTGCACTGGCTGCAGACATTATATGGCATTGAAAAGACACCTCTGCTGACAAAGTGAATACCTGAAAAGAAAATCCAGAACATTAGTTTTTTTTTTCCAAAGTTTTATATTAAAGAATTGTAAAATGACGGAAAATCATTTGATTTCTTAAAACTTTCTTAACACAAATTGAAATCTATTTTACAAATGAAATAAAAAAAATAACTTTAATCGTTTCGTTAAATCTACTTACTGTAGGATATGAGTTATCTTTCTGTATGTCAACTTTTCATTCCACCGACCCGAAAATAGATATGACTTTTTGATGTAAACTGCAAAGAGAAAAAATATCATCATTATTGTCACATAAAAATAAAAATTCAAGTCCTACAAAGATAAGTAAAAATTCAAGCCATGAGAGAGAGAGAGAGAGAGAGAGAGAGAGAGAGAGAGAGAGAGAGAGAGAGAGAGAGAGAGAGAGAGAGAGAGAGAGAGAGAGAGAGAGAGAGAGATATTAAAGTTTCATTGGTTCAATCAAGAAACTTACTTGACTTCAAATTCGGGTTTGCTCAATCGGATGGCTTCTCCATCGCAGTTAACATAAAATCCTTTTTCTTTTTACTTACCTTTTTTTTCTCCTTCTTTTCTTTTCTCTTTTGTCATTTTTTTTCTTCTTCTATTTTTCTTTTTTTTTTTCTTTTTTCTTACTTTTGACCTTTAATCTTTCTCTTTTTTTTATTTATTTATTTTCTTTTTCTTCTATTTTTCCTTTTTTTTCTTTTTATTTTTTTTTTTTTTTTCTTTTTTTTTTTTTTTTTTTTCAATTTTTTTTTTTAATTTTCTTTTTTTTTTTTTTCTTTTTCTTCCTTTTTCTTTCTTTTTTTTCCCTTTTTTTTTTCTTTTTTTTTTTTTATTATTTTATTTATTCTTTTTTTTCTTTTTTTTATGTTTTTTTCTCCATTTTTTTTTTTTTTTTTTTTTTTTTTTCTCTCTTTCCTTTCATTTTTTTTTTATTTATCTTTTTTCTTTTTTTATTTCATTTTTTATTTCCATTACTCTTCTCCTTTTCTCTTTATTTTTTCTTTTTTCTTTTTTTTTTTTTTTCCATTCTATTTCTTTTTCCTCTTTATTTCCTTTTATTTTTTCTTTTTTTTTCTCCTTTTTTTTCTTTCTTTTCCTTTTCTTATAGTTTTATAGTTTTATCCCTTGTGAAATATGTGCTTTGAAGGCGGACGCGGTATCTTTTTACTTGAAACTGCTTGATAAAGTCATAGTTGTACTGAAAAAGAATGAAATCAATATTTAAGTCAAGTTACTTAAACTTTGTCTAATGTCGAAGCGCGAAAAATTGATAAGTATGAACAATTTATAAAAAAATATCGTTTAGAATATTTATACTCACACAATCGCTTTTTTCGTCTCTGACTTTCGTAAGTTGATCTATGTGTTTCATAAGACCACATTTCTCCGTCATGTACAAAGTTAGGGCGTCCTCACCAAACTTTGGGACCAATGTTTCTCCTTTGGCTGCCATAGTGATTGGATGTGTATCTAAAGCATATACACGTCCTTCGGCTCTTTTCCATTCTGGATAATAAAAAAAATTGTGATAAAAAATCTTTATATCAACTGAAGCACGTTAAACGTGAAGTATGATTACATAAATTGTTTTTATAAATCAATTTGAATTAATCTTACACGAAAGAAAGTTCTCATCGAACAATGATATCACTGATGTTGCATACCTTCTTGTGCACTTAAAAGATCAGGTGTTGAAGTTGTTTTCGCTCTGCTGAATCTCAAATTTGCAAATCTTTTTCCGGGCAGAGATATTTGTCGTTCATATTTTGGGTTTCTTGTTTTTCCTTTGTCCTCATCATTTTCTGCCAACACGTAACTAACTTTGACGTCAACCGTTCGCCTTTTCATCATAGATACCAAGGGTACAACTAGACATAATTAAAGGAAATGTGTAATTTGAAATACACGAAAAAGCATATCATATCGAAAGAGAAAGAAATTGAATTATAATGCGTCTAAATGTAAAAATAATTCTGTTATTATGTCGTCAATAATGTGTGTATCAATACATACCTTGATATCTTTTTGGCCCCATCCATCTATACTTTTCGCAATCTTTCATCATATCTCCAAACAAACCAAAACCAAGGATAAGTCCCGCATACCCTGAGAGTTGTTGTCCTTCATGTAGACTGGCAATATTAGTTTGTACATAACTACCCAATAATATCTTCAAAACTGCTGTTTCTGGACACTTAGTTCCGTGTAAATATTGTGCTATGGAATTCCCCGAACCTGTAATAATGAACACTGTTTGAATGGATGACTGATATCATAAATAATGGGTTTTATTTCGTAAATTGAGAAATATTTCAACAGTATATCGTAAAATTGTGATCATTATTGGATACAAATTGTACACTTATTTAGCCATAAACAGAAGCGTTTTGTACTAACCTGCTGGTATAATACCAACGGGTACTGGTATTGGTAAAATTGGAACATCCGGGTCACTATAGTCTAAACCATTTTCCATTTGTTGTCTCTTAATTAAGCCGCTGACAACCTCGTTGTATAATCCGTCACCTCCAACAGCTATGATACTGTAAAATAATAAATACTTGGTAATGAATCGATCAATCTGAAATTGGAAATATTGCACAAAATATTGTGTTTTATATATTACAAATGAAAATGTACAGCGACAGAATTTTGATGAAATAATTTAAAAAATAGATATGAGCTTACCCGTCAATAATATCGAAGTCATAATTCATCAAAATCTCGGTAGCATCTCGTGACCTTTTTGTGACTGTAAAGATAAATTATATACAAATTATATATAAATTACATATAACTTTCAATCATCATCATCATCATTTATTTATCTATTTATTTATTTATTATCATTTTTTATTATTATTATTATTATTATTATTATTATTATTATTATTATTATTATTCATTAATTCAACTTATGAGTTCTAAAATATTTTCATGATTGTATTGATGCCGTTAGTTTGATTAGGTTACAAAGAAAAAAAAATAATTACTTATTTCTTCTGCTTTGACATTGCACATACGAAACAATCTGTCAGTGTGTTTATGGTATATGCTTTTTGCCCTCTTTTTGCCACTGTTTGGATTGATGAAAACCAGTAGTCGTTTTGGTCGGAGTGTGGCTACAGAAGAAATAAAAACTGTATAGATACATTGTATATCATTTTAAAACATATACTACTAATTCAACCAATCTTTTAAATTCATTTCGATGCAATTACGATCTCTATATATAAATATAAAATTACCTTCTAAATGCTGATGTATCTTATCATCTATTTGTGAACATTCTTCTATCGGTCCTCTGAATGTTAATTTTCCGTGTTCCAAACGTTTGTCCATCGTTTTATTCACAAAATGAATATTTAATGTCCCGTAGTTTTTATCCGAGCATACCTCACTACTCAGGATTACATCAATGGCGATTCTACCTGTGAAATGAACAAAAAGATTAAGGTATGATATGTACTGAAATTAATTTCCTAGCAACGTTTTTTTTCTTTTCTGATAATAATAATTTCGCCTGAAAGTAAATATGACCAGTCACTTCATTTATTATAGATATTGTTAATTGTTTTGGAAATTAACATAGATTTATTTTCAACTTGTTTTTAAAATGCTTTCCATCTAAATGTACTAAATCGAGGTTTCTTAACAAATGCATTTTATAAGTGCAAACATTTTTCTCAATGTTAATGGTATGATGATTTATTTTATTACGAAATAAAAACAATATATTCATAAAATAATGTTTTACATTAAAGATTATATGTTTATCTTAATTACGGCAGACAAATATTTAAGTTTGCATGATTACCTTGTGTTAAATTCACATTCTTATATGTATACACAAGTTCGTTTTCCGTAAAATCCAAGTTAACATCTTCTCCGTGCAAAGTTAAACAGTTTTTCATTTTTGTGTTTTAGTTTAACTCCTTTCCTACTCTTTTGTCGACTGAATAATCTGTCCGTCACATTGTTTTTTTGTTGTTTTAAGCATGCCTGTCTCGGGAAATTTCATTTTCTATAAATAACACAAATTCCCACCACTCAAGGTAAAATGCTACAGACAGGATGAGTTCAAACTGTGAATGTCATACAGACACAGCTGACCTACATACAAGAGTTGACATGACGTTTAATGTTATTATTAAAATTCATATCATTGGGTATTACTAAAGAGCGGAAACTGAACAGGGATCGGAATAGCGAATATGTTAAAACGCGTAAAGATACCTATAGAAGTCTCTAAAGATATTGATACAAATTTGTTCTGACTGAGTTGTCTATAAGTAAAGTGTCAATGATTGATATTTACTACAAAGCAATTGACATATAAAGTAAATGCTTAGAAATTTAAACACCACAATCAGAGAATTTTACACATTAGTCGTTAGCATATCTGAATATCAAATTGAGGTGTGGGAAAACTTCTATATATATGCAATCTCATTTATAATTGACTTATAAATGATTAAAAAATCGTCATATTGCCAACGAAGTATGATATATAGTTTGCAATGATTTGGTTGATATCCGAATGTTTTCTATAGATATGACCTGTTTTACTTGAAGATTATCTTTTATATGAAATCCTGCAAAACTTGAAGATTATCTTTTATATGGAATCCTGTAAAAACTTGAAGATTATCTTTTATATGGAATCCTGTAAAAACTTGAAGATTGTTTTCTATATGGAATCCTGTAAAATCTTGAAGATTATCTTCTATACGGAATTCTGAAAAACTTGAAGATTATCTTTTATATGGAATCCTGTAAAACTTGAAGATTATCTTTTTTATGGAATCCTGTAAAACTTGATGATTATCTTTTGAATCTTGATATATCTGCTATGTGTGCTTTAGCATTGAAATGAAATAAAATAAAACTGACGGGCGGTCAAAAATGAAAGGGAGGCTTATGTCATTCGCTAATAAATATAAAATGTACTCGCTACGCATTTGTGTGACAATCAGTCTCGTTTTTAGTCAATGATCTTCAAGCAATTGTGAAATGATGGAAAAGCAAATATTTCGGTATATTGCGGTATTTTAAGGATTTTTTTTATATTCATGAAATTATTGAAGCGACCGTTTCGGGTAACAAAAACATTTTCAATAGTTATTCATATCGGTAACACTAAACGTACACGTGTACGACTTATTTATTGTAATATTTTCCGAACTGTTTTCGTCCTTTAAATAACCAAAGAAAATGACAGCAGACCACATTGTGGTTGCACTCAGGTTTGACGATTCAAACAAATTCTTTTCACACATCTTTGATTAATGTCTGAAATAATAGTTTACTACTTGTCAGACATTTTATTTCTTGAAGGTAATCAATACAGATGGCCAGGGTAGAAATTCTTCAACGACAATCCTTCAACCATCTCGACGCGTGGTAGTTAAGTGTCAGTATTTACACGTTCGACTGATGTACTAGGTTATTCCCCGTAATATTTCCGTAAACAAGTTTGTATTAAACTGCTAACCTATTTTTAGCTGGCCGGTGTCACTAGAAGAGACCGATCCCGATATGACTCAAGCTACAGTCATTTTGCAAATGAATGAAACAAAGTAGTAGAAATGTACCTGTATCTAGTTAGAAATGTTTATATCTATTGAGGGCTCTAAAACAGCTTACTTTTCAGATGGTAAACCTGATCTATGATTGACAGTTATCTGTTGTTCTTGACAAAACATGTGCACATCAGAACACTTTCTTCATTTACTGCTAATGCAGTCATAGTGATGAAGATGAAATGTTAAAAATGTTTTCATTGTGACTTATAATTCAGCTATCTTTTTATGTTTGTATTTTTCAGTAAAATGTTTATAAATTCAGATTATCATACGTCAATAATCTTACTTCTGTTAACCGTATATGACATACAGCATGGGTCAAAGATATATTCATCTCGCTCTCTTCCTTCACCTACCTCGCACTCTTACACATAGAAAAGTTTCGCTGAAAATATTTAAAATAATTGTAATTAATCAAAACAGAATGCAATATATAATCTCAGATACTAAAGTATAAATCTTTAGTCCAAGACATGAATTTTGAATTTGCACAAAGATAACCAATTTTTATTGACGCAATTTTGTCTCAAAATGTGGATAAGTAATGTTATTTCTGGCACTTGGTTTGCTCGTTATATGTCAACTAAAACGTTTATGTGTTACTGTCGTTTAGCATTCTAACATGACTTGACTTTGCCATGGTCAAAACAGGGTACGTAATAGAGAAAAACACACCACAAAGTATTATAATTTATTTATTTAGATGATATATATATCAAAGTATAAATATTTAGGATGTCCAGGATACAGATATAAATTTGGTAAAACTTGCACAAACGCGGACCTCTGGAAATCAAGAGGTGGAATCAGGTACCATGGAGGAGTAAGCACCCCCTGTTGACCGGTCACATCCACGGTGAGTCAACAGTCAAATCCAAATGAAATACGTGAGGAACGAATCCCCGTCACGGTTGGTACGGACGATTTAACAACTGCTATCGAAAGGCAACTCAACATTTCACTTAGTGAAACAGAAATCGCAAAGAAGACTATTATAAAGACGTAAAATTTGCGGAACGTTGACATCAAACGCGGTTTCCGATATACCTGTGTCAGTAATTTGTCAGTGAATAGTATATGCAGGTGATTGTGGAATATTACTGCTTAAATGTAAAAAAAATTACGATGGGAAAGCCGAAATCATCGCGTTTGTCGTAATTTTTCGTATATGTCTATAGTAAGTAGGACGCGTCTTTGCTAGATTCTGTTGTATCTTTAAGTTATAGTTCTCTGGGAAATATCGCATTAACATATGTATGAATGTTGTCATTGTTAATTGACAAAACATCGTCAATATACCTAAATGTCAAACTAAAAGACCGCTAGTTTTTTCTACTTTTTCTTTAATAGTTTATGAATGAAGTCTGCTTCGTATGAATAAAGGAACAGGTCAGCCATTAGAGGAGCATAATTGGTTCCCATAGGAATACCGACAGTTTGTTGAAGGATAACATCTCCAAACCTGATAAATATATTGTCTATTAGAAATTCCAGCATCTTTTTTTATATCAACTATTTAGGTGTAGAACCAGAGTGTTGTTGGGCAAAATAAGTATCATGATAACCATTTACTAGATATTTAAAGTTTCTGGTACCACCTTTAGTGAAAAAAAACAGTTGTAGATGATGCTAAACGTCTCTTTCATTTTTTCATGTGGAATTGTTGTGTAAAGAAAAGTCGAATATTTTGAGACTGTGAATTTGAGAAAAACCGTGTGTTTTTTTTTTAAATTTTCTTAAAGTTGTTTAGACTTTTTAAGTAACCACATCTGATTTACATCGCTTCTGGAATAAACAACTGTGCAGTATTGCTGAAGTTTCTGATTAACGTCTGTCATATTTAAAGTTATATATATATATATATATATATATATATATATATATATATATATATATATATATATATATATATATATATATATATATATAGAATTGTTTTCAGTATGAAGGTCGTATATGATAAATATGCTTATCCCAATGCAAAAAAAAAATAGTGAAATATGTACAACATCACAAGAGTTATCTCCCGTCAAACGTATTTTCAGTGCTGAATACTTATGTATATATGAGTGACAACTTACGTCAAATTTACACTCACGAATTTTAGCAAAAGAATCCCTTGCTCCAGATATATGTGATAATAAAGTCTTGTTGGTATTTGATTTTTGTTGGAATGCATTAAATATTTTATGTACATTGATTGTAAGTAAAATTTACATACTTTTATGACATTTTTGATTGAACAGTAGTTTTATATGAAATGGTAAAACGGTCTACTTATCGAGGTTTGTTGTTTTGTATACCTATGCCAAGAACATTTAATGCAGCTTTTACATAATTACACATACTATAATTATATTGCAAAAATGTAGTGGTAAGGTTGATTTTAAAAAAAAAAAAATTGTTTTAATTCAGTAAAGAATTATGTTCTTACAAACTGTCACTGATATATTTCACTTCATTGTAGTACCATTCTTTATAAGTCTATGGTTTGTTGTTAATCACAGGACGCCGGAATTAATGTCCATCAAATATTATTGATTTTATTTACTGTATAAATTCGTGAAATGTCCAGTCTTTTTATAATATTAAAGGATTCTTCTTATCCATTTACTTTTGAAACCATTAAAGATTTCTCATTTACAACTTTTACCCTGTTTAGATCTCCATAAATGCATGTTGAAACATGGCATGTCTTTTGACATTTTGATAGCAGATAATTAATTTGTGTTTTTGTTGTCCGTCTAATTTGTATTGTAATATGACACATGATTCCACCTCTTGATTTCCAGAGGTCTGCGTTTGTCCAATTTTTACCAGATGAATTGTATCTTTATATGTTATCTATATCCTGGACATCCAGAAAATTATGGTATCTGAGATGTTATACTAATATACAATGTCTATATCCTGGACATTCAGAAAATTATGGTATCTACTAATATACAATGTCTATATCCTGGACACTAGAAAATTATGGTATCCTGAGATGTTAAAATTATACAATGTATATCCTGAGATAGAAAATTATGGTATAGGTGTTAATATACAATGTCTATATCCTGGACATCTAGAAAATTATGGTATCTGAGATGTTATACTAATATACAATGTCTATATCCTGGACATCATTCTAGAAAATTATGGTATCTGAGATGTTATGGTACTAATATATACAATGTCTATATCCTGGACATCATCTAGATGTTATAAATTACAATGTCTATATCCTGGACATCTAGAAAATTATGGTATCTGAGATGTTATACTAATATACAATGTCTATATCCTGGACATACAGAAAATTATGGTATCTGAGATGTTATACTAATATACAATGTCTATATCCTGGACATCTAGAAAATTATGGTATCTGAGATGTTATACTAATATACAATGTCTATATCCTGGACATACAGAAAATATTACTGAGGTATCTAATATGAGATGTGTATATGGACATCTAGAAAATTATGGTATCTGAGATGTTATACTAATATACAATGTCTATATCCTGGACATCTAGAAAATTAATACTTTGGTATCTGAGATGTTAAATTAATATACAATGTAGGTGACTATTGTTTTACAATTGTGGTTGTGGTGCTGCTAGGTTTTCGTCTAACGAACAGATGTACATGTATATGCCAACCATTATACGTCATATATCAATTCAGAATTTCGATGTATTGTCCACCTGTTCTATCTTGTTCTGATACGCTAACATTTATACTACTTAAATAGAACTAAAATAGAACATAAATATATACACTAAACATTATATATAGCTGATCATCCTGTTTTCAATTGCAAATAAATATTTTTGCCATTGCTGTACAGACAATTATTTTTACTACAGAGATATACACAGAGGATAAACAAAGGACAATGTGCCTGAATACTAAACAGTTAAGTTATTATTATGCAAAATGCATTTTACTTCTAGTACTACATGTAATTAACATTACATGGGTTTTCAAAATGTTTTGCGTAATACCTGTATTATCTGTTAGACTGATTTATAAGGTTTGAGATTGGTCTGAACAAAAAAAGAATCAAAGATTTTGCATTTGGACCAAATGAGTTTAACCACAACCTTTCTGTTCTTGATGCGACAAATAACAAAAATATTTTTAGCACCGCTGGTCTAGCCAGGTATATGAAAAGATGAGGTAACTCGTGTTGATTCATTATAATGAAGTGACATTTTGATACATAGAATTATCTTCCTTTGTACATGGTTTGAAAAACATTACTCATTCATGTGCGATTAACTTGTTTTAGTTTAATAAACAGTCATCTTTTGTACTTCATTTTCTTTTTGATATGTTTATATTGACATTTTTGTTCGTTACTTTATTAATTGCTTGGTAATACGATCTTTTGAAATATACAAAGATCACTGGAGAGTCAAAAATGTTATTTTATCATCTACTATATGCACGCACTATGTATGTTAAATTCAATGCAAACGAATGTATGTTTGCTTTTTATTATTTATCGATTACGTATGATTTTTTTTCTATATTTTGTCTATAATAAAAATGGCAATGTAATTTGGATAGCGATGTGAAAAGTACTATAGACAGCTATCTGATACAGTACTATTAATACACTCACACCAGAACTAACCGGGACACATAAAATGCCATAAACGACATGAACTCATTTTACATAAAAGGACGCCATATTACATTACTGTAATGCATAGTTACAGTACAGTGAAATAATCCTTCTGAAGATTGATATAAAATATGAAAGCGGAAAGGGAACAATTTTTTTTTTATATAAATTTAGTCGTGGACATTATTTTGTACACAGAATTTCATAAGACAATTATATATATTCTTAGTTATCTACGTTTTGCTACGGGTGATATGGTTTCATGTCACACGCCGGAGGTCTGTATTTCCCGACTCGGATGCATGGGTAACGACTTTGTCATCTTTCTAAACATTCAACAGTTAATCATAGAAACATATCTCAAGCTTTGTTTGGAGGCGAAAATAACGAATTTGCCACCTTTCCATTCAACAGAAAATTACAGAAACATTTCTCAAACTTTGTTTAAGTACCTTCATTAACCCTTACACTGCCACAGTCAAACCTCATTCAGTGTCAGTTCTTTTTTTTATATATAAATTTAGTCGTGGAAAATTATTTTGTACACAGAATTTCATAAGACAATTATATATATTCTTATATATATATATATATATATATATATATATATATATATATATATATATATATATATATATATATATATATATATATATTTACCTGTCTGTCATATCTTTACACCCCCTGATATATACCACAAGGCAAAACAACAACATAAATTGCAATTATAATTTAATAAAACTAGTTATACTTGGATACACAGTGCATCGATTGTTTAAACAGAATTATTCAGCAAAGTCTTCAACAGCAGCCAACGTAGTCTGTACATTTTGACTTTAGTCAGACTACATCACTATCCCAACTATCTACTTCACTATTCCACTATCCATGCAGTCACTTTGTCTTTTTCAAACTGTAAAATAGAAAATTATATAATTTCAATCTTTTTACTCTAACAACATCAATTGATTTCATTACCTATAACTATCGATTCACCGAATGAATTGTTGTATTACGTGTTCGACGACGGTTGTTGAATTGTCGTAATCTAGTGTGACAAGGATTCATTCCTCACTTATTTTATTTTAATTTGACAAAGGACTCGCAGCGGGTGTAACCGGTCACAAGGCATGCGTACTGCATCATGACACCTGATCTTACCTGTTCGATTGTCGGTGTTAAATGGTCGTCTGTACCAATTGTGACGAGGATTTATCTGTAACGTATTTAATTTTATTTGACTGTGGATCCGCAGCAGGTGTGACCGGTCAATAGGGTATGCTTACTCCAACATGACACCTGATCCCACCTCTATATTTCCAGAGGTCCGCGTTTGTCCAATATTTCCCAGATTTGCATATTGGATCCCAAAGCTCCTTATGCTTGATACTTTGATATCTGGATATTTCAGACTTAATGAGAACATTTGTAAATTTCACATAATCATTAATCAATGTGCTGACGATGGTTATATTAATATTTTGGACTGATTCAATAACTACAATGTGTGTCCAATGTTCACCAGATTTGTTTATTGTTTACCAAACATCAAGAAGATGAATACATTGATATCTGTGATTTTTCATATTAATACAAACGACTTGGGTGATTGATACGATACAGATTCGTGTTTATTTACACGATCTTATTTCTTTTGCAGGGTTTGGTGAAATGTAGTGTAAAATATGTATAATATTGTTGTATATTAATAAAAACAGTAGTATATTACCTCTGAACTCTTCCTCATATCTCTGTCATTGCGCCTGTTACCTGTGGATGAAATGTTTACTTAATAGAATAATTTATTGCCTTTAGTTATTTCCGTGAAAATAATAAGTCGATATTTCTTGTATCTAGAAATAAACTGGACCTTACTGAACAGACATAACTTCATAATATTGTGACCGAGCAAAATTATACAGCAAATGTAGGACATTCTTAGCTTCACGTTTAATTTTAGAAATAAACATTTTGGACAATTTACATTAACTATTTCAGTGTTGCCAAGTGTCAATGTTATTGTGTACATTTGCATCTCGGTTATTGATCTATTCTACTTAATAAGACTCTACCTGAAGTGCAACCTGCCACAGACTAATCCTAATTGTCTGGACAAGTGAGACAAATCAGTCAGATGATTGTTTTATACCTTAAAGGATTACTTATCAATTATGGACTATAATTAACACATAATTAACACACTGAATGGATTATCACAGTACTATATATGTTATACATTTTCGTGTTTTAGATAGTTAGGTCTTAGGCCTATGTACGGAACACTGGTGTGATTACGAATATTCCGGGATCCACCAACCGTCAGTGCGAAATTCATTAAAAAGTCACAATAATTATTTATATTATCGTCATCATTTGTATTATTCATTCGATATTCTAATAACCATAGATTTACGTGGTTACAATATTTCAACTCCAGAGCGTAAGCCACGGGTCCCATGTACGAGGTTTTGTGGCGACACAGTAGGCGTGGCACGATTTACCTACGGATCCATAGCATAAGTAAACTGTATGACACTAATTAAATAATTAAGCACTACAAGATAGAATAAACTCAGTTGAAGTTAGGAAACCTCCTTAAGCCATGTATCAAATACATAGAACCGTAACTAAGCAACAACGTTGGAATAAATAAGTACTTTGGAGCATGACAGAAAGAAAATAATTCATATTGTACCAGTATTCAACAGTATTTATATTCTGATAATAGACGAAGTGCAAGAGAAAAGATGAATATCATATCCGCAACAAATAAGATGCCTTTTACTTTGTCATATGTAAGGTTACCCAATTTACCCCTAGAGACACATTTGGACTGGTCATTAATTTTAGAAGAGTCCATTGTTTTCAGAGGTTGATGAGTTAGGCACTTTATCGCCACGTGCATCTGAACTGGAAATACAACCTTCCAAACAACATACTAAGTTACAGAGAAAATTATGAGAAAGAGTGGTTTTAAGATTTCATTTCTTTGAATCGCGTATTGTACTTTCAAGACTGTATCAAATTGCTTTCTAGTATAATGACATGGTTTCATGAATAAGATCCCGTATGACCTCAAATTACCTCAGCACTGTTTACAAGATTTTTTACAATTCGACAACATCCAGTTAGGGTTCCTTTGACATTCTCCTCTCGTAGACCAGTCGGCACAGTTTTTGTTCGAATCTTCACATTGTGATCCTTGTTCCGATCCCTGTTCGGATCCTTCTTGTGAACTACCTATATAACAAGCATGTTTCGTGTAAGAAGAAATTTTGAAAACCAGTTCAGTGTCATTATAGTCGATCTAAGTGCTTATCATATGGAGAAATATGGTACCTTTTTATTCATGAGCTTCACATTACGCCATAAGGAAATTATGCATATTCATAGGGTATATTAGAATAGGATGCAGGTTTTTCTGAGTAACGAGTTACGGTACCCCAAATCATGTAAAAAGTAACATTCCCCAGTAAAAGATAATCTAGAAACGGAGAATTATGCTAAATATGTGTATCATCAATTTTCCCTTTACGGACTCAATGCTACAATCGAGTAACCCGTAAAAGTAATTTTTTAGGTCAAAAGGGAACTTTTTTGGAATACAGGTGAGGGCCTTAGTTAAAGGTTCCGATTATTCATTTCAAAATTGACCATTCCCGAACCTGAGATTTATGATCAGCATTAGTAGTAGTAGTATCCTATTAGTAGTCGCAGTAGCGGTAGTAAGTAGTACAGTAGAAGTAGTAGTTATTTTAGTAAATTATGGGGTCAAAGATTTAATGTTTAACAGATAATAACAAAATACTTGCCGAAACATAAACCTTTATCGCAGGTTTGACCTGTACGACAATGAGAGCAGTCCTTTCCTGACTTGAACGGATTCTGTGTCCCCATATTACCTCTGAAGCACGATAAAACAATCATTTATTTTAAATATGATCCGTATAACACAAACTTTATTTCAGGACATTATGCCATACTCTACATGTATAAGCTTCTACCGCGTATATTAGAACGTCACGTGATAGCTTCTTAAATTTTGATTAGTTGAATGAATGCTGTGTACTCAGTATATTATTTATCGTCTATTTTTCAGAAATAGGGACGTCACTATACCTAATAACCGTCACACTAACTTTCATTAGCCAAACACTGAATCAATTTTTTTACAGTCAGTATTATGTGCAATATATAGATCTATTGCTATTGATGATAAATCAATACGATCTGTTATTTTACTTTCTTTAATATCGTATCAGTGATGTACTAAATCGAATATCGTCCTCTGTTGAGGGTAATATTGTCTGATAATATGGTAGAGATGGAGTAGTACATTTGCCTTGCTTCCAACACCATCTCTACTATGTGCACTAGAATGTAAGTATAGGTATATATCATTCTTTAATAATACACATAGTCATGTGATAGATAATATTTTGAATGGAATCGCATGCCGTAATAGATCAGATGTTACTTTCTGGACCACTCATATAACTTCATACTATATTTCATATGATGATTTTCTGCTTTAGACTGAAAAATGAAATGATTTTGATCTGCGAGATTTCACTCATATAGCCTAAACAAGGTAAATTTGTGTTTTAGCTTTTCAATTAAGCATCTAAATTCTTGTTTTTTTTACTTATTTGTGGTATTTTTACTTTTTAGTTATGAAATGTTTTAAAATAAGTGATCTTCATGTGAAATAATTAAAGTTGAATTGTGATAATTTTAAACCAAAATTAGTCTGTATGAGTACAGTTTAACTTATAATGCTTCTGATTTCAAATAGTTTAAATAATGACAAAAAGTTTGAAATTCAAATGAACAAAACGCCTTACCTAGGTGTATACCAACAGCCAAGAAACCATGCGTTATTATAGCCACTCCCAAACGCGCTCAAACTGTTACACTTTTCGATAGCACATCCAACCTTCTCTGTTGTGGCCCAAACTAACTGTTTGATATATACAAATGTTATTACAAGTAATACGTATTATATGCAATATGTTTAACATGCTATTATATGTAGTATATTATATGTAATGTATATTTTATATAATGTGTACTATATACAATGTTTAACATGATATGTGCATTATATGCAATGTATATTATATGTATTTTGTGTAAAGTATATTATATGTAATATGTATTTTATGTAATATGTATTTTATGTAATATGTATTTTATGTAATATGTATTTTATGTAATGTGTTTAACATGATAAATGTATTATATGCAATGTTTATTATATGTAATACGCATTATATGTAATATGTATTATATGTATTATATATGATATATATTACTTGTAATATGCTTTACAGTGAAACTTGTATATAATGACCCTCTTACGGACAGAACAAAACTGAATAAATCTAGAATGACAAGATCTATCTGTTTATTCATTAGCGTAATAGATTCTAGATTTACATTAGTTTGTACAAAGGTACTTTTGTACAGGATCTAGTATCTGTGGAATGTTATTTTTAAAAAAAAATTAATATTTTATCGTTTATAAATAAATTAATATCATTATTATATATACCATGCGTTGTACCAGGCTACCATGCGTGGTACTTTTAAATGTGAAAGTAAGTTGTGCGCATGTTTATTACAGACTAATACAGGAACAAAACGGTTCAATTCCGGATCACAATTGAGGTCTTCCCGGTTGATTTGTACGCAAATGGTACTTTTGGGAAAGCAGGTGGTCCTTATACACTAGTGGACGCTAAAGCTAGTTTTACTGCATGATGTAATAATAATAATATGCTACTTGTATTATATGCAATGTATTTTATATGCAATGTTTATTATATGTAATATATATTATATGTAATGTATTATATACAATATGTATATATACGAATTATATGTAATACAGTTCACCCCCATTATATCGCCCTCCGTTATAACGCCAAACCCGCAAAACGCCTCTATTTCTTGAAGAACGGATTTCCTCCCTTAAAATTCCCAGGTTGTAACCCTAAAACCCGCATACCGCCATCCGCCGCCGATTATCCAGTACATATTGTCATTTATACATGTTGAATCCCTCGAATATATATCGCCAGACCAGGTGAAAAAAACCCAGGTGTGAATAAAACTGTTAGTGTTAGCTGACAGTAGCTTGTTTACTTCATACTTTGACTGCAAAGGGATATAACTCGAATATCGAGTGTCATAAACTGATATCCGTTTGTATAAACAAAGTGTTTCGGGTTCCGGGTTAATGTTAGAAACAGAACTAGATTTTCCGGTCGTCGAACATATACATATTTTGGACGGTTTAATTTTGGCCATTTTAATAGGCTGGTAAATTGTCCAAACTTAAACAATAGACAAAATATTCGATATTTACAATTGTGAGTTGTAAACGGGATATGATATACAACAGGGACTAAAGACATGTCATGATGAGAACGACTACACCACGAAAATAGAAACCTCAATATATTGCCAAACCCGTTATACCGCCAAAATTCAGGAAAATCAAAGGTGGCGGTATTTCTGGGGTGAACTGTATATATTCTATGTAATATGTATGATTGTTATATATTTATACAAATAAAACATGATATTGCCATAATATCTTACGGCGACATTAATTAAAGGAGATGACTCACCTGTGTGTAATGACATGAATAGGGTGCACATGACCCTCCCCTATAATCCTTTATTTCATCGTACCAAAGTTTCATCGAACTATTTATCAGTTCTTCGTTAGGTTTAGGATTGGTATCGAAGGCAAGATTCTCACCATAACCTTTCCTTTGATGATCAAATCTGCATTGTTTAATCCAGCCTGCTGCTATGTTACTGAGTTCGTCATCCCATACCTATAAAACAATCAATTGTGAATAACAGGCATTTAAGATCTTTCCCATGCAAGAGGTGGTGAATAACAGGCATTTGAGATCTTTCCCACGTAAGTGGTGGTGAATAACAGACATCAGAGATCTTTCCCATGTAAGAGGTGGTGAATAAGAGATATAAAATAATAAAAATAATAATAAAATACCTATAAAACAATCAATTGTGAATAACAGGCATTTAAGATATTTCCCATGTAAGAGGAGATGAATTAGAAATATAGCATCTAAAATATTTCCCATGTAAGAAGTGGTGAATAAGAGATATAGCATATAAGATCTTTCCCATGTAAGAGGTGGTGAATAGGAGATATAACATACAAGATCTTTCCCATGTAAGAGGTGATGAATAAGAAATATAGCATCTAAGACGTTTCTCATGTAAGAGGTGATGAATAAGATATATAGCATATAAGATGTTTCCCATGTACGAGGTGGTGAATAAGAGATATAACATAAAATATATTTCCAATGTAAGAATTGGTGAATAAAAGATATAGCATATAAAATCTTTCACATGTAAGAGATGGTGAATAAGAGATATAACATACACGATCTTTCCCATGTAAGAGGTGGTGAATAGGAGATATAACATGCAAGATCTTTCCCATGTAAAAGGTGGTGAATTAGAAATATAGCATCTAAAATATTTCCCATGTAAGAAGTGGTAGATAAGAGATATAGCGTCTAAGATCTTTCCCATGTAAGAGTTGGTGAACAAAAGATATAGCATCTAATATTTTCCCACGTAAGAGGTGGTTAATAACAGGCATCGGAGATCTTTCCCACGTAAGAGGTGGTGAAAAAGACATATATCATATAATATGTTTTGTGAGTTCCTTATATAAACCAGTTATCGTGGAAAGATATAGTTACGTGAAAATAGTATTTTGATCCTTCAAAATCGATTTCTGGAAAAATTAAGTTTATGGTTAATCAAATAATCAAAGAACTGAAAGTACTGATACGACTTGATGGTAATCGTTAAGATTTAATGAATTAAAATACACTCAGTATACTGAAAAAATATACATTGTGTACATTGAAATATATGGCAAGTTGATTTCAATAAAGGGTACCACTGCCATGTCGTAAAATTTGAATTTACTTTCACAATATGACATCAGCCTTTTAACTGAGAAAATACATGTTAATTCTAACGTTTCCAAATTAGCAAAAGCCTGCGTGAATCACCCAATTTTATTTCGAATAAGAACAATAATGACAACGACAACACCTTTTTCACATTCTTTACCATTTATATCACACTTGAGTATAGGCAGAACTTCTACAACGATTTCAAGTTACTTTTTATTATGGTAAAATTAGGTTTAACAAAAAATAACTTAAAATCGGAGAGATATGCGGCCTAACGTGAGTACTGATAGCTTTTTCATTATGCAACACACTACATAGATCAGCGATATGATCATAAAACTTTGTGCTTATAAACATCGTTTCATCGATATTAAATTTCTATGGAAGAGGACAGTATTGTACCCTTAAACTATGCTTCACATCAGTAGCCTTAAATCTCTAGGCCAGTATGTGTGCATATAAAACATTTCCCCAACTTCAAACACTGCCGCAAGTTTCTCATCAGTTAAGGTCACGTGAATGACGCGACTTCTATGTCCAACTTCACAGCCAGATCTGTCAATACACAGTAAGGGAAAGATACGCAACTCGACCAAAAACTCATTTGCATATTCATCGTGCGCGGGAATTGTAAACAATCCGGTCAATCAATTTTAACGCCAATTCTGTCACAAGTGTATAATGTTAAAAAATATTTGAAAAGTAACATTCTAAAGCAAATTTATAGTATCATAAAACTCATAAAGGACACCAAACTGATTTTTAACAGCATATATCTCAAATTGTCGCTTATTTAAATCTTCTTTATGTCAATACATTACGTGTAAAATCTGGACAATCTATCAAGAATTTGTTCAGTGTCGCTTTAGTTTTATTTATATTTTTTTATAACAATGAAATATTGTCAGTGCCTTTTTATGTGTATTTAAACATGTGATTTATACAATTGAAATAATATACCTTAAAGTTCAATAAAACAATGCAAAATAAAATGTGAACTTACCAATTCCTGCATGTCTGATCCATGCTGCATTCTTCTGTACTCATTGTGCACATCAAGTAATTGTTGTTTGTATTTTGCAATAGGTATGGAAGTGGCATCAGCCAGTCCAACCAAAACTACTACCGCCAAGGCGTGGTATAGCATATCCATTCTAAAATGTATCATTTAATTATGACTACGAAACTGTCACGACCTTTTATTCTTATAATATTTAATTATGAAATCCATTAAATATGAAAAAAGATGCCAATAGCAAAAAGTGAATATTCATTTTAATTTTTAAAAATACTCCAAAGTGTAGAGATTTTTTTCCATAAAAATACAAAATACAGCATGAATGTAAATACGAAAATAGTTTAATTTTATATATATATATATATATATATATATATATATATATATATATATATATATATATATATATATATATATATATATATATATATATATATATAGACTAGCTAGAAAACAATATGATATGATTATGAATTTTTCAACAAAGCAGGGGAATACTAACATACGAACCATACAAAACCAATGTGTTTGTTATGAGTATGAACTAGTCTACAAAGTATAAAAACCCCAAATTATCTGTTATAAATATGAACAAATTTACAAAGCCTACAAACCTCAAATGTTATAAATATGAACTAATCTAAAATACACGAAAAAACCCAAACTGATTTGTTATAGATATAAACTAGTCTACACAGCATAAAAACCCCGAATTATCTGTTATAAATATGAACTCGACTGCTAAGCCTAAAAAACCCAAATTAGCCGTTCTAAATATGAATTAATGTAAAAATCCTGAATTATCTGTAAATAAATATGAACAAGTCTACAAAGCCTAAAAATTCAAATGTTATAAATGTGATCTAGTATAGAAAGCATGAAGAGAGAAATATTTGTAATAAAGTATTAACTAGTCTATAAAGCAATAAAAGAAATGAACTGTTATGAATATGAACTAGTCCACTAAGCACAAAATTCTAATATGATCTGTTATAAGTATAAACAAGTCTATAAAAATGAAAAAACCCTAAATGATATGTTATAGACATGAACTAACCTACAAATTATGAAAAAGAAAAACAATTTTATGTTATAAATATGAACTTTTCTACGAAGAATGAAAAAAAAACAAAAATGATTTGAAATAAATATTTTAATTGTCTACAAAGCATTGAATAGACAAAATGAACTGTTATAACTATGAAATACTCCACAAAGCATAAAAAAGGACAACATTATCTGTTGTAAATATGAACTAGTCCACAAATATAACAAGAAAAACCCAAAATGATATAGTACTACTAAAGCTATGGAATGAAAACATAGTGAGAAATAAAATAAAAAGAAACTTACATGCGCGCAGAGATGTTACGAACATGGTAAATAAAGCACACAAAACGGAAAAGAAACAAAGAAATAAATCAAGCAAACAAAAACATTTAGTCTTAGAAAATTACATGACAAATATCTAAATAAAAGATTCTTCTGAAATAGAATACTAAATTATTTGAAGAGAAAATATAGGTATATATAGATCATATACTACTTTGTACATACTTGCCTTTTCCGATTGCTTGTCCAGTGCGGAGATCCAGTGCTTGTCCAGTGCGGAGACCATACCGCTGTCTTATATACCGACTCAGTTGTTAGTATTTGCCTGTAATTACATAATTATCCTCGACCCTATTTAGTGAAAATTGTTTTAATATGAAAAAGATATAATCAACCATGCATGAAAATGTTACAATCATCAAAGTAATCATAAATCATATAACAGACATATGCATTTGCTTACAAGTGGCAAAAGAAATGTAAAATCTGAATACTATCTGGAAGATATCCACCAATATGTTATTGTATGGGAGCTTTCCTAATTTTATCGTTCTTTGCTCTCTAATCAATCATTAATAAGATGCGACTCAAAGCGTGGTTAGTTGACACTGATAATGAAGTAATGATATGAGGCAACATGCGTGTGATCACAAACCCTATAATGACAGGAGGCAACATGCGTGTGATCACAAACTCTATAATGGCAGGAGGCAAAATGCTTGTGATAACAAACCCTATAATGACAGGAGGCAACATGCGTGTGATCACAAACCCTATAATAACAGGAGGCAACATGCTTGTGATCACAAACCCTATAATGACAGGAGGCAACATGCGTGTGATCACAAACCCTATAATGTCAGGAGGCAACATGCTTGTGATCACAAACCCTATAATGACAGGAGGTAACATGCATGTGATAACAAACCCTATAATGACAGGAGGCAAAATGCGTGTGATAACAAACCCTATAATGACAGGAGGCAACATGCATGTGATAACAAACCCTATAATGACAGGAGGCAACATGCGTGTGATCACAAACCCTATAATGTCAGGAGGCAACATGCTTATGATCACAAACCCTATAATGACAGGAGGCAACATGCGTGTGATCACAAACCCTATAATAACAGGAGGCAACATGCTTGTGATCACAAACCCTATAATGACAGGAGGTAACATGCGTGTGATCACAAACCCTATAATAACAGGAGGCAAAATGCTTGTGATCACAAACCCTATAATGACAGGAGGTAACATCCGTGTGATCACAAACCCTATAATGACAGGAGGCAACATGCTTGTGATCACAAACCCTATAATGACAGGAGGTAACATGCGTGTGATCACAAGCATATAAAATGAGGCAACATGCTTGTGATCACAAACCCTATAATGACAGGAGGTAACATGCGTGTGATCACAAGCATATAAAATGTTACCAGATGCCACTGACAGCGGGCAACATGCAATCACAAACAATTAAAAGTGTGATCAGATTTCACTGAAAATGAGGTTCTGATAGGAGGCAACATGCATTTGATCACAAACATAAAAATGTTATCAGATGCCACTAATTATCAGGTAATAATAGGAGGCAACATGCATGCGATCACAAACCACTAAAAGTGTGATCAAATGCCACTGATTAAAGGTAATAATAGGAGGCAACATGCATGCGATCACAAACCACTAAAAGTGTGATCAAATGCCACTGACAAAGATATGATAGGAGGCAACATGCGTGTGGTCACAAATATAAAAATGTTATCAGATGTCTCTGACTATGTGGTAATAATAGGAGGCAATATTCGTGTGATAACAAACATAAAAAATGTTATCAGATGCCTCTGATTATGTGGTAATGAAAGGAGGCAAGATGCGTGTCATCACAAACATAAAAATGTTATGGAATATCACTGACTATGTGGTATTAATAGGAGGCAATATGCGTGTGGCCACAAATATAAAAATGTTAGCAGATGCCTCTGACTATGTGGTAATGATAGGAGGCAAAATGCGTGTCATCACAAACATAAAAATCTTATCGAATATCATTGTCTATGTGATAATAATAGGAGGCACTATGCGTGTGATTACAAACATAAAATATTATCAGATGCCTCTGACTATGTGGTAATGATAGGAGGCAAAATGCGTGTCATCACAAACATTAAAATGTTATGGAATATCACTGACTATGTGGTATTAATAGGAGGCAATATGCGTGTGGTCACAAATATAAAAATGTTATCAGATGCCTCTGACTATGTGGTAATAATAGGAGGCAATATGCGTGTGGTTACAAATATAAAAATGTTATCAGATGCCTCTGACTATTTGGTAATAATAGGAGGCAATATGCGTGTGATCACAAACATAAAAATGTTATGAAATATCACTGAATATGTGGTAGTTATAGGAGGGAATATGCGTGTGATCACAGAAGCTATAAGGGTAATCAGATGTCACAGACAATGAGGTAATGATAAGGGAAAACATGCATGTGGTCACAAAGATAATGTAATCATATGTCACTGACTAAGTGGTAATCATAGGAGGCAACATGCGTGTGATCACAAACCCTATAAGGGTGATTAGATGCCACAGACAATGCGATAATGATACGAGGCAACATGCACGTGTTCACAAACCCTATTAAGAGTGATCAGATGTCACAGACAATGAGGTAATGATAAGGGAAAACATGCATGTGGTCACAAAGATAATGTTATCAGATGTCGCTAATAATGAGGTAATGATAGGAGGCAACATGCATGTGATCACAAATAATAAAAATGTTATAAAATGCCACTGACAATAAGCTAATGATTGGAGGCAACATGCCAGATGCCACTGGCAATAAGGTAATGATAGGAGGCTTGATGCGTGTGATAGGATGACACTGAAAATGAGGTAGTGATAGGAGGCAACATGCCTGTGATCACAAACCACTAAAAGCGTGATCAGATACTATTGACAATGAGATAATGATAAGACGCAACATTCGTGTGATCACAAACCCTATAAGAGTGACCAGATGCCAGAGACAATGAGATCATGATGACAGGTAACGCGCGCGTGATCACAAACCCTATAAGAGTGATCAGTCAGATGCCACAGACAATGAGATAATGATACGAGACAACATGCGTGTTATCACAAACCCTACAAGAGTGATCAGATGCCACAGACAATGAGAGAATGATACGAGGCAACATGCGTGTGATCACAAACCCTATAAGGGTGATCAGATGCCACAAACAATGAGATAATAATACAAAGCAACATGCGTGTGATCCGAGGTAACATGCACGTGTTCACAAACCCTATAAGAGGGATTTAGATGTCACAGACAATGAGATAATGATACGAGGTGATATACGTGTGATCACAAACCCTATAAGAGTGATCAGATGCCACAGACAATGAGATAATAATAAGAAGTAACATCCGTGTGATCACAAAACCCTATAAGAGTGATCAGAAGCAACAGAAAATGGGATAATGATACGAGGTAACATGCACGTGATCACAAACCCTATAAGAGTGATCAGATGACACAGACAATGAGATAATGATGTGAGGTAATATGCGTGTGATCACAAACCCTATGAGGGTGATAAGATCCCACAGACAATGAGATGATGATACAAGATAATATGCGTGTTATCACAAACCCTATAAGAGTGATCAGATGCCACTGACAATGAGGTGATGACAGGAGGCATGATGCGTGTGATCACAAAACCACAAAAAGCCTGATAAGATACTGTTAACAATGAGATAATGATACGAGGTAACATGCGTGTGATCACAAACCCTATGAGGGTGATCAGATACCACAGGCATTGAGATGGTGATTCGAGATAATATGCGTGTTATCACAAACCCTAAAAGAGTGATCAGATGCCAGAGACAATGAGATAGTGATACGAGGTAACATGCGTGTGATCACAAACCCTATAAGAGTGATCAGATGCCAGAGACAATGAGATAATAATAAGAAGTATCATCCGTGTGATCACAAAACCCTATAAGAGTGATCAGATGCCACAGACAATGAGATAATGATAAGAGGTAACATGCACGTGATAACAAACCCTATAATGGTGATCAGATCATGCCACACTGATCAGATGCAATGAGATAATGATACGAGGCAACATACGGGTGATCACAAACCCTATAAGACTGATCAGATGCCACAGACAATGAGATAATGATAAGAGGTAACATGCCGGTGATCACAAATCCTATAAGAGTGATCAGATGCCACAGACAATGAGATAATAATAAAAAGTAATATCCGTGTGATCACAAAATCCTATACAAGAGTGTTATCTCAGATGCCAAAGAAAATGAGATAATAAGGTGATACATGATGCGTGTAACATGCACGTGATGATCACAAACCCTATAAGAGTGATCAGAACATGACACAGATCACAATGAGATAATGATGTGCAACAGACAATGGTAACATGTAACATGTGATCACAAAACCCTATAAGAGTGAGGGTGATAAGATGCCACAGACAATGAGATGATGATACAAGATAATATGCGTGTTATCTCAAAACCTAAAAGAGTGATCAGATGCGACTGACAATAAGGTGATGACAGGAGGCATGATGCGTGTGATCACAAACCCCATAAGAGTGATCAGATGCCAGAGACAATGAGATGATGATGCAAAGTAACATGCGCGTGATCACAAATACTATCAGAGTGATCAAATGCAACAGACAATGAGATAATAATAATGAAGTAACACAAACCCTATAAGAGTGATCGTGTGATCACAACAAACCCTATAAGAGTGATCAGATGACACACAATGACAATGAAGATAATGATGTGAGACAATGAGATAATGATGTGAGGTAACATGCGTGTGATCACAAACCCTATGAGGGTGATCAGATGCCACAGACAATGAGATGATGATACAAGATAATATGCGTGTTATCTCAAAACCTATAAGAGTGATCAGATGCGACTGACAATGAGGTGATGACAGGAGGCATGATGCGTGTGATCACAAACCACAAAAAGCCTGATCAGATACTATTGACAATGAGATAATGATGTGAGGTAACATGCGTGTGATCACAAACCCTATGAGGGTGATCAGATGCCACAAACAATGAGATGATGATACGAGATAATATGCGTGTTATCACAAACCCTATAAGAGTGATCAGATGCCACAGACAATGAGATAATGATAAGAGGTAACATGCGCGTGATAACAACCCCTTTGAGGGTGATCAGATGCCACAGACAATGAGATAATGATACGAGGCAACATGCGCGTGATCACAAACCCTATAAGAGTGATCAGATGCAACAGACAATGAGATAATGATACGAGGCAACATGCGGGTGATCACAAACCCTATAAGAGTGATCAGATGCCACAGACAATGATATATCAACACGATGCAACATGCGTGTGATCACAAACCCTATAACAGTGATCAAATGCCACAGACAAAGAGATAATAATAAGAAGTAACATGCGTGTGATCACAAAACCCTATAAGAGTGATCAGATGACACAGACAATGAGATAATGATACGAGGTAACGTGCACGTGATCACAAACCCTATGAGAGTGATCAGATGCCACAGACAATGAGATAATAATAATACGCAACATGCGTGTGATCACAAACCCTATAAGAGTGATCAGATGCCACAGACAATGAGATAATGATACGAAGCAACGTGCGTGTGATCACAATCCCTATAAGAGTGATCAGATGCCACAGACAATGAGATAATGATACGAGGCAACATGCGGGTGATCACAAACGCTATAAGAGTGATCAGATGCCGCAGACAATGACATAATGATACGATGCAACATGCGTGTGACCACAAAACCCTATAAGAGTGATCAGATGCCACAAACAATGTGATAATGGTAGGAGGTAACATGCGTGTGATCACAAACTCTGTAAGAGTGATCAGATGCCACAGACAATAAGATAATGGTACGAGGCAACATGCGTGTGATCACAAACCCTATGAGAGTGATCAGATGCCACAGACAATGAGATAATGATACGAGGTAACGTGCACGTGATCACAAACCCTATGAGAGTGATCAGATGCCACAGACAATGAGATAATGATAAGAGGCAACATGCCTGTGATCACAAACCCTATAAGAGTGATCAGATACCACAGACAATGAGATAATGATACGAGATAACATGCGTGTAAGAGTGATCAGATGCCACAGACAATGATATAATGATACGAGGTAACATGCGTGTGATCACAAACCGTGTGATCACAAACCCTATAAGAGTGATCAGACAATGAGGTGATGACAGGAGGGATGATGCGTGTGATCACAAACCACTAAAAGCTTGATCAGATACTATTGACAATGAGATAATGATAAGAGGTAACATGCGTGTGATCACAAACTTTATTAGGGTGATCAGATGCCACAGACAATGAGATAATGATACGAGATAACATGCGTGTTATCACAAACCCTATAAAGGTGTTCAAATGCCACTGTCAATGAGGTAATGATAAGAGGTAACATGCATGTGATCATAAACCACTAAAAGTGTGATTAGATGGCAATGAGTATGAAAACAGAAATCACAGATATTAAAGTATTAACCTTCAGGAAAGATAAATCACATTTGAAGTATGAAATCACAAATATAACCAGAAGCTGATGCGAGTGTACCAATGAACGAATGTTATTGACAGGTTGATGTCATTGAGAAAGTAACTTATGGCTACTGAAAGTAATGTTATTTATCGAAAATGTGACTAGACTGCGCTGAAAGTAATGACATGCTATTGATAATGTGTTAAGAATCCCCTAAAAGTAATAATATGTGATTTATTAAAAATGTTATTAGACGCCACTTAAAGTAATCATGTGCTACTGAGAATGTGTTAAGAAGCCAATGAAAGTAACCACATGTTATTGACAATGTTATTAGAAGCCTCTGAAAGTAACCACATGTTATTGAAACTGTTATTAAAATGTTATTTCGAGTGTGATTAGATGTCAATTAAAGATATAAGATGCTATTGATATGTGATTAGATGTCACTGAAAGCGATCAGAAGCTACTGTGAGTGAGATTTGAGATGCCACTGAAAATAATCAGCAGCTACTGAGAATGTGATTAGATGCCACTAAAAGTGTGATCAGATGCTACTAAGATTAGTTGCTGCACAAAGCTATAAGAAGTTGCAACATGGAATTAACTTTAAAAACAAACGCTGCATCAGGATAGCTACTCTTTCCTCGTGTCAATATTGTAACTTATTATCTTACATCTGGAAAATGTTATTAAGTGCATTAAATACCAAACATACATCAAACCACTTCCTTTCTTTGATAATTTGCAGATATATTTATCCAGATATTTATCATTTTTATTTGTACACACCTACCTACTTACCTAGTACATACCTACCTACCTACCTACTTGAACTACTTACCTAGTACATACCTACCTACCTACCTACTTGAACTACTTACCTAGTACATACATACATACATACATACATACATACATACATACATACAGATTCTCGTAATAATCGCAATTTCCCCAATTAATATCATTATCTTATTTTGTATGCAAATTATATTGTTTATATCATCGATTCAAACGTTGTTTGCCCAGTAAAACGTTGTCATTATCATCATCATTATCATACAATTGTAAGAACCTGTATGTCGATAAAATGTAAATGAACTTGATGATCAGCCATGATTGTGCACTAACTGCACACGATCTCTAATTTATAGGAGTTTTGTATAAATTAAGTTTGTTTGTAGGGTCGCTTAGATCAAAGTAGCCCCAAAATATACATATTTCTACCTTTTTGTTGAGTCACTTAGATGACATTACGCAAATGATGACACATAATTTTGCCATTTTGAATATTTGATACAGGAATAACCTGAGGAAGATGTTACGATATCGCGCTTTGTGTGTGCCCAATCAAAGAATTTCATCAAATTCAATTGATTATAAAATGCTTCTATTTACTGGAAAACATAATTGATTGCAACTTTTAAAAATACAGGTGTCATCGTTGGTTCGAGTCTCATGGGGATGTAAGACGACATTGTTTGGCACTTTACGTGCGGCAAGCCGGTTAATCTTTACCAAATGGTTGTTATCGGATTTTCCACTTTACCTATGAAATGCAACCTCCAACAATAAAAAATCTCTGTAGATTGTAGCGTATAATGCCATTTAAGCAAACCAACATTAGATACTGACTAACGGTGGTGCTTTGAAGAACAAGAGTAAGGTGTATAAGGAATTGTATATTCCTTATTAGTGAAAATTTTATATAGAAGCAAATTTAGCGTTTTATAATTTGAGCCAGAAGTAATTTTAGAAATACTTTGATTAAAACAAGATAACTCTAATCTATGAGGAGGAATGTATTGTTAGTTATTTTCAATTTTAGCGGTCTCAACAACCTCGCTAATAATGCCAAAATTTACTCCTCGCTAAAATTTCTGCTTATACGGTATTTGTTTAAGATACGGCCTTTCATACTTCATCAGCGAAGTTCGATTTTGTTATCATCTCTAAAATGTTAAAACAATGTCGCTGTACCCTAGAAGTGTTACTGTCACTCGTGAGTGAAATAGATTTTAATGTATATACAATGAAAAGTTATCCTGTATATCCAGATTTGAACACACATATATTGCATGCATGCGACAAGTTGACATAACTCTGTGTTAAAATATAATACTGTAAATTTTCCAGAAAAAGAGAACAGAAAATTACCATACACAAATGCCAGTTCCGGAAACTTAAAGTTTGAACAAGTTTTCTTATATGTATATAGGAACGATGTAAATCAGATACTTAAACGTCCTAAACAACGTTTAAAAAATTTGAAGGTACACAATTTTTTTTCAAATTCACAGTATCAAAACATACGACTTCTCATCTCTTTACACAACAATTCCACATGATAAATTAAAAGAGACACTTTTTAGCATCATAGACAGCTGTTTTTTCATTAAAGGTGGGACCCGAATATTTAGATATCTAGTGATTGGTTACCATGATACTTATTTTGTCCAACACCATATTCTACACATAAATACACTGAAGTTGATATAAGTCAAATGAAGGAGTACGCATGTGTGAACACGACAAACAGATGTGTAAATGGTCTCAACATGAAGAACAATTGCGAATACCAAAGGGGATAGGGCCAGGTGTCCGAAGGGAGTCAGCGTCTCCTGCTGGCATGCAACACGTTCAACAACGTAACCTTGTGTAAGTAGTTTATTGGCGAGTCATTTACGTCTCAGAATAAAACATTCATAAGAAGTGAAGGTGTGAAGTTAACCGTCCTTTCCAATTGACGGGAGTAAATCTAGCTAAGAAGCAAATGTGTTGCTCTCTGTTTTCTAACTAATCTCAAGGCTCAACAGGATACATCTGGCAAAGGTAAATCTGAAATTCTGATTTATTTATGGACAGGACGTGGTCGATATACCTGTAAGTAAAATTTAACCGAGATGCTAACTGTTTGTGTCCTTTGAAGAGCAGAGGCTGTATAAATTCCACTTCATATGAATACAAAAAAATGTCAGCCAGGGGTGGTGCATAATTGGTACCCATCCCATTGGAATGGCGACAATTTGTTGGAAAACTTTCCCCGCAAAAAAACACGAAGATATCGTCTACTAGAAACCCCACTATCATGATGATACCCTTTTCAGTGTACTTGTCATTGGAATAAGAGAGCTCCTTCACAGAATAAGGTTCTTCATGACCTAACACTAAATATTAATATGTGAGATTTCCAATTTTGTATACAAAGGAGTTTTGGATAGATGATGGTAATCTGTTTTTGATGAGGAATTGTTCTGTAAAGGGTAGAAAAATCAAAAGACTTGATGTTTGTAATATGTTTGAAATTTGGAGACTTTAAATGTTCCAACAATTCTTTTGAATTCTTTAGGATCCACATCTGATTGAGTAGGCCATTGTACAATACTTCTGAAAACCTTTTTTAATATGTGTAAGAAGTCTGGTGAGTAAAATAGATAAAGTGTTGATGTAGCACTCAGATTGTGAAATTTCTAATAGACAATATATTTGTAATGTTCGGAAACGTGGTCTTTCAACAAACGATCGGTATTCCATTGGGAACTAATTGTGCTTCTTTATAGATTGACCTGTTTCTTTATTCATACGAAACAACTTCATTCGGAAACTGCTGAATCAAAAGAAGAAAAATCTAGCGGTGTTCTTTAATTTGACATTTAGATATATCGACGACGTTTTGTCAATTATTAATGACAATTTTCATACATATGTCAATGCGATGTATCCCAACGAACTAGAAATTAAAGATGCAACAGAATCAAGCACACATGATTCATACTTAGACATTTTAATTACTATAGACACAGACGGGAAATTAACAACTAAGCTATAGGACAAACGCGACGATTTCGGCTTATTTATATTTTCCAAATTTAAATAGTAATAGCCCACAATCACTTGCATACGGCGTTTATATTTCACAATGATCCGATATGCCAGTTAGTGTTCAACATATGAACATTTCATATACAGAGGAAAACTACTCAGTAACGAATAATTGACACAGGGATATCGAAATCCGCGTTTGATGTCAACGTTCCGCAAATTTTACGGTCAGTAATATAATCTTGTTTGTGATTACTCTGTTTCAATAAGTGAAATGTTGAGTTGCCTGTTTGATAGCGGTTGTTGAGATGTCTGTACCAATTGTGACGTTTGATTCGTTCCTCATATATTTCATTTGGATTTGAATGTGGACTCACGGCGTGTGTTACCGGTCAGCAGGTGATGCTTACTCCTCCATGACACCTGATCCCACTTTTTGATTTCCAGAGGTCCGTGTTTGTCCAATTTTAAACCAGATTCGTATCTATATCGTTGACATCCTGAAGATTTATAATTTGACATTTTAAACATAATACCCAAAATATAATGCTCAAGACGATCGTTTCTGTCATTTAGACTTCATCAGTAGAGTTCCAATTTTAAATCTGATTTTTTGTATAGTTAAAACAAAGCGTGAGAGGTACTTAACGCAACCAGTATTTATCTATTACTATTTCTGTATTACCGTGTGGTTTGAAAACTACATTTGTAACATTGGCTTTTGATATACCGCATTTGGCAATACGTTTAGATTTATAATTTGTCATTGTACATAGTGTTTTTTTTTTAAAAAAAACATGTCCCACACAATATTCATACCTTTGCGCAGACAATAAAAAGATTGAAAGTTTATTAGAAAGAGTATTTAATTGAAAATTTATGATTAATTAAACCCAAAACCTATGAGGTCAGAACCTATTTTACAATGTCATCGATGACATCATCATAAATGGGCATTATTTGTTTTTTCTACCAAAATGGATGGCAAGAACTTGAAGAATAACATTCATTTCAATGTTGTCAAATGATCTTGACGACTTAAAAAAGGCAATAAGGATAAAATAGCAAGGATTTCATTGGATACACGTGAAAATATAATCCGAAACTTTGGACAGGTTAAAGTTAATGTTAGAAAAGACGATGGCCATTTGGAATTTGTAATGATAGATGGCGTTTAAGAAGTAAATTTCCAAAATGTCAATAGTTAAGAATGTGGCTCACTTAAATAATATTAAATGTGTACTCAAACATTGATAATGTGTATGCATTTAAAGTTATATACCAACAAAATTGTTATGAAATACTCTTAAATATGATATGAATGATACCATTTTTCTTTAGGAACTATACATCTATATCAAATTCGAGCTGAATTGATGAAGTCTTATTGACAGACACCATCGACTTGAGCATTTTGTTTTGGCCTCTTTTGTGCAACTATAACTTTGGTATTGTTGTAACAAGGTAAACAATAATAGCAGTAGTGTGAAATTATTTCCCACAAATGTTGTGATGCAATTACAATTAATTAAAAGTTATAACAATAACATTTAGAATATACACGAAATATATCGTTTATGCAATTACAATTAATTTAAATTTATAACAATAACATTTAGAATATACACGAAATATATCGTTTATGCAATTACAATTAATTTAAAGTTATAACAATAACATTTAGAATATACACGAAATATATCGTTTATGCAATTACAATTAATTTAAAGTTATAACAATAACATTTAGAATATACACGAAATATATCATTTATGCAATTACAATTAATTTAAAGTTATAACAATAACATTTAACATATACACAACATATATCGTTTTGGAAAAAAAGAATTCAAGATTCCTGAACTGCACGTGTACAGGCTGTAAATAGCACACACCTTGTTAGCTATGGTATAATCAAAGTATTTAGAATTAATAGTTGATGGTCATTGACTTTCACTGTGGCTGCAATATAGCATTTAGCTAAAGAAACATATCATAAAGAACATTCTATACGCTTAAATACATGTTATGATATATATATATATATATATATATATATATATATATATATATATATATATCTGTGTGTGTGTGTGTGTGTGTGTGTGTGTATGTGTGTGTGTGTGTGTGTGTGTGTGTGTGTGTGTGTGTGTGTGTGTGAGTTTGTTTTATCCGCGTGACTGCAGAAGTTCTAGTGACGATTACAGGTGAGGAGAACGACCTTGATATGTCGTATTGTTGAGTACACATAATCATCGCTATCACGAAACCTACATTACTGTCATCAGAAGTGGAGTCATAAATATCGAAAAACTGAAAATAACTTAAAGTGTCTTAAAGTGTACATATACATGACGTACAAAGCTGGGAAGTGTTAAGTCCTCTTATAGATATAGGTCAAATTATCACACTTTTCTTTTCTTTACAGGAACACATTGGTCAGCATGTCTTTTATCTCAGTCACATGCTATACAATGTACACGGTTATCGTTATCATTCAGAGATCAATTACAACATTCTTCAAGCGGAAACATTTCAAATAAAGACCGACATATATTTTGTATAAGAATACATTTCAGGATTTACTAATTCATCGCTCGGTCACTTTTTACTTTGCGTTTTTGAAGAAAATCTAACAAATATTGAAAACAAAAACAAAAATATCTATTCATTAGAGAATATTATACATAAGTTATCTTTATAATTATTTTGATGAAACAGACGGAATGTTTGTAGTTTTAGTATTAAAGATTTTGTTATAAATTATCAGTCTCATTTTATTTAAAATAACTCTACTTGGTTACATATGTTTTATGCTAAATGACATTTGACGAAAGGTATATTGCCTGTACTATCTTAATATTTCATGTCTATATATTTACAGAAGCCATGTGTAATACATCAACAGATGGCGAGAAAGTATTTGAACAAGTCTTCTTTCTCAGATAAATTATGAATTGTCTATTAAGAGTGAGTGAGTAAGAGAGAGAGAGAGAGAGAGAGAGAGAGAGAGAGAGAGAGAGAGAGAGAGAGAGAGAGAGAGAGAGAGAGGAGCAGATAGTATTATTTTTATCATTGTTGTTATCTCGATAAGAACTTTTCAATATGAAAATGTCTCAAAATTTCAAAATTTAGGTGAAGTGCCACAAATTTTTACCTGCGCTATGGACTGACGCTAATGCAGTGAGGGTTATTTACGTGCTTTGCCTATCGTGACACGTCACCTCGCTTAAGAGTCCCATCCGAAAGACCAGTGACTTTCACTTCGTATGCCAAGCGCGTCGCAAATAAACCGGAAGTCGAACCCGGGACATTCCGCTTGCGAGACGGACTCTCTATACTTAGACCAAAGCGAACGATGAAATAGTATTTACATTACGATAGAAGACCGAATCATAGTAAATAATAGTAATGATAATAAAGATGGTGATGACGACGACGGCGATTATAATAATAATATAAAAGGTCTCCGGTACCGAGGTATAAATCATTAGGATGTCCAGGATATAGGAACAAATCTGGTAAGAAATGGACAAACACGAATCTCTTCAAATCAAGACGTGGGATCAGGTGCCATGGAAGAGTAAGCATCCCCTGTCGACCGGTCACACCCGCCGTGAGTCCACAGTCAAGTTAAAATGAAATACGTGAGGAACGAATCCTCGTCATAATTGGTACAGCCGTCTCAACAACCGCCATCGAACAGGTAACTCAATAATAATAGTAATAATAATAATAGCAATTATAATAATAGTAATAATTGAAAGGAACATAAATGCAAGTTTCAAGGTGTTATTATATTGATAATTGCAGTACATCTGCTTGTTGTGGAAAGTGAGTTAACTCATGCAGATACTCTATTTGATATTCAAATGATATTTAGGAATACTGTTATTATGTTAATAAGCAATTTATATAATAGGGATAACGTAAATAGCAGTGCTTTACAGGCATACATATTGTATGTCTTGTAATAATAATAATAATAATAATAAAAATAAAAATAATAATAATAATAATAATAATAATAATAATAATAATAATAATAATAATAATAATAATAATAATAATAATTTTAAATAATTTTCAACGTGTTTTAAAAAATGTGTCCCCTAATACAAACGTTTAGTTGGAAAATTGGTGAACATGCATGTTGATGATTTATCAAATTTGTTTATTATAATCTGGACATCTGTAATCTTATATCCTTAATTCGAAAGCTGTTTCCTGATCCATCCTGGATCCTGTTTTTTTTTTGGAAGCAACGATTTTTCTGAAACAACAAATAAGTTTCACCAAATACAGGTACAAAAACATATTTATAACTAGTTTGAAAATGTGTTTATTGGTGGTAATATATATAATAGTTGAATATTTTTCAATATACAATGTACATGAAAGCGCATAGTATCAAGATCACTTGGATGGCGTGTATTGGGAAATTGCCATGATCTGTTTTGTTATGGTTTATCCAAAATTTTATGACCATACTTGTTCAATCTACAAATTACAAATACAACTGCAAAACGAAGCTCATAATTCATCAATTGTTACAATCAATCATTCAAACAGAAAATATAGACTAATGATCAAGCCGTATTTAATATAAGCGATTAGCAAAAGTTCAAGTGTTCATAGATCAGTTTTGCTCCTAATTATATATAATATGTCCAAGATTATTATCAATATTATAATATGATACCCAATGTTGAACATTTTACATTACGCGATCAATACCTAGAATCCGCTTATATTTACAATACACTGCAATAGCCATGTACCAATGACCGACATTATGATGGTTACATTTAATTTTATCTTTTCTGTCGACAGTAAATAAGACGGTATTTAAATGACCTGGTCATCACAGCATGTATACATCGAATTACGAGACCACTTGAACTAAATGACCACTTCGAAAGATAACCGAATTCTCACGTTTTCCTTTGTTTACGTTATTACGAAGATCAAGACATTGACATATCAACAAAGGCAATTATAGATGCTTAATGTAAGATTTCATTCCCGTGAGTGTTTGATAGGAATTCATGCATAAAAACCAATGCATATGATATATATATATATATATATATATATATATATATATATATATATATATATATATATATATATATATATCTGTATATATATATATATATATATATATATATATATATATATATATATATTATATATATATATATATATATATATATATATATATATATATATATATATATATATATATATATTCTGTATACATGTATGTGAGTATTGATGTTAATATTTATACATCACTTTATTAGCTGTTCTTACGATTTTAACAAATATGTTGCAAAGAATAAAAATTCTGTAATTCGTTTGCCGCTACTCAATTCTTATTTAGATAAGTAACGACTACATATTCTGTAACATGAACGTCCGGTAAGTTTGACGAGTTGGGATGTTTCTCCATAACACTTGATTTCATTTCAGGATTTTCTGGAGGTATTTGCTTTTCCAGCGCTCCTTATGTTTGAACATTTCCATTTGGATTTTGCCTCTGTAAAGGATTACTCTGTTTCACTGTGTGAAATATTGAGTTGCCTCTTCGTTGGCGATTGTTGAGACGTCTGTAACAAATTGTGACGAGGATTCGTTCCTTTGATATACCTACAACGGATACCGATTTCGAGCTACCACATTTATATTGGATACCTAAACTTCATAAAAGCAAAGATACATAGCAGGATCCAGCAAATGTTCTACCAAGCCTTTATCTTTACTAATTACAAAGATATTGACAGCCGTTAAGGAGAAATTTCAACAATACTGTACAGTTGCTTATTCCAGAAGCGGTGTAAATCAGATGTGGATACTTAAAAATTCTAAACAGCTTTTAGAAAATTTGAAGGCACACAATTTTTCTCGAATTCACAGTATCAAAACTTATGACTTTTCTACTCTTCACAACTATTCCACATAAAAATTAAAAGAAAGACTTTTTAGCATCATAGACAACTGTTTTTTCACTAAAGGTGGTACCCGAAAATTTAAATATCTAGTGATTGGCTATCAGGATACTTATTTCGTCAAACACCACTCTGATTCTACACATAAATACACTAAGTTGATATAAAAAATATACTGGAATTTCTAATAGACAATATATTTGTAATGTTCGGAGACGTGGTCTTTCAACAAACTGTCGGCATTCCTATGGGAACCAATTGTGCCCCTTTATTGGACGACCTGTTCCTTTATTCATACGAAGCAGATTTCATTCAGAAACTGCTGAATCAAAAGAAGAAAAATTTAGCGGTGTCCTTTAATTTGACATTTAGATATATCGACGATGTTTTGTCAATTAATAATGACAATTTCCATACATATGTCAATGCTATATATCCCAGCGAACTAGAAATTAAAGTTACAACTGAGTCAAGGACACACGCTTCTTACTTAGACATTTTACTTACTCTATAGACACAAACGGGATATTGGCAACTAAGCTATACGACATACGATTTCGGCTTTCCCATCGTAAATTTTCCACATTTAAGTAGTAATATCCCTAAGTCACCCGCATATGGAGTTTATATTTCACAAATGATCCGATATGCCAGGGCGTGTACAACATATGAAGATTTCATATACAGAGGTAAACTACTCACTGACAAATTATTGACACAGGGATATCAAAAACTGCGTTTAATGTCAACGTTCGGCAAATTTTACGGTCGGTATGATAGTCTTGTTTGCAACAACTCTGTTTCACTAAGTGAAATGTTGGGTTGCCTTTTCGTTGGCGGTTGTTGAGACGTCTGTACCAATTGTGACGAGGATACACTCCTCACGTATTTCATTGGACTTGACTGTGGACTCACGGCGGGTGTGACCGGTCGACAGGTGATGCTTACTCCTCCATGGCACCTGATCCCACCTCTTGGTTTCCAGAGGTCCGTGTTTGTCCATTTTTACCGGATTTGTATCTATGTCCTGGACATTCTATTGATTTATACTTTGGTATCTGAGAATTTTTATATATTCCTCACGAATTTCATTTGGGTTTGTCTGTGGACTCACGGCGGGTGTGACCGGTCGACAGGGGATGCTTACTCCTCCATGGCACCTGATCCCACCTCTTGGTTTCGTGAGGTCCGTGTTTGTTCATTTTTGCCGGATTTGTATCTATGCTCTGGACGTTCGAAATATTTATACTTTGGTATCTGAGATGTTTTATATTTACATATATTCTCTTTACTAAAAACAAAGTTTGAAATATTTTGTAACCTATCATACTGGTATATAGACAAAGGTTATACAAATGCATTCATGATGAAGCGTTGGTATTACAAGAGTCGTTTTATTAATAATGAAAGTATTTGAATTTGGTAGGTGAGCACGTGAGTGTAGTAAATGTACTTGTATTTTCAAACAACACCTTTCTAATCAATCATCTTGCTGTAAATAATTAGGACAATAAGGGGCATAGTCGATACATTTCCTTTAAGTTTTATTTATATCAGAGAAGTTTACGACACCAATTTATCGTTTAGAACCTCTTGGAACATAGGGCATATTTCAAAGATAATTTAAGATGATTATCAATGTAAGATCATTGATTAAATTTGTCACGTGTCAACTTGTATAAAGCATAGACATCAAAGTAGCACAGTATCAAAATCAGAAATATGGAGACACGAGATACAGTGGACAATAGACTGACCTGTGGACAATCAGTAGGTTAGTTAGGTGTCAATGGTATCACGGAATAATAACAGCCAAACCTCAATATTTCATAATTCAAGCACAACACGTAGTGGGCAATACACGCACCTCTCGGGAACTAGTAAAAGAGGTCAGAGCCCGATACCGTAAACCTTGAGACTCAAGTCTGAAATTATTCTCAAATAAGCTTGCTTAGACAATCAAATTAAAAGATTTGCCATTTAAACATTTTAGACTTAAGTAATTCTTTTTTTACACTCCCAACATGTGATGATTATAAATAAGAATAATTTCGATAAGCACATTGAAAGTAAGGTGCATCTGCAGATTAATAGAATCTTTCATGGGGGTGAGGAGTGGATGAAGAAATCTCCAGCCGAGTGGTAAGAATCTGTTTATCCAATCCGAAGATATTCCGAAGATTTGACTTTCAGATTCTTACCATGATGGTGGATATTTCAGTTGCTACGCAAATAAAGTCTTACATAAATATGCACTGTAATTTAGAATCCACAGAAACTCTACTTCATAAATTCTATTGTGACGTCATAATATACACTTGAATATGTTATCTTATCTCACAACATAAAGAAAAGGAAATCTTTTCCGTTATCTTTATTAATTACCCTGTCCGAAATGGGAGTAATTCATTTCTGTATATAATGATTCAGATAGACTTGGGTGACCAGTTGACAAAATGTGCTTTATATATTATCTATATACACAGATATTATCCTTCGTGATCAAAGGTCCTTTGTAAAATGTGCAATGTGTAATGATATTTGTGTATTAAATATATATATATATATATATATATATATATATATATATATATATATATATATATATATATATATATATATATATATATATCAAACTACTTCGAATAGGTAAGAAAAAAGATTAGTATGAATCATACCATGTCATCTTTACTTGAATGGATAACATATTAAAGACATTTTTCTGGTGATGAAAAATAAATTCTCAACTGCTCAAAATCTTTAAAATTCTTTTATTTTGTCTATTTCGATTTGTAGTCTTATCTAGGATAGTACAAACAAAGGAATTAAATCAATAAACAATTTAATCTATAAAGGCTATTGAATATTCAAATATCATTTAAATGTATCATTATCTGTCAAATCACCTTTGGAATGTAATCATGCATTGATCAATTGTTCCACTCACAGCCTTTACATATCCTTGTTATCATTACGAAGTAAAGATCTCGTGTTAACGAAAATTATCAAACATCAATTTAACAAATAGCTGAAACATTGGCCATTTTCAATTTTAACAATACATTGCAAAGTAGAGATTTCGTAGTTTAGTGCTGATGTAGAAACAGAAAATATATGGTGGTGGGTTTTAATTAGCATGTAAAAGCTGAAAGAGTGGAACGGATACTTATTAAGTATCACAGCACCGAATTTCACAAGTTCTAATAAGGTTATTTGAAACAGTTTCAATTTCTATTTGTTCTCTGATCAAAATAATAGTATATTGTTTGTATGTTTCGGGTCGGTTTTAGTGGAGAATTAAATATCTCATCCAATACAGTAAAATAAAAAACAACCTGAAAATGAACACAATATGACAAAAAAATAATAAAGTCAATAATTATTTTCAATTTTACTTTAATTTTTTGAAAATGTCGCAAAACGCGTTATATATATATAACACTGTTAAGTAAATTTACTGTGATACTGAATGAACAAAACTCTGTAAGTATTAAGTAAAATATGTAATGAATTGTCTCTAAATATTTTGAGTAAATTCATGGCAGCATTGATTGAACACAACAAATTCAACAAGTTTTCTCCAGGCTGGAGCCTTCCATGAAGCTTCAACAGAACAATTACACGATGAATGGCAACTCGATGCAAGAAATTTATTGCAGCTATAATGTTGAAGCACGGATCGATGATGTAATTATGTTTAAAACGCTAGACTGTTCTCTTCTTTGAATAATTTAGTAGTCATTGAATTTACCGATGTATGCTGTAGGAAGCCTACTAACCTCATTGATAATTGACAACAATACCAAACGTATTCCTTTTCTATCGACCATTGGGAACATTTCCTTCCATTTCCTTGAAAACCGGAGGCTATTTTCCATGGCTGCAGTCGTGATGCTTCCGATGTCCAAGGCACGTGAATATACCATTACGTGCAGCCAAGTTTTATCCGATTGTTTATCTATGTAGGCTAGATATCATCCTTCAGTTTGAATCGTGGATTACAATGACACAATTAGCTCTCTGTTTTAATATAGATCTTGGTGATTTCTCCATTGATTCCGTTTTCTGCTTTCCAATTTCATCTTGCGACGTTACGCCAGAATGTTGGACTGCGTCATCTGCCCATCTCACTTTTATATCAGTATTTCTTCTCATGTTGTTCGGGTAAATGACTGTCAAATTGCTCCTTTCCGAATACTTTTTCTCTTTACATCTTTGGCATGGTCCGGTAGCAAACATAGACCCTTCATGGCGGCAGTCGTAAACCATTTTTTCAATCAGTTAAATTAATTCAGCCTTAGAAATCAAAGTAGAAAAGTTTGACAAAAATGAATATTTTTTGTCTCTTTCAAATTATTCACTCCTGATTTTTTCCCGAAGATGAATTGTTTTTCAAGATGTGAAGCTTCTAAATCAAACAAGCAAAATCAGTCTTATACACTGCTGTTGTTTTGTATGATGAGAGGGACGAACTTAAACCACCTGTAGATATCACTTCTCTTCAGTTCTATCTACTGAGAACTGTTTTATACCTTTACTGTCTATTAAATTTTCATGACCACGTGTTTGCATGGAAGCGCAATGTGTCACTTGATTAAATTCAATTGATCTTTAAACTTCCGGTCGTATGTCAATCAATCGATATGAATCACTGGGCGTGTATTCGGGGTTGAACATTTAATGTGACCATAAAAAGAAAACAAAACACAACAAACATGTGCTATAGGCGATTGAATGTGAATATCATTTTGTTTATTAACATTCCAATAGTCATTTCATCAATGCATTTGTAAATGTTTTCAATCAATTGCTTTCGTGTGTCTTTTAAACGTGCTCACGATATTAGAATTTAATACTTTGTTGTATTACAATGCTTGCAGACGACTTGAAATGATGTATGATACATGTATGTATATATCATCTCGCTATACTAAGACTATATAACTGTCAAGTTCCACATTTTCGTATATATCAACACTTTCTGTATTTTGCAAATACATTGACTTCGTGTTGACTTTGTTACCCTTTGCATTTTTGGTAAATGATATAAGGATTGGCTGTAGGAGTTCAAAAGAATTGTCTTTACCAAAAACAAGAGATGTGCGTGCCGTTGTAAGATAAAATATTACAGCAAATGTTTGGTTAAATAGAAAGGGTTCGAACTGAAACTACATTAAATACATATACGACTATCCTATGGCTATATTTAACAAAATTATAGAGTGGTAAGAACTTTAGACGACAAAACAGTTCAAAAAGAATATACAGTATAACGCAATTCTCTTCAATGTTACACGTATTATATTATGGGAAGGGAGACTTCTTCCTTACTTTCACTATCTTCTATTGTAAAATAAAACTACTTATTACTGTGTATCTATGAATATATTGTTTAGTTTAAAGTAAATAAGATGTGAAACTTGTGATCAATTAACAAACATTAAGTTACAAAAAATAAAACACACAGTAAACAATACTTTTTCCTTTTTTCGCATTTTAGAAAATTCAGACCGGTTCAATTTCTTTATTCTTAACTTTCACTTAAGCCATATGTATACAGTTGATATATGTATACAATTGATATATGTATACAGTTGATATATGTATACAGTTGATATATGTATACAGTTGATATATGTATACAATTGATATATGTATACAGTTGATATATGTATACAGTTGATATATCTATACAGTTGATATAGGTTTCTTTGGATGAAAGTAGTCGTGCTGAGTTTTCAGGTAATTGCCCCAATATTATACAATCAGAATACGTTACATTTGATACCCAATCAAAATAAAAGAATATAAAACATCTCAGATACCAAAGTATTTGAAAAAACAAATATAAAAGTAAATAGATAATGAATATTATTATTCCTAGGTAATCTACATTGACATATGAAATCAATTTGGGAAGATAAAACCACAGGAATATTGGCATTGTATAATTGAAACTATAAACAGACTGTAAAAGTGGTTAATCATTGTGAATTTTCATAAGTCAAAATTAAAAAAACCCCAGAAAATGTAACAAAATTCCTAAATGTTCGTGTCAATACAGTTATAGAATATGATAGAGAACCATAATATATACTGAAATAGCTTACTCAATACGTACACTTATAGCCAGAAAACTCAAATTCATCTTGATAATATTTTCAGTATTGTACTTAAACTTTCACTGACGACAAAGGTGGTAAAGCACAAAAACAATACATTCCTCAACTTCCACTAGGAGATTTAATTACAAATAATGCCTAAAACTGGAATATATTACATGGCCCAATGCGTATATCGACCCAATACAAATCTTTCTAACATTGGGTTGATTTTCTATTTCAATATTTAAAACATTAAATCAGTGTAGGGGATCAAATTTAACCTTAGTATAAAACAAATGAGAATGTGGATATCTATTTGTTCCGTTTTCTATTTTTAGGGTAATATTTCTAATTCTATTTCAAATATGTTTTGATCAGAATTTTATAATTTTGTCATTTTTAAACATTTTTACTGTACCTGATCGTCAACACTGGCACTTTATAGTTCGTTTGTACTTGATTTTAGTGCATTTTAAAAGAAAATACATTCTTTTCATTTGCTTTATTATCAATAAATATATGCATAGATTTATGGCATTTACAAAAGCTTTAGTTTTGTTGACACCACTCCGTGTAATTGTAATGTATAGATTTTCTGAATCCCATCTACGTATTATTAATATATTTGTAAATAATATGACTTTTATAATGAATTATTATTATTATTATTATTATCATAATTATTATTATTATTATTATTATTATTATTATTATTATTATTATTATTATTATTATTACTATTATTATTATTATTATTATTATTATTATTATTATTATTATTATTATTATTATTATTTCTTTTCTTTTTATTATCATTATAGATATGCATGTCTGCTGATTAACGTGTGAAAGTGGGCGTATGCGTAGTAAGTTTCTATAGCAACCAACAAAAAGGTCTACAAAAAATTAATGTCTTTTTTCATTTTAATTTCTGTCTGATGAAATATATAGCTTTGAAAGAAACCGGAGTACTATGCAAAGAAAACCCACGTGTCTGACCCAGCAACCGCCGTACCATCTTACATATTGCTCTTTCAAATCGAATGATGGAATCCGCGTAAATTGAATAGAGTGTAAGCACGCTATCGTACCCGGATATTATACGTATTTGTTAAGAGCCTACGTAATTAATAGACCATATTTTTGTTCATAGTCCGTTTATATCGTTTATTGAAAAATTATATAATCTCTATCAAAATATTTTTTGTATCATGGAAAAGTGTATTTGTATTCTGAAGTAGATAGATGATATTAATGGATATAAACAAAGTCACCCACATTTTTCAAAGTTATGTTACGTGTTTGCGTCATACGATAGGTATCTTAATTTTTGCCGTATATTTGCATTGAATCGTAGCTCAGCTATGCAATCCAGCTCTTAATCATTTTGCATGTTTGGATGGCTTTTATCATTCATCTATTATTGATTTTGCTTTGTTTATTCTTTTAAAGTGATTGAATTGTGTTAGATTTTTCTGTTTTATCCCAATTACATTTGTTTTATATAGTTACTAGTTCTGTTGCTGTGGAGTTGGTTTAATTTCGCCCATCTCCCATTTTTGTTGTTGTTGTTGTTTGTTCTGTAGCTGTTATTGATGCTGTTCTTCTGGTTTTTTCCTCATCTACCTTTTAGTTGTTATTTGCTCTGTGCTGTAATTCTTCTTGTTGTTTTGATTTCTTTTCCCTCTACAACCCTTTATGTTGCTCTTTGTCCTGTTGCTGTTGTGTTCATTTCTTTTCCCGATTTTCCCCATTTTTCTTGTTATTTGGTCTGTTGCTGTTGTTATTTCTTTGCCCACCTATCCGTTTTTATTATTTGGTCTGTTGCTGTTGTTATTTTTATGCCCACCTATCCTTTTTTATTATTTGGTCTGTTGCTGTTATGATTATTTTTCCTTCTCTCTCATTTTTTTTATTTGCCCTGTTGCTGTTCTTATTTGCTTTCCCTTTCTATCCCTCTTTTTATTGGTATTTACTTTTTGCTGTTATTTTTTCTTCAATATTCCGTTTTTGTTCTTATTTGCTCTGTTGCTGTTGTTTTGGATTGTGTCTCCTTCCTCTCTCAGTTTCATTGTTATTCTTTTTCCTTCTTCTCCGCATTGTTGTTATGTTCCCTTTTGGCGTGCATCCACATATATCTGGCAAAATGTCCCAAGTTTACGCAAGCCTCTTAAAAAACACCAAATATTTTAAGTTGTATAGTATGTGTATACCCTGCACAATGTGTCGTATGCGCATTACATCTTTTGCTCTACGTCATGTGCACAGTAGATCTTTAACATTATTCGGTATGCACAGTATATATTTTACATTATGCCGTATGTAGAGTATATATTTTACATTATGCCGTATGCACAGTATATCTTTTACATCATGCCATGTTCACAGTATATCTGTTACATTATACCATATGCACAGTATACCTTTTGCATTATGTCATATGCACGGTATATCTTTTACAACTGTATATCTTTTACATTATGCAGTATGCACATCACATATTTTACATTATGCCCTATGCACAGTACATGTTTTACATGATGCTGTACTCACAGTATATCTTTTACGTTATACCGTATGCACATGCGCGTTATATAAACAAACCAGTCAGTCAGTAAAGGATAGTAAATATCAAATTTTAATATGGGAACAAATTTTCACTGTTTATATCTTTTTGTTTATACATAAGACGTTCAATATACCATGGTTTTTGTGTGTTGTTTACAAATAACACATTCACTTATAAAAGAAAACGTATAGTTAATACTGTGTAACTGATACGTTTTACGTATGGATATTTCTTAATATCAGCTCATAACTACGGTAAATGAAGCTTAACACCAGATTACGTACAGTGCATCAATACCTTAATCTATGAAAATCAGACTAATAATGTATTCATCTTTAAAACGAATTACCTTCAAAAAACATATTTGAATAGTGATATCAAGATGAAATCGAAATGAATTTAAAAACACAGTAAACTCAAATATATACAAATATTTGTCAATCAGGGTCAATATGTATGCATCTTTAAAAAGAATTACGTAAAGAAAACATATTTGAATAGTGACATCGAGATAAAAATCTAAATGAAATTCAACAGTAAACTCGATAAATATTTCCAAATATTAAATTTTGTTAAAAATAGCGACTATTTCATTGGGTAATTGAAACATTGGTAATGAGGACTCTCTTTCTTTTCATGCCATGTACTTCATGAGAAACTTGCACATGATCAAATTATTACGTGCGTCATGAACGAAAACTGTGATAGCAAGAAGAACCTATCAGCAAATACACAAAGTATGTGATATTGATATTAGTATAACTAGTTCCCCGAACAAAAGTACACATAGCAATTTATATACGTACATATAATACATATTTCTGAGGAGAGGTATTTGTGTTATTTGTGTATATGTGTGTTTGTTTTATCCAAATTTTTGTATATGGTATGGGTATAAATCATAAATAACAAAACATATACATGTATATAAAAATGTTCTGACAGAATTAGAGATTTTCTCAAATTCCTATGTTTATGTTTAGTGACATTTATGAAAAGAAAAGAAATTATATATATATATATATATATATATATATATATATATATATATATATATATATATATATATATATATATATATATATATATATATTTATATACATATATATATATATACCGAATTTAATGTCAACGTTCCGCAAATTTTACGGTCGGTATAATAGTCTTGTTTACGATTACTCCGTTTCACTAGGTGAAATGTTGAGTTGCAGTTTCGTTGCCGGTTGTTGAGACGTCCGTACCAATTGTGAGGATACACTCCTCACTTATTTCATTATTCACTTGACTGTGGACTCACGGCGGGTGTTACCGGTCGACAGGGGATGTTTACTCCTCCATGGCACCTGATCCCACCTCTTGGTTTCCAGAGTTCCGTGTATGTCCATTTTTACCGGATTTGTATCTATGTTCTGGACATTCTATTGATTTATACTTTGGTATCTGAGATTTTTATATATAAAATGTGTAAATTGAAATGAACGATTCATTTTTAGAGAAATTATGTTTTTTTTTACATTTTCCCAAAGACAACCGTTCACATCTATTATTTAACATGCACTGATTATCGCCGGTCAAAGTGTAGAAACAAAAATATTTGAACAAGATAGAATTCACAGTTTAATTAACAGAGAATGTAATCAGTATATGCTATGTAAATTTGCTCCAAACGAACAGATGATAGAATATAGACTAATTAAACACAATGAAACCTGACTTTAATTACACTATTTAAGTTTGTGCCGGTGACTTACGAGTACTTTAAGTTATTTCGAAAATTGAGAAATATTCATTCTCGGTCTCATTGTTGCGTCAAAAAATTGACGGATTTAATATAGAAAAAATTTTGATTCCAGTTACCAATTTCTTTTTTATATAAATACAGGTAAACTTCAAATTCTGGGTAATTTCGAAAACTTACGGAATAATTTCCAATTCAAATAGGCTTTTGTTTGTTTGTTTGTTTTATTGTTGTTTAACGTCCCACTCTTCAAACAGACAAGAGGGAGAATATTTAAATTTTAGTTGTGACCATGAAGTTCAAACTAATGCCAACACAGAGCAATTTACAATGGAAAAACGGCAAGAGTCACATCCATAAATATTGTCTTTAATTCCGAGGCATTGCTCTCCAGATGATTAAATGTAGTAGTTTCTTTATCTTACTAAATGCGGTATATATAAACCAGATCTTTTTTGTGTATCCACGCACAAACGATATAAAATACCATTTGCTTAGCTTTCATAAATTCTACCAAAATATGTTATGTTATGCGATGTGTTCGATGCGTAATTGTTGACCATATCTTATATAAAATTCAATTAAAATTAGGTTGCATAGCTATTATCACTTTATATTATACGTCAGAATAATGCTTTGTGATGTTTACAAAATGTATAAGGTTATACATTAATAAATCAAAGTTTTATTTAAGCTCATGGTTTGATACAGGTCTAGTCGAAAAGGAAACTCAGTTATGCTGTAAGTTACAAATTTATTCTTAGCCATACAGTCAGTAAAACATATGGTTACACAATATAAAGGGAAATAATCCATATTTGTCAGTTGTTTATACAAAGATCTCAAGAAGAATAGAGTTTATGTTTTATGACATGAAACAAAAGATATATTTCCTCGACCAATATAATAACTAAAAGTTCATTGCCATTGCGTACCAGACATGAAATAAGTAAGTAACCTTAATTCAGAAACTAAAACATTAGTGATTTAGGAATTTGTTGAAATATAGGTAAATCATAAAACAGCTGAACGTATCACTTTAGTGACATACTTACTGATCTTGACATGAAAATGGTGACATAAGGCTGAAAAGATAATTTTACGATTGCATTTTATTTGATCACCTACTGGAAACACTATTAAAGTTTTCTTAAGATTTAACGCCCATATGAGAGTTAGATCGTTTACAGCCCGCCAAATGTCGACGTCCTATACCGGATGACATCAAGTCACACTAACATAATCCGATCTCCAACTGTCATGATATTTAAAGTTCCAGTTTAACGTGGAAACTTTGAGAAAATGGGAAACACTGGTCACTGCCCCATATATTAATTTTAAAAAACCCTCGTATAATAAGTTATTCTTATCGAGAAAATCAATTCGGTAATCAGGGCGAATTCAATGACTCTACCAAGAGATAATGCGGATAATATAGCTGATAAAATTTTGTATAAATTAGTTGAAATTTGTGAAAAAATAATTGCATAAATTACAAATGTATGTTTACTAATGACTAATTAAAGTATGACATATATAGTTAATTATTTGGAAAACTACTAGTAATAGACGATATCAGATTTTCAAAAAGAAGGTTTGATATATATATATATATATATATATATATATATATATATATATATATATATATATATATATATATATATATATATATATATGCATCGTTCATTGTATTCCAATGCTCATTTCGTGAAATCCAAAAATAGATTGAGAGAAAAGGTTTTTTCTACAACATCGATTATTTAAAATTGTTTCTGCCCATTCCTTGTATATATAAGTGAATGTATATATGATATCAGAGATATTCTGTTACTAGGCTACGGAAACGTATATCGACCCCTTGAATCTAATAAATATTTGGTTCAATTTTAGTTTTTTTTTATGACTTCCAACCTACTTACCTAGTATAACTTTAATCCCAGTAATGTCGACATCCTGTATAAGACCAGGATGACATAAACTTGTTGATAACTTAAATCCTTCGGTAACCAACAAAGCATGTGGACTGTAAAGTAGGACGTGTAATACATTGGTCAATATCCTTCTTATTCATCATTTAAAGGCAGTTTCATTCAAATTTGTCTTGAACAGGACGTTAAAAATATCAAAATTTAATGTATTTCCTCGAAGAGAAATTCTGGATAAGGTCGATGTATCTGTACATTTTGGTATTATGTTAAAAATATGTTATTCAGTGTTTGAATTATTGGGATATAAATAGAAATGAGTTACGAGAAAGTTAAATTTCCTTTCATACCTGTCATCATTAGATTATTTATGTTTCTATTTCGACGTAATTATCATTTTTATTAAAATTGATTTGCAGAAGAATAAACCGGATTGAAGTTGACAATTGAATTATTATCAGGGTATTCAAATTCAAAAGTTTGGAATTGACTATAAGCGAATAAAATCGTTCCAGGAGAGAGCGAGAAAAAAGAAGATTGACAGATAAAGGGAAAGGGACAGACAGGGAGAGAATGCTATATACAGAGAGTGAACATTTACCGACACAAACTTTTACAAAATTTTGTATTGCAGTAAATTGGTAAAAGTTTTGTAGCAAACCAAATATTTGCATATTCACAATTCCGTTATGTATGGTAAAATTAAAACATTGCTGTAAAATTTAAATTTGATGATTCAGTGGAATTTCAGAAATTTAAAAAAACCCCAGGTTTAATGAAGAGCAAACGGACTATACGTCAGCAAACGTGTGTGTGAAAATTAACTGAGATATTCTCTTCCATTATTTGCATATTCAATAGAAACTCATAACTCTTTATCTACAAATCAAATGGAAATGCACCTTGATAACTTCAATATAGATATAAGATACAAATGGCATTTTGCAAGAGACTCATTACAGCTATTTGACGGATTTAATAGCATCTGCTCATAATACATATTACGTAAATATATACTTTTCAACACCGTAATAAACAGCAGGAAATATAAACCTGAAATAGTTGGCTATTTATAAAAACAATTTCGATTAGTCTGTATACACCCGGTCCGTGCACTTCTTGAACTCTTTGTTTTAACCACCGGAAGTTCTGAAATTCGTTTCTTTAGTGTCAGTTAAACCTATTAAGAGTGCATATTATACTTAATTCGTTACCTTAAATGTGTATTTCCGGATATATCAATTAGTTTTGTTTGGTACCGGTTACATCGGTTGAATTATGTCTCGTCTTGTAACAACAAGCGACGGCTCGGAAGAAGACAAAAAGGTATTTGACGTAATACACCCAGCTGTGTGACCATGTGATCTTATCTGGTGAAGAAAGGGTAAAAGTATATGAGTTATGTTGAAAATTTATTAATAAATCTACAATGTATAGAATTAAACTGATTTAAACAACTTAATATTTAAAACTTTCATTATGGATTTTTAAATAATTAAAGTACTATATATATCTATTGTGACATTATCTAGACTGATCTGGTTCTGTAGATTCGTTCTCAGTGTTTGATTGATTTTAGGAATAAAAGGAACCAGTATTATGGCATCATGCAAATGTGTTCAAATCATTATTACGTATCAATACTGGAAATCAAGAAGTTCTTTTCGTTATTCATAACTCAATTTTCAACCATTTCATGGTACTAAGGTAGTCTTTAACCTAACAATAACAACGTTTAAGACGTTTAGTACCATTTTTAAGTATATATTTGAATCAAATTGACATTATGATAAACAGGGTACTGGACTGTGTATGTAAAATGTGTAGTTTGTGACTTGAATACTGATACTATTCTCTGCCATAACCAGTGGACGATCCAGTATTGATCAATCCAAACTTGACCTGTGGTAAATGAGCAGTTAGGTTATTGAAAGTGTAAGTCACTGAAAGCAATTTACGTTACAGTTAAGTCATTGAAAGTTTTCTAAGATACAGCTAAGTCACTGAAAGCTATCTAGGGTACAGGTAAAACATCGAAACTATCTAAAATATAGTAAGTCACTGAAAGCTATTGAAGATATAGGTAAGTCACTGAAAGCTATCTTTGACCATTTGTTTAATCATATACTCCTGGATCTTAATATAAAATAAGGAGATACCCCGGATGTGTTTAGTATGCCACTAATTGCAATATCTGGTTAAGGACCTGACCATTTATAACCTACTTTATCTTAATTTGGTACTTCATGGTAAAACGGATGTTTCAAGATAATACGTTAAGCGAAATGCATACATATCTTTCACATATAAAGTTTAATTAAACATTTATACACAGGAACGTTGACGTTAAAAGGTCTTTGACTTCAAGAAATTAAATAAAAACCTTATGGAATCAATACACAAAGTCTCTCTAAGTTTCCTTTTTATCTGATAAAGGTTAAATAGTATTTATAAGATAGACATTAGACTACACATCTATGTAACATTTAGGTAATATTAGAAGTATAATATATCATGATGTCGGTCAAAATTACAAAAGGTCAAAAGAATACTACTTTTAATATTTCCATATATTAACCATATGTATTGCAAGTAGTGTAATTCAAAATTTCAGAAAATTATAAAAGCATTCCTAGCATTTATTTTCTTTCATTATTTATATCAGGATACACACTCACTGACGTATTTGTCCGTATCAGTCAATCTTAGATATGAGGGTGAAATTAACCCTCAATTAAACTATTAGGACTATTACTAAAACTCAGTATCTTTTTCGCCAACATTCCAGGTCAACAACCAGATTTGAACTGAAGCAGTGACAAACAGTTTATTGCCAAACATCTCCACGTATAACATGATCATCCAAGGAAATAATTTTGTGTACTAGAAGCGAGGGAAGTAGGTTATCAAACATATTTAAAAATCTCAGATACCAAAGTATAAATCTTTAGGATGTCCAGGATATAGGTAGAAACTTGTAAAAATCGTCCCCTGAGGTTATATAACGTTTTGAGCGACATAAAATTTAAAAATCATTTCGACCAGAAACTTAAAATGCATATATTTATAAAATTACGGTGTTAAATAATTCATTATGTGCCAAATATTTAATTTCATTTGTATCATTGCTACAATTCAGCAAATATATGCCCTATTTCTAGCAATATGAGTCACTACCATATTCTCTCGGGGTAGTTTCAATGTAGTCGATGTGTCATCCTTTTTCTTTTAATTGCATCATTATAGCGAGGAATCGCCTGATTACTAATCAGTAATTGTACTGTATCATAAAATTTTACACAGTGTCCTAAAAATGAATACTACGTTATAAAAATAATTTAGCAGACATAAGCTGAATGCTCCATTGCTTCTTTGTGTAATACAAACAGATACATATTGTTTTTGTTTTTGTTTTTGTTTTTTTTGTTTTTTTTTTATAGGAATGCCTAAGATTTAACAAAGTTGGAAAGGCCAAGAAAAAAGTTGGAAAGGACAACTTTAAAGTTGGCAAAACGAGAAAAAGTTTGAAATTCCAAGAAAAAAGTTGGAAAAGCCAAATTAAAAGTTGGAAATTCCAAGAAAAAAGTTGGAAAAGCCAAATTAAAAGTTACATATTCCAAGAAAAAAAATTGGAACAGCCAACTTTAAAGTTGGTAAAATGAGAAATGAAAGAAATTAAGGTGGCCCTAATATGCTCACTGGCTACCGAACATTTCAGATACTTTAAAATACTTAACAAAAACCAGAACTCTTCAGTGCCTCTATGATGCATTGTCATACTTTAGTTCATCAGAAATGTTCACAATCAAATAGTTTTTAAACGTTCAGACGAGCAAAGCATCATTTATGGTAAAATAAGAGATAGAATTTGAAGAAAAAAGCATGAAGGTGAACATCACAGGATATTTGTATTTAAATATGACCGGCATGATTTGAACAAAGCTGTTTACAATTAAGATAATACGTGAGAGTTTGACCTTTGTATTTGACATCCCACCTCTGCTTTTCAGAGTTCCTTGTTTGTCCAATTTTCACCAGATTTGTATATGTATCTTGGATATATTGAAGCTTTATACTGTAGTATCTGTAGGATTTTAACATGTATTCGATTTCAAATATATATTAACTGTTTCCTGCAGGTATCTTCAGTGTAATACTGTGTGTGTGTGTGTGTGTGTGTGTGTGTGTGTGTGTGTGTGTGTGTGTGTTTGTTTTTTTTTGGAGTGGTAAGTCATGTCGCAGTGTATGACTTTAATTATATTTCGCGTAAACAAACATTCGTGATGTAAATAAAGTCCTAATTATCAGTTATTTATAAGCCTTTAAAGCATTTTACAATGTCAATATCATAACGTGTATACTTTAATAGCAGCCAGCAACAATTGAATGAATCACATCGTTCATCTAATTATCTGTTTCTATCGTTAGAGATAATGAACAATTTAAAAATGTCGCAACATTTAACTGATGCCTGAAGCACGCTTGGCTTCGATGACTATAAAACCTGTACAACCATTTTGATTTCATTTCAAGATTTCACATCAAAAGACATGGTAATTAGATGCAGATGACAGTTTCAAAACATACAGAACAAGTAATCCACACCTAGAATTCTCATTAAAATATATAACACCCACAGAAACATAATCCAAGGATAATAACATTAATGATACTATATTAATATCGTGTTCACTGAATCTCAACATAAAAACAAGGGCGCTTTCATATGTACATGTTTGTTTCTATTCAGTATTTGAAGCACAATCATAAAATTGGTTATAACAGGCGTAATGGGTTTCTAGTTATGAATAAATGTGCCTACATAAATATATCAAACTGTTTACATTGATTTGGGGGGGGGGAAAACAAAATAATTAGTTTTACATTTCTAGAGAAATGCATGTAGATGCGTGTAAACGCATTCCAGAAACTTGCATATTCTTTTGAAAGAATCATGGGGTTTTTGTTAACAAATATGTACGTGTGATCATAAAACCGTTCTCTATCATTACACTTTTTAGTATATACTCATAGATAGCTTCATTGCTTGAGAAATAGTGGAAGTTCTACTTTATTCTGACGCGTGTGTCTTGAAAGACACCAAAACAGATACTGGAACAAAAAGGAAACAATCATTTCGTTTAGCCTTTGTTGACGTCGTCGCTAGTATACTTCGCTGGTAGCATGTAAGATACATTTCAGAATAATGAGTCAGGGTATGTTATTGTATATTTTTCAAAGAAAGATTGATTCAGGTAGATCAAAGTATAATGAAGAAAAAACACTAATGGATATCCGAAACTATTCGACATATTAGATATTAAAACAATCTCAACACGAAGAACAATTGCGAATCCGAAAGGTATTGGGACCAGATGTTCGGAAGGAGTCAGTGCCCCAATTAGCATAACACACCCAATCAAAACAAAACAAAAAAACAATAAGAAGTAAAATCGTGAAATTGATCAAAATAAAACAAGCAAAATAACTTTCTAGATTGTACAATTTTTTGATAAACAAAACATTACTGTGTTCCTGATTTGTACAAACACTTTGAATAAATGCTTGATAAAAATATACATTGTATTGTGAGATTATTTTTATTACAAAAAGGCTGTAGTTGCCATGGAAACAGTAGTTAAACCTGTTTTTGTTTCAGTTAAACTTAGTTTTTTCTCCGGGAAAAGTTTATCTGAAACCAACTAGGTTTAACTCATTAATGCGATTCTGGCGTGCCATAGATATGACGAGTTTTACAAATTTCATAATATTTAATCGAAACGTTTCGAAATTAAGTTATTTTTTTTCTCTTCTGTTAGATATAGATGTTGGCTAAGAATGCCCTTTACAAAGGACAAAGTTTGGATCGTACGATAACGTGAAATAAAATGAATACAATGACTCACATGTTATACCGTAGTCTCTCGAATGATTCAAACTACTACCTTGTTTTCTATCGTTTGATACTTATTACTAATTGCACAGTCAAGAATCTGATAGTATGGTCACTTGTTTTATTCAGGATGTTAAGAATCATTAAATAAATAAATACCTTGAAAATAGATATAAAATAAAGTTACATATTCTCGAAATAGTATATATCTAATGTGATGATGTCATAACTTATTGTGA